>CAWTZC010001510.1:1800000-2030255 GCA_963919715.1 Microtus obscurus
TACTAAGATTTACTAAAATTCAAACTCATGTAACCTAAGATTTCATTTCTAAGACAGGACTCATGTGTTATATATATTCTTTCTTCTAGAAAGAAACCAGAAGTTCCCTAACACCAGTACATCAGTATAAAAGTAGCAAAGCAGCAAATAATAAAAACGCCATAGGTTTTTCGGGTCAGATCTGTGTCACAGTGACCTGCCTATCACAGTCAGGACTGTATCTTCCCCGACTTCTTTCGGTTTTTGATTCTCTATAAGAAAATCACAAAGTTGCAAGGGCATTCGTCTGACCACCACAGCAGCCAGCACCCTTCAGAGCATATCGAGTGAGCATGGTGCCCTTTGACCTCAATGTCTGGAACACGAACTGTCACTGCTTACCACCTGCAAAGCATCTGAAGCTTGAAGGGCTCCAACCTGTGCAGCACCCAGCAGGCTGTCCTGCTTGGACCCTTCTCTTAATAAACAGACCAGATGGTGGCCAGAGAGGTCTTGCACAATAGGAGTCCCTTTCCCACACAGTCTGACCAGATTTTTTTTTTTATAAAAGAAACATTATCCTTTTTTTCTCCCTACACTTTCCTATAAACTCATAAAGTATTCTTAATTTAGTGAGCCCTTAACATTTCAATGGAGGGTTTACATACAAAAAGGTTTTTTGTAGCTGTATACTCTTGTGAGTGTCTATTTTATCTTAATTTTAAACTCTGGGGACACCCACAACTCACTCACTAATCTGACTCTGGTGCTAGCTGAAATCGAAGAACCAGGAAACTTGCTTTGTAGACTAGGCTGGCCTTAAACTCGGAGTTGACTCTGTTTCCCTGCTTCTCTGTGCCCCCTTTCTGCCCCCCTGTGTGTGTCTCTCTCTGATTGTCTACCTGTCAACCGCTGCCACTGTCCATCCCCTGCTTGTCTCTGCAGTAGTGGTGTTAAGACAAGATTCATCCAGTGAAGTTTTTCAGTTACTGCTCTTTCCTGACTCCAGAAAATGGGGCTCTTATACCTTGTTGCTCTGCCTCTGTTTGAGGCAGTGTTGGTATAAGTGATTCTTGTCCATTCAAGCTGGAGCAAAGCAGTGTTAGACTGGGCGGACTCTCACAGCCACAAGGACTTACACAGTCTCAAAGGTTCTCCAGGGTTCACAATGCTACTATTGGTGACACAGGTTAGTCTTGGCTTAGATTGGTTTCAGGAACTCATGCTAGTGATCACAAGGACACTAACCTTGTCAATGGATGGGACCACTGGTGAGTTCATCACTGAATGTGTTATGATGAAATGTGAGACCTGGTTAGAATCAGTAAGTTTTTGGCGGAATAACATCCATGGGTGCATCTTGTTGCTGAATACCTCTTGTCTCTCTCCTTACCAAACTCCATGCTCTCCACACTCTTTTCCATCACATGCTCCCTACTACACATGAGTATCACTGTCCCAAAGGTCTTCAGTCTCCGGAGGTTAGTGGATAAGACCTACCTCCACTCCAAAGCTAGAAATGTAAGCCCAAACTCATGGCTGTCCTACCTGCTCAGTTTACCTGATGCTGGAGTTGCTCTAGAGACTGCGCTCTAAGACATAGCCTGTTGCTCTGTCCCTCCTGCTATTCCGCAGAGAAAGGAGTCTTGTTCAGTCATGCTAATTGGTGGAAAGGTAGCTATCTGAGTGAACCATCTGACCCAGTGCAGTCAGGTCTGAACTAGATATGATTCTCTTGTCCTCCTCCAAACCATAGTCATAGCTCTCCAAGATGGGTTGCTTGGACTTGAGGAGAGGTGGTTGGACGAACAGTGACTTCCTTGCTGCCTTCTTCAGTGCATCTTTTCTTTTTGTACTAAGCAGGCAAGAAGTTCTCTCACTTTTTTCTCCCTACAGCCTAAGTGAAGATCTGTGTATGACTGACCAGTCTGTCTGTGTCTGGGCAGATGTCCACTAATGGAGCTTCTCAGTAACCATCTTGTCATCTTGCTCCACCTCTGGTATTTTCTTAGACAGGAGGCAAGGGAATTAATGTCAATTCTTTATAAGCTCCTCTATTTTCTAATCATTCATTTTTTTTTTTTTGGTTTTCTCTGTAGCTTTAAAGCCTGTCCTGGAACTAGCTCTTCTAGACCAGGCTGGCCTTGAACTCACAGAGATCCGCCTGCCTTTGCCTCCCAAGTGCTGGGATTAAAGGCGTGCGCCACCACTGCCCAGCTGAATGACATTTTCTAAAACAGGACTGTGAAATACTACAAAAAAACTGTGACCTCTCTCTACATCATACATATGAGGTTCTAAACTCTGGTTCCTCAAAAATATTTAATAAGTTAATTTGAACATTTTTAATTTAAGCTTGAGACTGGATTGTGTATGCAAAATTTCAAAGTTTATTTCAAACTAATGACAGCTATAAAATTATTCCCCAATGATAAAAAGTACTTAGTACTGTTTTTAAAATGGTACAAAGAATTATTACTGTGAGGCTCACACTGCAGTCCCAACACTCAAGAAGCAGAGACAGAAAAAATAATGAATTTCAGGTAAGCCTGGGCTTTTATTTCCCAAATAAATAAATATATATAAGTTATTAATTAACCAATGCATAGATGTAAAACCCTACTATATTTCTTCAGAAAAAGGAGAGATAGAAACGACTCATAGCCACAGCAGTATAGAGAAGCTGGTGGATCCACTTAACAAAGAAGTCCAGGACAGAGACTGTAACAGGATAATTTTGTCAAGATTATCTCATAATGTTAGCATGCTAACTGATAAATATTCCCTCTCAAAATACTATTGAAACTTAGCTACGAATAATGAGATTATCTTCAACAAATTAAAACTTATTAGTAAAAATGGGGGAAATGAATCTTTTTTGGTAGGAATGTAAATCAGTGCTTTCCATAGACACTGTGGAAATCAACACAGAAGTTCTCAAATTAATAAAATTAGAATATGATATGATCCAACTATACCTCTTCTTGGCAAACATACACAAAGGAATCTAAGTGAACATACCACAGAAATACTACACATCTATGTTTACTGCGGTGCCATTCATTACAACCAAGCTTTAGCATCAGCACAGATGTTCATCAAGAGATGGATGATAAAGAAAATATTTTATCCAGTCAGAAATGAATGAAATTATACCTGCCATTTGCAGAAAATTGAGTAGAACTAAAGATCACCATGTTAAGTGCAATAAGCCAGACTTGGGCAGCTATCACACATTTGGTTTCACTCTCTTCAGCCCAACCCAGCTCTACTGATTAAAAAAAATGCCCTGATAGAAGGGGCTGTATCAGCACAGTGATGATAGGAGGGTGTCCGTGGGTGGAGGACAGAAGCAGTGAATTGTAATTTAAATTGTATGTTTGTATGTTTACAATAATTGTGTGTGTGTGTGTGTGTGTGTGTGTTAGGTACCAAGAATGATTCAGAAATAATACCTCGGTCAAGTTCTTTCTAGAAACATTTACTGATACTTAAACAGAACTTAAATAATGACAATACCAGTTGATATACCTACTTAAATGGGAGAGATCACCACTCATGGATGAAAAGCTACAGGCAATTAACATCCCTAGAAGGAGGGAGAATTAGTCTTCCCTAGAGATGATCCCCCTTAATGTCAGTCCTAATAAATATTATATATTGTTATGTTTTTGTATATATCATATGTAACATGATCAGGGCCTGTTTGTTGGGGTTTCTGTCGTGCCTGGTACCCCACAACCAGCAAACCCCAAAGAAAATCACACAGAGATCTCCATAAGTTATAAAACTGATTGGCCCATTAGCTCAGGCTACATACTAGCTCTTGTGCATTAACCCATTGTTCTTATCTATGCTAGCCACATGGTTTGGTACTTTCTCAGCAGGGCAGCTCACATCTTGCTTCTTTGGAGTCTGGGCAGGAGTGGGAGGAATCAACTTCCTCCTTCCCAGAATTCTCCTGTTCTCATTGCATCATTTCTACTTCCTGTCTGTTTTCCCACCTATACTTCCTGCCTGGCCAATCAGCATTTATTTAAAACATGATTGACAGAATACAGAAATTTTCCCTCAATTATATGGCCATATTATACACAAATGTTATATATAATATATATGCAATGACATGTGAACTTAGTAGATTGCATTTATGTATTTATTTACATATATTTGTAACAATAGTAATTAAAGAATATGAAATAATGAGTTTGAAGAGGGTTGTGAAAAGGCTTAGATGAAAGAGAAGGAAGGGGAAATGATGTGGTTTTATTGTAATTTTTTGAATTAAATTAAGATGACAATAAAATAAACAATCTATAAAACTTTAAGGAATAAGTTTTTCACCAAATATTTGTCAACTGGGGAAAATACATGAGAGGAAGACACAAGAAAATTTTCTTTAAAAATTTACTTATTAACACAGGACAACACCTAATTTTAGATCATATTAGCAAAGTCAGGTGGTGATGGCACACACCTTTAATCCCAGGACTCAGGAGGCAGAGGCAAGTGGATCTCTGTGAGTTCAAAGCTAGCCTGGTCTACAAAACAAGTTCCAGGACAATCAGAACTGTTCCAAAAAATAAACTCTTTCTCAAAATCACACAAAATCATATTAACTATATGTAGGAATATATGTGTGTATATATGTGTATATATTTGCCTTACAATGCATTCTTAGAGAAGTCAGCTAGTATATAATTTTGTGTTTTGTTTTCTTTTGTTTACAAGATACACTGGTTAATTGGCATATTCAGTCATTAAAATGATATGATAAAATGATCTATTTCTGAAGTAAATTAACTATTTTGAAGATTTTATGCAATAAAAATGAATTGCGATAAAACATTTATAAGTTTGTTAGTTTAATAGATGATCTTAAACAACAGAAAGTGGCACTGGCAGAAATTATACCATTCAGCTGTCTCTGCATGGTAAATATTTGACCTACTGAAAGGTAGCCAGAATCAAATTAATCCAACTCAAACATATTCTGCTATCAGAAGGCCACTGCTGATCCTAATTGACAGATGTGCAGAAATGCCATATCCTAGCAACCAGAGAATGTAAATTCCTGACTGATCAAGTTGCCCAGTCTGTGCTAAGTACCAAGAACTGATGTTTTATGTTTGAGTTACTTGTCTTGAAAAATGCAGAGAAGGAAGAAATATTGCAATTCATATAGTGACTGCATACATTTATCCTTAAGACAACATGAGGCACAGACTCTTCTACATGAGATTTTTCAACCCTTTATTGCAAACCTCAGAGCCAAATAAGTGTCATCTGTGAGGTGGAGTGCACAGAGTGGAGAAACTTGCATTATGAAAAATGCAAGAAAATTCAGATTTATTAAGAGATTCTTGTTGTGTGTTCTATAAACTAATTTGAGCAGTATGTATGATGTGTCCAGATAAAGGCTTGAGCTACTCTACCTTCATGGCAGCCAGCCTGAGATCTCAGTGATATAAAAAAGAGTTAGTATAAAGGGGGAAAGTAGCTAAGTCTAAAGTTTCCTTTCTACTAGGTATTTAGATAAAGTAACTTATCACAGACCAGAAACTTGAAATTATTGACAAAATTCTCTCTAATCAATCTATCTATCTATCTATCTATCTATCTATCTACCCATCTATCTTAGCACAAACAGCCCAACTATTGGTAATATAATATATTTCTTCTTCTAACTAACTCTAAATATCACACATGAAAGATTTATGAGTATTGCATTCATTTTCATAAATGAAAATAATATAAAACTGTCTTCTAAAATCTCTACACTGGGCAGAGAAGCTTTATATAGTGGGTGATGGTTAATACAGAAATGTTTACCTGGTCAAAGTGCTAAAAGCAAGTGATTATTGAGTGCCCATTCATAAATGAGATATCTATACCACCACCCCTAATGTCCAAGGAACATCAAAGAGGAGGGGATGGGATTTAGAGCTGGAGGATAAAGAGGAGTGTCATAAAATGCTACTGTCTAGATATGACATGGCCATTGTAGTTACAAACAAACAGCACCTATGGACACCTGCACAAGATGGGATCCTGTAACACTTCATCAAAGATAAATGAGGTTCCTTCAAGGCCCCATTTTTTCTTGAGGCCATTGACTGCCAGAAATCGCTAGCGGAGGAAGTACCATTTTCCTCAATTATGACCCCCTCCCGAGGAACCAAGAAGGGATTCAGAGAATAAAAAAATAGGGATAGCAGAGGTAATGGGAGGCAGCCCACTGTGTTTGTGTATGCATATGTGAAAATATCAGAAACAGTTAAGGTCTTTGATGATCAGAAACATGTTCCATTGCCTTCCTAATACACTGTAAGCAAATAGCAATGAAATTGGGATTATTTCTAGAGCAAACCAAAATGCCATCCATGGCACCAGAAGAGAGAAGGCTTTGTTAGCACCAGCTGCCATTGACTGGTTCTGACTCTGTCTCCCTTAACCTGTGGTTCATCACCACAACCCCAGGTAGTAGTGTTGGGCCATTTTAGGATGCTGAGACAGGAAGGTCACCAGAGAACAAAGTGACCAATTCTAACTGCTGCTCTCTGAAAAGAAACTACTTCACATTTTTTTTTTCAACTTACAGACCTAGGCAGAGAGACTGACACATAGGAAACAGGGAACAACATCAGGTCACTCACATCTTCCAAATGAACTCTTGTGATTGACAAAGCAGCCAGTGCCACAACTTAATCAAATCCCTGTTCGAGCAGCAGCATTCTTACCCCTAACTCAGATAACCACAGGTTAGACCACTTCTTAAATATTTGAGATTTAGATACCAATTTCCAAGTCTCTCAGTGAGTACCCTACATCTTCATCAAATTCTCTGAGGACCTTTCTAGCAAGGTTCAACTCACAAAGTGAGGCTCACTACCCATCTACTCTCTTCCTCAACCCCCAAGCATCTTTGTAATGAATAAGAAGCTTTTTAAGAAACTTTTCTAGGTTTATTTTTTTAGCCCTGTTGGGAATCAAAACCAGGGCCTTGTGTACCCTCAGAAAAATGTTTTACCACCCTTGCTGCATCCTCAGACCCTGAAAGCCTCTACCTATTCACTCTTTTCATTTTATTTCAAGGACTATAAAAGAGATAGGAGTATGCTGTTTGGGATTGGAGAGTGTTGACTTCAACATGATGCTATAAAAGCCATTCGCCATTGTCATATGTGCTGTGTGCAACTCAGCACACAATCCACAGATGTAAGTATTCAACCAAAAGCCAGGGAGGTTCATAGTCCATTATAAAAATACACAATTATTTATTTATTTGTACTATTAGACAAAACTGCTCAATAGGGAATGAACATTTCTTTCTGTTTTTTTTCATTGTATTATTTTTTGATGCATTGCTCACCAATCTTTTTAAACACTTTCAATGACTTCATAATTAAAATTCCTTTTGTCCTATTCCTTTTGACTCAACCTAAGCCTTGAAGTGAAAGACTTTGCACTGAAGCCAAGCTGAATGAAACCAATCATCGAAAGCCATGTTCAGAACAGGGGACATTTGGCTATTAAAGCATCCTTCTCTCTGAAAAGAACTGCTGAGAGAAAACTCTCTGTGCTAACATTTAAATGACAATCATTGTTCTCTTTGGCAAATCACATCAAGTTCTGTGAATCACACCCAAGGTCAGCAGTTTCTCCAAGAACATTTTTTTCATTTTTGGCTAGGACAAATTCTACCATTACAGCATTTTAAATAAAAAGAAACCACAAAATCACGTTGCAAGAAGTCTTAAGTTTAGAAAACTGTATTTATAAGCTTTTAAAAACTAGTTAAATTTGAAAACCCGGGTTCTTTGTTAAAGAGAATTCATTGTGCTTCTTTGGGGTTTTAAAAAATTGCTTCCTGTTTTTAATAAATTCTATGGAAATTTTCCCAATTCAGTTAAAACTTCATTTCACTGTTATGGACTAAAAAAAGAATGATGCTAACAAACTTTGTTCTCATTTATGTAAATCAAATATGGCCCCAAGGAGCTTCTCGATTTTCCAGAGTTCACATTAAATTTCACATATTATCTTTCTCCTCTGATCATATTCTTTCCTATCACATGCTTATTAAACAGCTTTCCTAGGGCCCAGGAATCTAGACTTATCATCATTAGGGGTGGCTTTTTTTTTTTCAGCTAACTTCTATGATAGATTGCAGGCAACATATCATTTCTCAGAGTTCCTTTCCAACCTTCCTTAGCCAGAACAATAATGGGTGTTTTAAGCAAAAATCATTCTCTTTCGTTAGCATTATCCTGTGGTAGTCTGTTACTACTCCATTGAAGTGTTACAGATGATCCCTGCTCTTTGCAATCAATATTCAAATGCAGGATATTTTTCTGCACTGGATTACATGGATAGGGATAGTTAAAGTCACCAATTAGAACTCTGACTATGAGACGTTAGTCATTAGAAAATAAGCAGCTGTCCGCATAACCAAGCATTTCTTTCCCAAACTTTCCACACATCTACAAGTCTGCCCTCCTGCAGTTTTGCATGCGATTAATAACAATTGTCTGAGGAATAATGATAACCAGTGGGGCTGGGAAGATGGCTAAGCTTGTAAGAGAGCTTTCTGTACAAGTATGAGGACCTGGGTGTTATTCTTCAGCACCCATGCAAAAAAAACATTTGGCTGTGACTACACATATCTGCAATCCTAAATCTATACAGGAGAGTGAGATGGGAAAAAACCCCTCTGCAATACTGACTCTGACTGATGGCCTAGTCAGTGAGCTCCAGGTTCAGTGAGGGATCTGGTCTCAAGGGAGTAAGATGGAGAGTGATAAGGCAGAATCCCAGATCTCCTCCACTGGCTTTCACACTTGTGTGCATAGGCATCTACAACACACACACACACACACACACACACACACACACGTGAATACACACACATATCAGAGAGAAAGAATATAACAATTGGCATTAGCCTATTCAGAACCATAAAGATACAGGGAAAGCTAAACTGGATAATCATATTTGAAGGATTCTCAGATGACATCAGTCATCTCTAATAAATGTTGCTGCAATCACACCATAACATAACCATACAAACTGTTAATATACAGCAAAAATTTGAATCTAAGGTTTAGTGTGTATGTGTGTGTCTAAAAGAGATGTGCCAGAGGACAAAGAAATAGAAATGACAAGAAGGCAGAGGCCAGGCAGACAGCAGGAAGCCTTCTTCTAAGCTGATTTCACCATGGTGTAAAGGAAGAGACAGTTCCCTTTCTCCCTCCTGCAGTGTTCTGGTAATGAAGGAGGCTCTGGTCCTGCTACAGTCCTCATTCCAGAATGCTTGCATGACTCCACTACTGCTGTGTGCTTAGAGGCTGATTTATTACCAGCTTCTTGTTTTTAATACGTACATGCCTATGTGTGAGAAAATAAATGATAAAGTATCAGGACTTTGAAATCCCTGAAACTTTGCTAGGTATAAAGAACAACCTCTGTTATTTCCTATTGGCCATTCTCTAGAAGCAATAAAAAAAAATCAGCAACAGAACACATATTCCAGGAGAAAGGAAACAGGTTTGCAAAGAAACTGCCTCGAACAATTTTAAAGTTAATATTTTATATAAAGGGGATATATTCTCTCCTCCCTACCCTCATTTAAGAATTTAGGGAAAGTTTTGCTCAAAGAGGCCTGCTGGAAAGCACAATTTAATGGTTACGGGATCTTCCCTGGTTGTTTTCTAGCAAAGCCATCTTGGAATAAGGGAAGTAGTAGGCAATCTAAATTCAATCCTTGGAGTAGAACCAAGTCCCACAAATTGTTCTCTGACCTCCACACTCACACTGTGGCGAGCACAGATGCACTGGTAGACACAATAAATAAATGTAAGGCAAATTTTAAATCCTTAGCTATAAACTGGCAGATATGAGCAAAATAGATTTCAGATTCTCTCCCACGAATCTAAACATCAATCAAAAAAAAAAAAAAAAATAGCCCATGGAATAGTCTCTGCTCCAGCGGATGCCCCCCACCCGGGCATGTATGGGCAACACTAATTGGATTTAGTGGGATAACAAACACAAAGAAAGGATAGTTAGTGGGTTAACAATGAAGTCAGTCACGAGGGGACTGAACTCTTTGGAGCAATGAGCAAAATTCAGCTTTTCTTCCCTTGAATTTATTTCCATATTTGTCACAGCATTGGAAGGCTGGACTAACACACATCATAGTAGCATGTAAATTCAAGTTCACACAAATAATCTTCTCTGCACATGCCCAGCGTCCGCTGTCACAGCTGACTCAGCTTTAGACTGAACTCTGCAGTTATACTTCTGCTCAGTCTTCAATGACTTCTCAGCATATATTCATTGATTAGCATCCCTAAGATATACATTAATATCACTCTTTTTCATGTTCATTTATGTGCATTGGTGTTTTGCCTGCATGTACATCTGTATGAGGGTGTCAAGTACCCTCATACAGGAGTCACTGGGATTCTGGGAATTGAACCCGGGTCTTCTGGAAGAACAACAAGTGTTCTTAACTGCTGAATCATCTCTCAACACCGCCCCCCCCATTCAATCATTCTTTATTTCATGTCAATGCTAAGATTCTTTATTTTCAATATTTCAATAAGGCCATTTATTCCCAGTTAGCAAGGCCTTGTTAACCACCACGCTTCCTGTGCCTTGACTACTTAATTTATTTTCATGTTTTGTTTGAGGTTTTTTTTTTTTGAGAAAAAGTCTCATAGAGTCCAGGCTGCCCTTGAACTCCTAGGGTAACTGAACCTGGTCTTGAATTCCTGGCATTCCTGCCTCGACTTTCCAAACGCTAGGATCATAGTCCCATGCCACTATATCAGGTCCTTATCTTCTTCAGTTTGCAAGAGAGAAACGTATGAACTCCATTGCATGCAAACACCAGAATTTATCATTTCTTATGAGCTCCAGCTTGATTTCAATGGTGCCTTTCAGAAGCACTAGAAATAGCTGAAGATGGATATTTTGTATAACTAAGCTAAGATCTGATGTCATATTCTCATGGTAGGGGGAGAGTCTTTAATGCACAGATCCACTTGAACACGGCAAAAACCAAAGAATTCATTTTCTGTTTTAGGAAAATCATGTCATAAATGAGAAATGTTCATGTTTTGCTGTGGACCTGTAATCCCAGCAACTAAGAACCTGAGACAGGAGGATCATATATTTGAGGCCAGCATGGGTTATATAGCAAAACTCCGTTTCAAAAATAAATGTTGCTCACATCATCCACAAAGGCATAAAGGCATTTAAAGTATTCCGTCAGTTGAGGCCACTGGTTCTCACATTTTATACATAAAATAACTCTTTTTTCAATGTCAATTCACATGCTATCTAATGGCCTGATTCCTTTCTGCTAGAATGTTAAACGCTTGAGTCAATCTTAGTGGGATGAACTAGAACAAATTTTTAAATTTCAAACTTCCTGCTGTGGTAATCATAAATGACGGTCCATGCAAAATGTAGACATTGAACCTATTATTCCACACGTTTAGCTGCCTTCCTGTCACTAATCACTAATCCTGGATGTTTTGTATGTGTGTTCTATTATCAGAATATCGCAGGCATTAGTTATCCTTTGATTGTATTGTTATTGCTCTTTTTTTCCTTAACTAGAATACAGCTTTCCTAACAATGTGGTACAAGCCTTCACACTGTGCTCTGGTATCCAATCATTAACCACCGAAGTTGTCTATCACAAGAAACACTTGTCCTTATTACAACCCCTGCTGAACCCGCTCTGAAAGTTCTGCCCCTGTGACCTGCCTAAAACGCTCTGTCTCTGAGAGAAATCTTTCTCTTCCAAGTGGGGGAAGAAATCTCAAATAGATTCCTACAAATATTTCATCCAAATAAAAAATCAGAGTTAGTGGTTTCCCGGTGGTGAGTGCAAGTGAGTCTGTCTGGGTCTTCTGCCTCTTTTCTTCAGTTCTTTGTAGTTGACTCCATTCTTGGGTTCCATACGGGGAGGAGAGGTCTGCAGCTTCCAAGTGGGTGCCACCACACTCTAAATGCAAAGCCAAAAGAATTGTCCAAGAAAAGCACCAAGTCTTTAGCTGAGTTTCCTTGGTTAACTTGGCCATGGTGGCAAGTGCTGGTGACTTAGCCCATTTAAGTAACGGCTCCTATTCTAGAGACCAGAAACAAAGTTAGCTGTGATTCTAAGCCTGAGAACTAAAAAAGAAGGCAGATATCTAGGCCTCCAGGCACAAATCACAGCAAGGGGATCATGGTCGTGCAAGGGTAAAACCAATGCCCAACTGACATGGTGACAGAGAGACGGTTCTGCAAGGGACACGAGACCCAAAAGCTCAGCCTGAGAGTTCTCTTATTACAGCTTAAGTTTCATTTATGTGTCTCGCTACCAATTGCCATCTTGGTTCCAAAAAGCACATGTTTGGTCAAATCATTTCCTCCCTCCTCAAGTCTCAGAAAACACCACAGTTAGGTGTGTACATCAGCATGAGATTTCTCTCCAGCCCATGCCAAAATCCAAAAGTCCAAAGCACGTGGCTGCTTAGCTGAGTTGCCCTCTCCCCTATATTGGGAAAAGATTTTTGCTTTTGCTTCAACAAATGCCTCTGTTTACAATTCCTCTGTATCCTTATCTGACTTGTTTTCCTAAGTAGGCTGAGACTCCATGAGCCCATTGAGGCTAGTGACAAAGCTCTCTATAGTATTGCATCCACTTCTGTGTTTGAGGGAATTTGATACCACCTTTCATACAGAAAGGCCACTGGAGGAGTTTGTTCACGGGTACCATGCATTCCCCAGTGACAAACACAGTCCACAAGAATATCCAACAAGATCCCAATCTACTCAGATGAAAGGAATTACCAAAGTTGTTGCACATCAGGAAGATGTACATGCTAACAATGTAACTGTATTTCTTCTGCCCTTTTAACTGTTCCTTTATAAAATCATGCCTTTTATTTTATTATAAATTTAATCTGTGACAAATGCAATGTCATATACAAATACCTCCTATTAATTTATGAATACTAATGTTTTTCATAAGTTATCTTCAGTTCTTATCAGAGATCCAAAATATTCCCTTGCCTTAACAGTTCACAGGTCATGATTTTAACTGCTTTTGCTCCCTTTGGGCATGACACTAATGGTGCCTGTGGTGCCAACAGCTCCTATGGCACTGGGAACATATTGCAAGTGTGTTGCTAATGTTCCTTGTCTCCATTGAGCTCTGATCTTTTTAGCACTGTCAAAGCCGAGTGGCCACAGCCACCAGCACCACTGCCTTCCTCTCTGGAAAATACTTGAGAAATGTACCGATTATCCCACCACCATTTCCTCCCCAACCTGGTTCCCCTTAAATATTTTAGTAAAAAAATATTTTCCCAGAAATGCATTAGGATTTCTTTAACTTTAAAATAATATGCTTGCATATTATGGAACACTTTTAGACAATACTAAAGATGTTTGCAGTGGTTTGGGGTTGGTGTAGTGGGTTTGGTTTCGTTCTTCTTTTGTCTACATTTACCCCTGTTCACGAAATTAACAGGGTTTTCCTTGTTCACTCTCGTTTCTCTTAAGGCATGGTCAGTACTTTCTTATAGACAATTGTACAAATAACTCTCCATAAGCCTACAATAAATTCTAAAATAAATACTTATTTTAATGTCTTTTTTGTTATTTTTGTCTGCATACAAACTAAAAATATAGTCAAAAATCAAATATTTCTAATCTTGATACTATTTCTAATTTACATCTAACTACTCTATGAGTTCCAAAATGCAACTTTAAAATATTGTATGTTTTTGTCTGTTGATTTTTATTAAATTTACTTTAGTTGTCTTGATTGCAAGTAAAAGACAGAGGAGAAATACACGAAAAAATCACAAGCATGTTTTTATTCCACCTCATGGGGGTAAGAATCTAATAAGCCACCTCCACAGTGAATTTCTAGTGAGGCATTAACTAGGGATTTGTTGCCTTGGTTACTGAGCCAGGTAGAGATTCCAGTAAAAAACCAATGTGACCTATGAGCTCAGGAAACCAAAGAAGTAAAATTTCTGCATGATAATATTTGCAGTTACTACAAAAAGAAATGAAAGGAGTAAAACTGGGCTGAAATACATGGTAAAAAAGATGATCTAGATTTTTGACTCAATACTGCAGACATTTGCACACACACATACATCTCTAACAGCGCTGCAGCGTTTGCTCACTGGTGAAATATTAGAAGGCACAGATCATTCCCAACATGTGCGGCAGCTTCCCGCCCTAGACAACAAAGGGCTCCATTTCTCAGGGGTAAATGGACCTTTTGTTGACAGAAAGGCTGATGGGGGTGGGGAGGATGCTCACAAGATGGCTACCTAGCAACAAAATACTCAAATAGATTTTCTAACAATATGTCTCAGTAACTTTTAATTGTACTGTTTCAAAAATAAGAAGCATGTGAATATTAGTAGCAGATCTAGAACCAACAGCACAAACCAAGGGTACAATCTGAAGGGGTGACTTCCTGTATAATCTTCATCGTGGGCAGCTAAATGCAGGATCAAACAAAATATTGGCAGCCAACCAATCAGTGATGGCAGAAATAACAAGGTCATGTGACTCTTTTCCTAGTCCCCTGAACAAACTCAACAACGACAGTATCCAAAGCTGGCTTTTCCCCTAATGTGTCCACCACTGCTCAAAACTCTTCAAGGTTTACCCCAAAACCAAGAGTCTCTCATAGAAAGTAAAATGCTGACAAAGTCACTTCACTCATGCCTCCTGGATAAAAAAGATTTAATAAGGAAGATGTTTCAAACACACCAAGGACAGTGGCAACCAGACCGTGCCGTGCTACCTGCAGGACCAGGTTACATGTACTCCAGTAAAGCTGAGAAGACAGGAAATGGGTATATGGCTCAGTCACAAGCATGTGTAATGATGAGGACTGAATCCACATAAAATCAAACCTAGGTGCTAGGGCTGGAAAGACGGCTCAGTAGTTAAGAGTATTTGTTCTTGCAGAGGACCTGTCTTTGGTCCCCAGTAGTCTCATGGTAGGTCACAGCATCCACACGCACACATATGGTAGACATACACATATGTAAACCAAACACTCCCATCCATAAAATGAGATAAATAAACCTACAAAAAAATTTAAAGCTAAATGCGCAATCCTATAGCCCCAGTGGCTGGGAAGCAGCAACAGGAGATTACCTGAGGTGCGAGTTGACCAGCCAGTCCCGGAATCAGGTGAGCTCAAGCTTCAGTGAGAGACCCTGTCTCAAAAACTGAGATAGAGTAACTGAGAAATATACCAGACATCAATCTCTGGCCGACTCTCTCTCTCTCTCTCTCTCTCTCTCTCTCTCTCTCTCTCTCTCACACACACACACACACACACACACACACATAAATGCACGCATGCTCACACATGTGCGCACGCACACACGCACGCTCACACAAAGCCCTACAGAAGCCTGGTTAGGAATAATTGCACTTCTTCTAAAGATAGACTACAGTTAGACTCAACAAGATGGCGCACACAAAACCTCCACTTGACACCAACACCTTCCATCCTTGTTTCTGTCAGACCCTCAGTGACCTCTGTTTTACTTAACAGGTCAAATTCATGAAATGTTTAAATCTGTGATTCTGAAACTTAGCACATTTATGCTAATTTTTATTTGTAATATTGCTATTGGAAGTTGGTCTAGAAACACGCCCACTCCTGTAAACCACTGAAACAAGCGTTTAAAAATAAAAGAAGGGAAGAAAAGGGAGTAAGTGTATCATATGAACCAAGCTGTGAGCCCCTAAAGCTCATTCCGTGTTTAATTGGTACCCATGCTTGAATGCAACAGACAACACTACATCATCCACCCTCAGACAACATGCATCTAGGCTCAAAATTTATTCCAAGCACAAATGGCCCTGGAATTATAGTCTTCCTAACATCCTCTTCCCTATAATTGCAGACTTTCTTTCCCCAGTGCTAATTCAATCTGGGAAATACACAAAGTCCTGTACCAAACAAGGCACTAGACTAAGAGATTCACATTCAACAGAAGGGACTAAGATTTGTTTAATTCCCAGCTTGGTTCTGTTTGAGTTGTTTTCCTATGGAAATGATGGGCTTTCTGCCTTCATTTCCTGCCAAAGTTCTGAGACGCTTACTACCTGATATTTATTTATCCTTTACCTTTGAAAGACAGCCAAATTCTAAGACATTTAAATATATTATCCAGATTATCTAGATTCACTTTTAATAAAAAGTTACCTTAGGGGTTGTGATAACAAAATGGCAAAGATACCCTGGGACTCTTAACTACCTGTTTAGTGGAAGCGTTCTTTTCCTTACTTACTTTGTGAGTTGAAAGCACATTCTATTTAATTCACAAGAGGAGATTTTTTTAAAAAAAAAATATCACATAAGAATCAAGACTTAATACTTTTATCTGGAGGGTACTCTGCAAGGAACATTTTTATTCTATATTCCCCATTGTCTTAGTTAGGGTTTCTATTGCTGTGAAGAGACACCATGACCAAGGCAACTCTTATTTAAAAAAAAAATTATTTGGGTGGCTTAAAGTACAAAGGTTTGGCCTATTATCATCATGGTGTCACACAGTGGGATGCAGTCAGACAAGCTGCTAGAGAGGTAGCTAAGAGTTCTATACCTTGCACAGGCAACAGGAAGTGAACTGGAGTACTGGGCATGGCTTGAGCATATATGAGACCTTAAGAGCCTGCCTCCACAGTGACACATTTCCTCCAACAAGACCATACCTCCTAACACCACCACTCCATTTGTGGCCATTTTCTTTCAAACAATCATACCCATGTCTTTATGAAAAAGTCTATTATATAGATTTGGACCTTTGGCCTATTCAAAGTCAAAAGCTGATGTCAATATAACAAATATTTAACATAATTCTTGGTTTCTAGGTTTACAATTTCTTAAAAAGAAACACACCAACATGTTGTTATCACATCTAGTCTCTCTAGAAAGCCAGCAGAATGCAAGTCTGAGTATGGGGTGGGGGGCACACAATCCTAAGGAGAAGAAGGAACTCTGTGAATGAAGGACTGTGGGAAGCAAGGCAAAGGGATGAGTTACTGAGCAGCAAGTCTTCATATGGGCCTTAAAGAAACAACCCAAGGCTGTAGCCCTCAGCTACCTGGATGTCTCCACACTCTGCATAGAAATTGAAGTCCACAAGAAGGAGAGAGAGGTCATTTTGCTTCCTGTCTTCCTCCATACTCTCATTCCCTTCCATTTACAAGGCCCCATCGTGTGTTCTGATTCCACATCCTGCAAATTTGCACCACCAAGCACCCAGGCTTGCAGCTGGTGTCCTAGCAGAAATAAGAGTTAAACCTGAGCTGACAGGTAAGCAAGCTAGTCTGGAGACTGGGCAGGCAGACTCAGAAGAAAAATATTAGCATTACCCAGACAAAGAGCCATGAACAGAACTGACTGATGAACGAGAAGGTAAAGTGATGAGGCTCTCTTTTATTGAAAGATATATATATATATATATATATATATATATACATATATATATGTATATATAATATGAATAATAATAAAAGCCAAAGTGAGCCTGCTAGATCTCAGAATGCCCATCCTCCAGTCTATGCCCTGATCCTGAAGTAGTGAATGAGTTGGCTGTTTCTAAGCGGAATGCTCATGTAGTACCAGGAGCCTTTACAAGAGTATGGCTCAAAAGGAACCATAGCCCATTGGTTGAAAACTTAAAACATAGCAGAAATTTCAGAACCAGTTTCCAAATCAGAAAGGAAAAGGATAGGTAGCCTTCTTTCTTTACTGTGTCTTTCCAAGACCTGTTTCTTCTTTCCTGGATATACTCCCTCAGAAGAGCAGTTAGGCAAAGTCAAATATGGGGTGATTTCCAGCCTAGACTTTAGGATTTGCAATTCTGTGATCTCATGTCAAAGATGAGAGATTTATAGATGATAGAAAGAAGCAAACTACCTATGAGTTATTGTAATCAATAGTTTCAAAACTTAGGTATCACAAATGGACTGTTTGCAATGACTTTGTTTGTGGATCCATTGTATCATTTTTCTCACTCCTTGTTACAGTTTGAATAGGAATGGCTTCCATAGGCTTGTGTGTTTAAATGCTTGGTCCATAGGGAGTGGCACTATTAGGAAGGCGTGACCTTGTTGGAGTGGGTATGGCCTTGTTGGAGTAAATGTTTCACTGTGGAGGTGAGCTTTGAGGTCTTACATGCCCAAACTACACCCAGTGTGATACAGTTTCCTTCTGCTGCCTGTAGATCAAGAAGTAGAACACTCAGCTTCTTCTTCTGTAACATGTGTACCTGCTCACAGCCATGTCCCTCTATTGGTGTGGGAGAATTGTCTGTATTCTGTCAATGATGTCAATAAATAAATGCTGATTGGCCAGGCAGGAAGTATAGGTGGAAAAACCAGACAGGAAGTAGAAATGATGCAATGAGAACAGGAGAATTCTGGGAAGGAGGAAGCTGATTCCTCCCTCTCCTGCCCAGACTCCCAAGAAGCAAGATGTGAGCTGCCCTGCTGAGAAAGGTACTGAACCATGTGGCTAGCATAGATAAGAACAATGGGTTAATATAAGCCATAAGAGCTAATATGTAGCTTGAGCTAATGGGCTAATCAGCTTTATAACTTACAGAAATCTCTGTGTGATTTTCTTTGGGGCTCGCTGGCTGTGGGGTACCAGGCAGGACAGAAACCCCAACAAGCAGGCCCTTCATGTTACATCTGTGATGATAAAGGACTGAACCTCTGGAACTGTAAGCCAGCCCCAATTTAAGTTTTTTTTAGAAGAGTCACTCTGGTCATGGTGCTTCTTCATAACAATAGAAACCCTAAGGCACTCCCTGTGCTGTAAAGGCTGGGTGTGTCGGCGAGGAGTTTAGCAGCAATGTCAGTTTCCTGAACTCTGAGAAAATGGTTTTACTCTGAACACCCACTTTCTCCATGGACAATGGTTCACTTTTTAAAAAGTTTCTAAGTCTTGGTTGCAGGTCCTCAGCTGCTTGCATGCACACTTCCTAGGTTCTGATCTGCTTCACTTTGTTTTAACCGTCATAAATAATTCTGGAAAAATCAATCATATACTTTGTAGAACTCAACTGAAAATCCAACTCACTATCACATGGATCAATTCCTGTGTCTAATTCTCGGCTAACTTTATTCAACCCTGCTAACGTTCCAGAAACTCGGACTTTAATTACTATTCTGTGAGGCAAATAGCTAGATCTGGACTAGGGATCTGAAAGGCCCAAATGATTCCAAAAAGCTTAATGAATCCCACTGCAGCAGATGAAACAGGCCCTCACGGGTAGTAAGAACCTCAGAAGGACAGTCTGTATGTTCACAAAGCAAAGATTTTTGACCAAAGATATTTACTTTTCTTCCCAAAACACATGTTTTGAGAGGGGTCAGGGAATAACAAAGATAAAAGATGTCCTCTTTTTCATGGCATGTGAAAAATTTCATGTTTTGACCCATATTTATTTTCTATAGTTTTTATTAACTAAATATCCAAATAAATTATCTGTAACCTTAACCTGAACTTTCATTATTTTTCTCAAGTTCTTTGTTTTCTTATATGGTGTACTTTTAGTTGCTATAATTTAGAAGCTAGAATACACTCCACCAGAAAACCCTTAAATCTGACACTACTAGCAAATTTCCTTATGCCAATAACAAAGTTGCTAAAAGTAGGGAAACTATCCTGTTGATGACAGCTTTAAACTTATACAAAATGAAACACCTAGGAATTAACCTAACTGAAAAGGGGAAGGACCTTTCATGGAAACTTTAAGACACTGGTAAAAGAAAACAAATACTCTAAAAGATAAAAAGAGTCCAGGTATATTGGTGCATGCTCCCAGTCCTTGGAGGCAGAGTCGGGAGGATCTCTGTGAGTTCAAAGCCAACCTGCCTATATAGCAAGTTCCAAGACAGGCAGCACTCTAGAGAGATCCTGGCTTGGCAAATGAAAAAAAACAAACAAATGGAAAGAACACTCATGCTCATGAATTTTCAAAATTAATATTGTTGAGGTATCATAGGGGAAGCCTCCTTGTCATTTCTACATGGTAAGCCTCCTTAGCTGCTGGAGAAATGAAAACTAGTATTCCTTTGAGATTTTATTTAACCACATTCAAAAAGGTTAACTTGAAAAAAAAGTTCTGGTGATGGTGTGTCAGAAGAACCCTGGTAGGAATGTAAACTGGTACAGCACTATGGAAATAAGCATAGGAAGTTCAAAAGAAGCTAACAAAAACTAGAGCATTATATAACTCAGCTTTCCACAGCTGGACATACACTGAAAGACACTCCATTTTACCAACGAAATACTTGTTACATCTATGATTATTGTTATGCTATCCACAATAGCTAAGAAACAGAACCAGCTTAACCAACTATGAACAGATGAATGGATAAGAAATAGGATGTTTGCATACTAGAATTTAATGCTGCCATAAAGACAAATGAATGGGCTGGCAAAATGGCCTAGCAGGTAAAGGTGTTTACTACTAACACTTATGATCTGAGCTCAAGCCCCAGAGTGCATTTGGTGGCAAAATAAAATAACACTGATCACTGCAAGTGTCCTTTGATCTCCACTTGCCATGCCATGGCACAATCACCCCCACATACATACACATAAATATAAACAAACATTTAGTAAAAGAAGAAAAATGAAATCATAGTTTTTGCAGGAAAATGGATAGAATTAAAAATTATTTTTTTCTGGCCAAAACATGTAATTAACAAAAATTACGATAGCAGAGAAAATAATAATGATGATAATAATAATGATAATAAAAAGAAACTAGAAGTGGGAATCAGGGTTAAAAAAGGCAGAGGCCTTAGTTCCTAGGAGACCAGCACTTCTGAAATTATTATCTTATGTAAAATAAGCCAGACTCAGAAAGATTAATTTTGAAGGTTTTCTCTCAAATATAAATCTTTCATTTTAATTTTTGTATGTGTGGGGAAGGCAAGGCTATAGATCATGAAACTAGAAAACTAGAAAAAGGACAAGGAGATCTTAAGAGATGGTGGCATGGGGGAATCAAAAGAGGGTAATAGAATATGTATAATATGAAAACTATTGGGAGCTTCTGAAGGGGAAAAGGGAAACCACAGGGTGTTGATAGAGGTAGAAAAGTGGGTGGGAGGAAGATCAACAAAAGTTAATATAAAATAATATATAAAAATATAATGAGGAGGATCTCCGGTGGTCCACTGGACCCCTCGCTCCCTCCCACCCCCTACCTCTTGTCCCCGGATCCTTGAGCTACCAGACGGCCCTGGTTAGGAGCTGAGGAATTCCATCTGGAAGGGTGAGTGTCTACTAGCCAGGGGCGGTGTGTCCCAGAAGCTAGCACAAACCCCCCTCCCCCAGCTCCTTCTGCAGGGCTGCCTTTCTTAGGCAAGACCCAATCCCCCCCCCCGCAACCCACCCCACCCCCAACCCTGCCCTGTGGCTTGCTTGGACCAGTGCTCAAGAACGGTTTTAAATTACTTCACTAAGGCTATCCACCCAGAGCGGGGAGTCCCTGCCTTCTGGGCAGGTCTCAAGGTTCCCTGTGGGAGAGCTTGGGCACCTACAGCTGGGGCTCCAGGATCTCCGGTGGTCTACTGGACCCCGCGCTCCCTCCCACCCCCTTCCTCTTGTCCCCGGATCCTTGAGCTACCAGAAGGCCCTGATGATTAGGAGCTGAGGAATTCCATCTGGACGGGTGAGTGTCTACTAGCCAGGGGCGGTGTGTCCCAGAAGCTAGCACAAACCCCCCTCCCCCAGCTCCTTCTGCAGGGCTGCCTTTCTTAGGCAAGACCCAATCCCCCCGGCAACCCACCCCACCCCCAACCCTGCCCTGCGGCTTACTTGGACCAGTGCTCAAGAACGGTTTTAAGTTACCTCACTAAGGCTATCCACCCAGAGCGGGGAGTCCCTGCCTTCTGGGCAGGTCTCAAGGTTCCCTGTGGGAGAGCTTGGGCACCTACAGCTGGGGCTCCAGGATCTCCGGTGGTCTACTGGACCCCGCGCTCCCTCCCACCCCCTACCTCTTGTCCCCGGATCCTTGAGCTACCAGAAGGCCCTGGTTAGGAGCTGAGGAATTCCATCTGGACGGGTGAGTGTCTACTAGCCAGGGGCGGTGTGTCCCAGAAGCTAGCACAAACCCCCCTCCCCCAGCTCCTTCTGCAGGGCTGCCTTTCTTAGGCAAGACCCAACCCCCCCCCCCCCGCAACACACCCCACCCCCAACCCTGCACTGAGGCTTGCTAGGACCAGTGCTCAAGAACAGTTTTAAGTTCCTTCACTAAGGCTATCCACCCAGAGCGGGGAGTGCTTGCCTTCTGGGCAGGTCTCAAGGTTCCCTGTGGGGGAGCTTGGGCACCTACAGCTGGTGCTCCAGGGTTGCCATCTGAGTTGTTGTGCTGAGGAGTTCCATCTGGACGGGTTGGTTCCTGTTTCTACACTGAAGAGATACACCCAGAGAGTCAGTCACAGCAAAGTCTGGACCAAGACACCAGGCCTCTCTGGGCTCCATTTGAAGAAAGAGATGGGAAGGCGCCAATACAAGAACTCCTCCAACAACCTGAAAGACAACATGACATCACCAGAACCCAGGGATCCCGAAACAAGAAGAATTGTACACTCTACTCCAGAAGAATTAGAAGAATTTGACTCAAAAGTGAATTATATGAAAATAATAGAGGACCTTAAACAGGAGGTGAAAAACTGCCATAAACAATTAGAGATGACAAACAAAAAAGTAGAGGAAATGAATAAGTCGCTCAAAGATACCCAAGAAAACCAAGAGAAGCAAGAAAAAGCAATCAAACAGATAAGGGAAGCGGTTCAAGACTTGAAGAATGAAATGGAAGTAATGAAGAAAACACAAACCGAAGGAAGGATGGAATTGGAAAACCTGGGTAAACGATCAGGAACCACAGAGACAAGTACTACCAACAGATTACAAGAGATAGAAGAAAGAATGTCAGACACTGAAGATACCATAGAGAAAATAAACACACTGATCAAAGAAAATAGCAAAACCAACAAATTCTCATCACAAAACATTCAGGAAATATGGGACACAATAAAAAGACCAAACCTAAGAATAATTGGGATAGAAGAAGGAGAAGAAGTACAGCTCAATGGTCCAGAAAATATATTTAATAAAATTATAGAAGAAAACTTTCCCAACCTAAAGAAAGATATTCCTTTGAAGGTTCAAGAAGCATACAGAACACCAAATAGACTGGACCAAAAAAAAACATCTCCTCGCCATATAATAAGCAAAACACAAAACATACAGAATAAAGAAAGAATATTAAGAGCTGCAAAGGAAAAAGGTCAAGTTACTTATAAAGGTAAATCTATCAGACTTACACCTGACTACTCTATGGAAACCATGAAAGCCAGAAGGTCCTGGATAGATGTACTGCAGAAGCTAAGAGAACATGGATGCAAGCCCAGACTACTATACCCAGCCAAGCTTTCGTTCACTATAAATGGAGAAAACAAAATTTTCCAGGATAAAAACAAATTTAAACAATACGTAGCCACAAATCCAGCCTTACAGAAAGTAATAGAAGGAAAATCACAAACCAAGGAGTCCAACAATGACCACAATATCTCAAACATCTAGAGACCCTTCACCAGCACAACTCAAAGAAGGCAAACACACAAACTCTATGACTAAAAATTTGACCGGAGTTAACAAACACTGGTCATTAATATCCCTTAATGTCAATGGACTCAACTCACCTATAAAAAGGCACAGGCTAAGAGATTGGATACGCAAACAGGATCCAACATTCTGCTGTTTACAAGAAACACACCTCAACCACAAAGACAGGCACCTACTTAGAGTAAAGGGATGGGAAAAGGTTTATCAAGCAAATGGACCTAAGAAACAAGCAGGTGTGGCCATACTAATTTCTAACAAAGTTGACTTCAAACTTAAGTCAATCAGAAGAGATGGAGAGGGACATTTTATACTCATAACAGGAACAATTCATCAGGATGAAGTCTCAATCCTGAATATCTATGCCCCTAACATAAAAGCACCCACGTACGTAAAAGAAACATTACTAAAACTCAAGGCTGCCATCAAACCACACACACTAATAGTAGGAGATTTCAACACTCCTCTTTCACCAATGGACAGGTCAATCAGACAGAAGCCTAACAGAGAAATAAGAGAATTAATGGAGGTAATGAATCAAATGGACTTAACAGACATCTATAGAACATTCCACCCAAATAGGAAAGAATATACCTTCTTCTCTGCAGCTCATGGAACCTTCTCGAAAATTGACCACATCCTCGGCAACAAAGCAAACTTCCACTGTTACAAAAAAATATTCATAACCACCTGTGTCTTATCAGATCACCATGGTCTAAAGTTAGATTTCAACAACAAAGCTACCCCCAGAAAGCCTACAAACTCATGGAAACTGAACAGTCAACTATTGACCCACACCTGGATCAAAGAAGAAATAAAGAAAGAAATTAAAGTCTTCCTTGAATTCAATGAAAATAAAGAAACAACATACTCAAACTTATGGGACACTTTGAAAGCAGTCCTAAGGGGAAAGTTCATAGCCCTTAGTGCCCACTTAAAGAAAACAGAGAAAGCATACATTGGAGACTTAACAGCCCACCTGAAAGCTCTAGAAAAAAAAGAAGCAGACTCACCTAGGAGGAGTAGAAGACTGGAAATTGTCAAACTGAGAGCGGAAATCAACAAAATAGAAACACAGAAAACAATCCAAAGAATCAATGAAACAAAAAGCTGGTTCCTGGAGAAAATCAACAAAATTGATAAACCCCTATCCAAACTAATCAAACGGCAGAGAGAGAATTTGCAAATTAATAAGATCAGAAATGAAAAGGGGGACATAACCACAGACATAGAGGAAATTCAGAGAATCATTAGATCTTACTACAAAAGCCTGTATGCCACAAGACTGGAAAATGTAAAAGAAATGGACACTTTCTTAGATAAATACCATATACCAAAATTAAATCAGGACCAGGTGAACAATCTAAATAGACCTGTCAGTCGCGAAGAATTAGAAGCTGTTATCAAAAACCTCCCTACCAAAAAAAGCCCAGGACCAGACGGTTTCAATGCGGAATTCTACCAGAATTTCCAAGAAGACCTAATACCTATACTCCTTAAGGTATTTCACAATATAGAAACAGAAGAGTCATTGCCAAATTCCTTTTATGAAGCTACCGTCACTCTGATACCAAAACCACACAAAGACTCAACCAAGAAAGAGAATTACAGACCAATCTCACTCATGAACATCGACGCAAAAATCCTCAACAAAATACGGGCAAACCGTATCCAAGAACACATTAGAAAAATTATCCATTATGATCAAGTAGGCTTCATCCCAGAGATGCAGGGCTGGTTCAACATACGAAAATCTATCAATGTAATCCATCATATAAATAAACTGAAAGAAAAAAAACATATGATCATTTCTTTAGATGCTGAAAAAGATTTTGACAAAATTCAACATCCCTTTATGATAAAAGTCTTGGAGAGATTAGGGATACAAGGATCATACCTAAATATAATAAAAGCTATTTACAGCAAACCGACAGCTAACATCAAACTAAACGGAGAGAAACTCAAAGCCATCCCACTGAAGTCAGGAACACGACAAGGCTGTCCACTCTCTCCATACCTCTTCAATATAGTGCTTGAAGTGTTAGCAATAGCAATAAGACAACATAAGGGGATCAAGGGGATTCGAATTGGAAAGGAAGAAGTTAAACTTTCGTTATTTGCAGATGATATGATAGTGTACATAAGTGACCCCCAAAACTCCACCAAAGAACTTTTACAGCTGATAAACACCTTTAGTAATGTGGCCGGATACAAGATCAACTCCAAAAAATCAGTCGCCCTCCTATACACAAAGGATATGGAAGCAGAGAGGGAAATCAGAGAAGCATCACCTTTCACAATAGCCACAAACAGCATAAAATATCTCGGGGTAACTCTAACCAAAGAAGTGAAGGATCTATTTGACAAGAACTTTAAAGCATTGAAGAAAGAAATTGAAGAGGATACCAGAAAATGGAAGGATCTCCCTTGCTCGTGGATTGGGAGGATCAACATAGTAAAAATGGCAATCCTACCAAAGGCAATTTATAGATTCAATGCAATCCCCATCAAGATCCCATCAAAATTCTTCACTAATCTTGAAAGGACAATAATCAACTTTATATGGAATAACAAAAAACCCAGGATAGCCAAAACAATCTTATACAATAAAGGAACTTCGGGAGGCATTACCATCCCTGACTTTAAACTCTATTACAGAGCTACAGTAATGAAATCGGGGTGGTATTGGCATAAAAATAGAGAAGTCGACCAATGGAATCGTATAGAAGACCCGGATTTTAACCCACAAACCTATGAAC
Organism: Microtus obscurus; assembly: GCA_963919715.1. NCBI lineage: Eukaryota > Metazoa > Chordata > Mammalia > Rodentia > Cricetidae > Microtus > Microtus obscurus. Next base: position 1,826,440 of record CAWTZC010001510.1, read on the forward strand.
ACCTCATTTTCGATAAAGGTGCTAAAAGTATACAATGGAAGAAAGAAAGCATCTTCAACAAATGGTGCTGGCACAACTGGATGTCAATCTGTAGAAGAATGAAAATAGACCCATATCTATCACCATGCACAAAACTCAAGTCCAAATGGATCAAAGACCTCAATATCAATATGAACACACTGAACCTGATAGAAGAGAAAGTGGGAAGTACCCTACAACAGATGGGCACAGGCGATCGCTTCCTAGGTATAACCGCAGCAGCACAGTCATTAAGGGCAACATTGAATAAATGGGACCTACTGAAACTGAGAAGCTTCTGTAACGCAAAAGACACTGTCACTAAGACGAAAAGGGAACCCACTAACTGGGAGAAGATCTTCACCAACCCCGCAAGAGACAAAGGTCTGATCTCCAAAATATATAAAGAACTCAAGAAACTAGACTTTAAAATGCTAATTAACCCAATTAAAAAATGGGGCACTGATCTGAAGAGGGAATTCTCAACAGAAGAAGTTCAAATGGCCAAAAGGCACTTAAGGTCATGCTCAGCCTCCTTAGCGATCAGGGAAATGCAAATCAAAACAACATTGAGATATCACCTTACACCTGTCAGAATGGCTAAAATCAAAAACACCAATGATAGCCTTTGCTGGAGAGGCTGTGGAGAAAGGGGCACCCTCATCCATTGCTGGTGGGAATGCAAACTTGTGCAACCACTTTGGAAAGCAGTGTGGTGGTTTCTCAGGAAATTTGGGATCAACATACCCATGGACCCAGCAATGCCACTCTTGGGAATATACCCACGAGATGCCCAATCATATGACAAGGACATTTGTTCAACTATGTTCATTGCAGCATTATTTGTAATAGCCAGAACCTGGAAACAACCTAGATGCCCTTCAATGGAAGAATGGATGAAGAAAGTATGGAATATATATACATTAGAATACTACTCAGCGGTAAAAAACAATGACTTCGCGAATTTTGCATGCAAATGGATGGAAATAGAAAACACTATCCTGAGTGAGGTAACCCAGACCCAAAAGGATGAGCATGGGATGTACTCACTTATAATTGGTTTCTATAGATAAATAAAGGTCAGTGAGTCTATAATTTGATACCCTAAAGAAACTAATTAAGAAGGTGAACCCAAAGAAAAGCATACAGCTATCCTCGGGGTTATGGGAAGTAGACCAGATTGCCGGGCAAAAATTTGGGATCTTGGGGGGGTGGTGGGAGGGGGGATCAGGGGAGAAGGGGAGAGAAATGTGAGAAGGGGAGGGTGGGGGGAACTTGGGGCAACGGGATGATTGGGATAAAGGAAGGTTGGTTAGGGGAGCAGAGAAGCACACATCTTAATTAAGGGAGCCATCTTAGGGATGGCAAGAGACTTGGATCTAGAGGGGCTCCCAGGTGCCCAGGGTGATGTCCCCAGTTAGTTCCTGGGGCAGCTGTGGATAGGGAACCTGAAATGACTCTATCCTATAGCCATACTGATGAATATATTACATATCACCATAGAAACTTCACCTGGCGATGGATGGAGATAGAGACAGAGACCCACACTGGAGCACTGGACTGAGCTCCCAAAGTCCCAATGAGGAGCAGAAGGAGGGAGAATATGAGCAAAGAAGTCAGGACCACAAGGGGTGCGCCCACCCATGGAGACAGTGGGGGCTGAGTCTTTGGGAGCTCACCAAGGCCAGCTGGACTCTGACTGAAAAAGCATGGGATAAAACTGGACTCTCTGAATTTGGCGGACTATGAGGGCTGCTGAGAAGCCAAGGACCATGGCACCGGGTTTTGATCCTACTTCATGTTCTGGCTTTGTGGGAGCCTATCCAGTTTGGACGTTCACCTTCCTAGACCAGGATCAAGGGGGGAGGACTTTGGACTTTCCACAGGAACCCTGACTGCTCTTCAGGCTGGAGAGGGAGGGGGAGGAGTGGGGGGAGGGGAGGAGGGGAGGGAGGAGTGGGAGGGAAATGGGAGGCGGGGAGGAGGCAGAAAATTTTTTTTTTCCAATAAAAAAAAATATAATGAGATACATTATTTTGCATGATTATTTTATAACCTAATAAAAAGTCATAAAACATACATACACAGCACATACACAGTAAAGCTCACGGTAAAACTTTGGATATATATTTTCCAAATATATATTTGGATATATATATTCACTTTCCAACATGTGTATATATATATATATATATATATATATATACACATGTTGTGTGAATGTTTGTGAATGTTTTACTCTTTTGGTTTTGTTGGGGGGCCCACCACCCAGCTCCCAAATAAATCACACATGGGAGCTTATTCTTAATTATGAATACCCGGTCTTAGTTGGCTTGTCTCTGGCCAGCTTTTCTTAGCTTATGTTATCCTTTTTTTTTTTTACCCTTTGCCTCTGGGCTTTTATCTCTCTCTATTTATGTATACTTTCTTTTACTTCTTTTTCCATGGCTTGCTGTGTAGCTAGGTGACTGACCCCTAATGTCTTGCTCTCCTTGTTCACTTGTTGCTCCTCTGCCTCCTGTGATTTTTCCTTCTATTTGTACTCTCTGCCTGTCAGCCCTGCCTATTCTTGCCCCTGCCTTGCTATTGGCCATTCATCTCTTTATTAGGACCATCAGGTATTTTAGACAGGCACAGTAACACAGCTTCACAGAGTTAAACAAATGCAGAGTAAACAAAAGTTCCACACCTGAAAATATTCCCAACATGTACATATATATTTAGCCATATGTATATAATACACACACACATACATACACATATACATATACACAGACGCACAGTTTGTGGGAAGTCCACAAAAACAATAGATTTGGACCTAGCAACTGCATTTTGGATAACATCTGCTCTAGAATGCAACAAAAGTAACCTCTCACAATAACTAGAGAATGGGGCTTAGCAAGGCCAGGTACCCTCTTGATGACACTCTAATAAGTAGAGTTCCAAAATGTGTGTCAACAGCAGAGAGGAACTTCCATCTGCATTGGTGGAGAGACACTTCTGTGTTCTTTGCTCTGACTTCCTGCTATCAACAGAGGAGTCATTCACACCTTGTCTTCTGTCCCCCTGAACTTGGAGCACAGTCGCTTGAAGAACCGCGAAGACACATACATACACATGCTTCGAATTACCTGCCTATTTCTTACGCTCTTTGAACAGCTCATTTGAGAGTTTTGGTAACAAACTCATGTGATGGGAAATAAAGCCTGATCTGAATGAAGTATTCCCCCCTTGACTCTAAAATTTGATTAGTAAGATGAAGATAGCATTCCAAATAAACAGTATTTATTTCAGCTATTATACATAGATGAGATAGATAGATGGATAGATAGATAGATAGATAGATAGATAGATAGATAGATAGATAGATAGATAGATAGATATAGATAGACCATGAAAAACCCAAAGACTAGACTAGTTTGGTTTCTGTTGCTGGAACCAAAACAAGTTTGGGAAGAAAAGAGGTTTATTTGGCTTATGCATTCCAATCACACACCATCTTAGAGGGAAGCTGGGGCAGAAGTTCAAGGAAGGAACCTAGAGGCATTTACTGAAGAAGAAACCATGGAATAGCACTCAGTACTAGCCAGCTTTGCCTTGCTTACTCTGCTACCTTTTCTATACAGCCTGAATTAGCTGGGGTTCTCTAGAGTCACAGAATGAATACGTATGAATATTCAACATACATATAAATTTACTGGAATGGCTTTCAGGCTGCAACCCAGCAATGGCTAGTTGTGAATGGAAAGTCCAAGACTCTAGCAGCTGCTCAGTCCCATGAGGCTGAGTGTTTCAGCTGGTCTTCTGTGTATGCTGGAATCCCAAAGAAGTAGGCCCTAATGCCAGTGAAAGAAAGAATGTCCTGACAAGGGGAGGACAAGCAGGTGAAGAACAAACCCTTCCTTCTTCCATTGTCCTTATACAGGCTTCTAGCAGAAGAAGGGGCCAAATTAAGGTGTGCTTTCTCACCTCAAGGTCTGGATTAAGGCACGTATCTTCCAGCCTCAAGATAGGAACCAAAGGCATGTTGTTATCTTGCCTCAAGATCCAGATCACAAGTGTGCCTTCTATTTTTGGATTGTAGTTCATTACAAACATAATGAATATGACAACCAAGAATAGCCATCACACAACCCAAGACCATCTGCCTAAGGATGGTACCACCCATAGTGGTACCTATATCAAGTAATACTCAATAAAATGTCCCACAGACTAGTCTGATGAAGGCTATTTTTCAGTTGGGAGTTCCTCTACCCAGGTAATTCTAGTTTGTGTTGAGTTGACAAAAACTAACCCATAGTCATCAAAATCTACAACTGGTTAAAGTGCCAAGAATAAATGATGTGGGATGGTGAGCCCTTACCATTGCAAAACTAAAGAACATCACAGAGAGGAAGTAGAAAGAACAGGAGAGCCAGAGGGTGGAGAGATGCGCAGCACAAATATGTCTTCTGAATATACCATGGCCTTTGTGTTCAAGAACTCCCTACAGCTCTTGTCTTCCAGACAAGACTTCCACAAGATTGGTCCTATTTTTGTTTCATCATTAATGGGAGGGGGTGGCTTCAAAAGGTGCCATGCCTCCCTGAGGATCCACTGGCAATCAACAGCTGTTAGGAGAGAGGGGCTGTCTTCTTTACTGGTATAGTCAGCAGTAAATTGCTGTTGATTGGACAGATAACCTCCCATGCTCAGGAAGGAAGGTTTAATAGATCATACCCCACAAGAAGTCATTATCAGGAACCAGCTTCGACAAGTATACCACTTACCAGTGTAGGGCATAGGGATCAGAAAAACAAGTAAAGAGAAAAAAGACATGAGTAAAAATAATAAAACAGAAGCATAGGATAGTATCAGGAGGGAGTTCCAGTGAATACTGAAATCTGCTTGCCTTTAATTTTCCCTACACTTTTATACATACCCCAATACAACAGGGGGAAGAAGACAAAAGACTGCTTTAACATGATACAAAGGACAATTAGAACACTTGCTTGCATCAATACTTTGAGACATCAAGTCTTTGGCATTCTGTTGTTTAGGCTGTGAAACTGTATCCTGAAAGCAGCCATTCCCTAGGCCAAACTTTCTAATGCAAAAGAAGGAGCAGACGTACGCTTGAATTAAATTTCCTGACCTTTGGTCAGGGTGGAGTGAATCTATCTGTATGGGCCATCTTAATGTCCAAAATACCAAGCAACCACACCCTAGGTAAGGGTGTATAGCCACACTTGTTGCTAACAACTTTGAACAAACTAAAACTCTCTGACCTTCATACAAGGTGGAAATAGGCTCACATTTTTGGGCCTGCACAAGACATAAAAACAGGAGAGGGACTTGTTGAGAAGAGCTCTAGCAGTAGACGGAGGGAGATGAAAAGAGGAGGATAGGGTTGAAAATGATTGATTATATAAATATATGAAGCCATAAAACATTTTAAACAATTTTTCAAAGAAATGCACTGATTTCAAAGGACATTAAGTCTGTTTGAGGAAGCAGATTATCAAATGTGTTTCAAGGTGATTTGTGTCGAGTGCAGTGGAAACTCAGAAGAGTACCTCACCCTGTCAGTTAAGAACAGGAAGCTGGAGAAGACAAGGAAGGAGCGGGGAGCCTGACCTAGTAGAAATACTAGGGAGAAAATGGAAACAATATTAATAGGAAAGAAGAACATAAACTAAGGAGGCAATAATATTTTTGGGGGTATAGACCTGAACATATGTATGTGTGTACACACATATGCAGACGCAGCAGTATAGTGCCACAGTACACAAAATGTGGAGCACAGCAGGCAGAAGATGAGGTCTTGTATGGCCCACAGTGCGCTGAGATTTTCCTGCAGGTGGAAATGAGTCATGTCAGGTTTGTAAAGATGAGCAACTTGGTTAGATTGTGTTACCTACTGACAGTGAGTGACCTGGATGGAACTCAGTGACAGTTTTAGTTGGGTTTTGGTAAATAGGAAAGACTTTTGTGTCCAGAGTCTGGCATATAAGTCTAAGTGCTGTCATGGTGTCTTTTCTAAAAGAGTTTTTTTTCTCTCCTTCCCTTCTTTATGTACACACTGAAGAGAGTTTATCATGCTTCTTACAGTTTTTTTAGAACCATCTTTAAGATTTATAAGAAGATCCATATATAATTTAGCAGTTATACAGAAAAATAATTGAAGTGAAACCTATGATTACTCTAAGAAAATGTAATCTAAAAGTGATGTATAGCAAGGACTCTAACCATTACATCTCAGGGATTAGTGAGCTATAAATTGCTTTGTAAACTGACATATACCCTTCTAATACAGCATCCATTAAATGTCAGAATCTTTACAAATATCAAGAACACTCAAGTTCACCTAGCCTACACATCTAAATAGAGAAATCTTCAGGGGAATTGTTTCAGCCAAAAACTATGAGTAAGTCAAAGTGCTCATTAGGAATGATTCAACCACACGCACAGACCAAAAGCTGCATGTAAAAGTAAATAATAAGCAATAAGGTTCTGGAATTGACGTTCAAGTGCTCTGAATACACTGGCAAACATATGCAGCCGATATGACTAATAGCACAGTGTCAGCTGGGGCCCATCTTCCTGGGAGGCACCAGATGTGCTGTCCTGTTTCACATCACGATTGTCTTGGTAATAGAACCAATCCAGGTTCCTTCACCTGTGGATGGATGATCAAGCTTTGCTGCATTTAAAAATGCTTTCAAAAAAGAAATGCTTGCAGGCTGCTTCATTTCTTAACTCTTGGAATAGCTTTTATCTTTCTGCTGGTATAAACAACTCTAACATGAACACTTTGAGCAGATTCTTTGTTATATTCTCTTTAGGGAGAAAAGGGCACAAGGAAGGTTCATTGTGTTCCCTTGCCGTGGAGAGTTGCCATGGTATTAGAACTCCAGCTATGAACAGACAACAAGGCCACAGACACTTTCTGCCTTAAGCACTTCCTCTTCAGTGCTGAAAACTCAGAATATAGTCAGCTCAGAATATAGTCCCACATTCATTATATTTGGTACATTTGATTAACTACCTAGTTAATGTGACTTGTTTGATTTGTTATCAAAGTGATGGTGTTATCTTCAGTAATATAGCAGAATATAAGATTAACTCAAAAAAATAAGTAGCCCTCCTGTATACAGATAATAAATGGGTAGAGAAAGAAATCAGAGAAACATCACCCTTCATAATAGCCACAAACAATATAAAATATCTTGGAGTAGTTCTAACCAAACAAGTGGAAGACCTGTATGACAAGAACTTCAAATCTTTGAAGAAAGAGATTGAAGAAGACACCAGAAAATGGAAAGATCTCCCATGTTCTTGGCTAGGTAGAAGTAACATATTAAAAATGGCAATCTTACCAAAAGCAATTTACAGATTCAATGTAATGCCCATCAAAAGCCCAGCAAACTTTTTTACAGACGTTGAAAGAACAATACTCAACTTCATATGGAAAAGCAAAAAATCCAGGATAGTAAAAAAAAAAAAAAAAAAAATCCTGTACAATACAGGAACTTCTGGAGGCATCACAATCCCTGACTTCAAACAAAGCTACAGTACTGAAAACAGCCTTGTATTGGCATAAAAACAGACAGGAGGACGAATGCAACCAAAATGAAGACATGGATATCAATCTACATACCTACGAATACCTGATTTTTGACAAAGAAGCAAAAATTATAAAATGGGAAAAAGAAAGCATATTCAACAAATGATGCTGGCATAACTGGATATCAACATGTAGAAGAATTAAAATAAATCCATATCTATCCCCATGCACAAAACTCAAGTCCAAATTGATCAAAGACCTAAATATAAATCTAGCCACACTGAACTTCATAGAAGAGAAAGTATGAAGTACACTTGAATGCATTGGCACAGGAGACCACTTCCTTAATAGCACAGACACTGAGAGAAACAATAAATGCAACCTCCTGAAACTTAAAAGCTTCTGTAAAGCAAAGGACACAGTTAATAAGACAAAATGGCAGCCTACAGAATGGGAAAAAGATCTTCACCAACCCCAAATTAAACAGAGGGCTGGTCTCCAAAATATACAAAGAACTCAAGAGATTGGTCATCAAAAGAACAAATAATCCAATTTAAAAAAGGAATAAAGACCTAAACAGAGAACTCTCAACAGATGAATCGAAAATGCCTGAAAGATACTTAAGGAAATGCTCAAAATCCTTTGTCATCAGAGAAATGCAAATCAAAACAACTCTGAGGTTCCATCATATACCTGTAAGAATGGTCAAGATCAAAAACGCTGATGACAACTTATACTGGAGAGGATGTGGGGTAAAGGGAATGCTCCTGCGTTGCTGGGGAGAGTGCAAACTGGTACAACCACTTTGAACATCAGTGTGACGATTTCTCAGAAAATTAGAACCAGCAATACCACTTTTAGGTATAAACCCAAAGGATGCTCAATTGTTCCACAAGGTCATGCGCTCAACTATGTTCATAGGAGCACTGTTTGTCATAGCCAGAACCTGGAAACAACCTAAATGCCCCCGACTAAAGAATGAATAAGAAAAACGTGTTACATTTACACAATGGAGTATTACACAGTGGGAAAAAAATTAATGACATCTTGAAATTTGCAGGTAAATTGATGGATCTAGAAAATATCATATTGAGTGAGGTAACTCAGACCCAGAAATATAAATATAATATGTACTCAGTCATAAGTGGCTTTTAGCTATAAAGAAATAAAACAGTCTACAATTCACAATCCCAAAGAACCTAGACAACAAAGAGGATCCTAAGTCCTAAGAGAGACATTCATGGTTCTAATCTACATAGGATGTAGAAAAAGACAAGATCTCCTGAGTAAATTTGGAGTATGGAGACCATGGGGGATGGTAGAAGGGGAGGAGATAGAAAGGGGGAGTGAAAAAAAAAAATATATAGCTCAATAAAAACAATTTTAAAAAGTGATGGTGTTTTAATGGAACCCAGCTTTTAGATACAATTGTCCAGCTTTTCCACCTAATTTTTCTACCTAAGCTTAGAATCCTATTTGATACTCCCTCGTCTCTAAGACCACCTTATCAGAGACAAATACACTAAGATGGGCTTAGTGCAGAGTTGTCCCAGTCATTAGCAGACCATGTTACCACTTATTCTGGAGATAGAGGTATTTGTATTTAATGTATGTTTTCTGGGCTATGATAAAATTGATGGCTAATCAAAGCTTGGCTTAGAACTCTGGTCTTTACATTCTATATTTATTAATAATTACCAATTCTAATATGCCGTCATTCACTTCTGCTGTCAACTGGGAAACATATTGAGCTATTTGATAATTAATAACATTTTGTTCCCCTTTGTAACCATAAATTCAGAGAACAGAGTTATTACCTCTCTGAATAAATGTCCATGTAGAAATATTATCACATGATCTTAGCAGCAAAGAGTGACTTTACTCCATTCCGTGTCACTGCCAGCCTCCAACAGCCCTGTCACATCCCTGGCCCATGAATTACAGAAAAAGAAGTGCTTCTTACAACAGCACTCCCGACTTGGAGACTTAGCAAGCATTCTATCCATTCTGACTTTAGCATGGCAACGTGGAAGCTGTGTTGCTGTAAAAAAAAAAAAAAAAACACTCCTTGTTCTGTTTTGCCTTGACCTACTCCTGATTTTCTCTGTGGCACTACCAATTAACCACCCACTGGCTCTCTGCTTCTGGCTGCTGTGATTGGGCACACATAAAATCTGACCCATGATATATGTAGAATCACTTCAGAAGCTATGGAGCATAATAAAACATTCCTAGAGAGAGTTCAGAAATACAAAATGATTTGCCCATGTGGTAAGGGAATATATTAAGCCACAATGGAAAATGAAAATTGAAGTCTGTGGATTGACACATTAAGTGAATTACCTCTTCTCCTGGCCACTATCTAGCTTTGGATCCCCATTTGAAGACAGAGATATTAGAGCTAACCTTAAATAAAATAGACATACAAATGTACTCTTTATGGGATTCACAAAACGTTCTGTGTTGTGAAATAATCCTTCCATACTCTGTGAAAATGTGTTGCTCTTATTGTTAATAAAAAGCTTATTGGCTGATAGCTCAGCAGGATTTTGGGGACAGAAAGAATGCTGGGAAGAAGGAGGGCAGAGTCTGAGGAGTCTGGAGCCAGATGTGAAAGGAGCAACATGGGAAGTTCATAGACAAAGTTTGAGGAGAACGAGCCTCAGGGCAGCATATAGATTATTAGAGTTACATAGATTATTAGTTACATAACCACAGAGATAAATGGAAGAGCTATTAGCCACCGTCTAGCTGTATGCCTCCATCTAACTGCCTCATTCTGCAAAAGAGGATATCAAGCCTTGTGGAACTGAAGGAAGCTACAGGCCCTAAAGTGCAAGCCTCCTTAATGGTATACCTGCAAGGTGAATCCCGATTACTGCCTGATGCTTTCCCCATTACAACCCATTCACCACCCATGTCTTCCATAAGTCGTCCACCATTTTTGAAATTAGTAATTGGAAAGGGTGTTTTATTAATTTGTTCACTCAAAAAATACTTTTTACTTTGAGCTAGACATATTCAAAGCACCAGAGATCCAACAATAAATAAGATAAAAATACAAAAGTAATTACTTAGAAAAAATAAATAAAGCAGGAGAAAAGAAAATAAAATTTCCAAATATCAAGGGGAAATGGCTTTTAAAGAAAGATCTAAAGGAAATGAAAGGGCTAGTGTTGCAAACATAAAGGGTGGGAATTCCAAACAGAGGGCAAAGTCAATGCAAAGTCCCTAAGGTAGTTATCTCCTGCTTTATTCAGGGAATAGCAAACAGGCCAATGTGTCGAGAATTAATTTATTTATTAGTTAATTGGTTAATTAATTAATGATGAAGTCAGAGATATGTTACAGGAAATAAGTCTGCTTATAGCCAGTGTTTATAGAAGGGCTGCAACTAAGTGCAGTGAGACGCCTCATAGAGCAACATGTCGATAGGATCTCTGTGGCGAAGTGATAATGGGAATAAGACTGCAAGAAGGAAGAAATATTAGGATAACTTGGCAGAGAATAGATGGTGGTGTGGGCCAGAGTGCCAGAACCAAGATGATAAAATAAACAGAATTTGCTGGTGAAGAAGATTCAAGACATTAGAAAAAGCAATGTCAAGCAGGGTTGCAGTATTTCCTATCAACAACTAGAAGGAATGAGTTGCAATCAGCATAGAGAAGAAGAACCAGGCAGACATTTGTTTGAAAGGGAGTGTAGTACAAATGCTCTCCATGCTAGACATATACATGAGGAGATAGATAGATGGATAGATAGATTTGATAGATAGATAGATAGATAGATAGATAGATAGATAGATAGATAGATAGATAGATGATAGATAGGTGCAGAGAGACCCTGCCACAAAAAAAGTTAGTTATGACCATATTATTGTGAACATGTTTAAAATTTTAAAGAATAAAGAAAAACATTTTTAAAAATCACATTAAGAAAATTTTAATCTTTTTATGGTACTTTCCCTCTTATAGATCACTAAATTCCAGCATTTACTATTACTTTCTTGCACTGTCTATATCATCAATCAGACCATTTATTCACTACCTTCTGAGTCTTACAGACAGAAAAAGTACTCTGGTACTGCCTGTTTGATGGGTAAGTAATGCTTGCTGTCTGTTTTGGAAGGAGCTTTAACAAAAGCCTGACTGCTATGAAGCTTGCCGAAAATGTTAAGGGATGAGGAGTTTATTTGAGAGCCTAGCCTCTTGTGAGTATCATCTGAGAAAGGACTAAAGCCTATTTTTCAAAGACTATTCTTCATTCTGCAATTCCAGCAGAGAAAAACACAACTGGCTGCCGAGCATTGAACTGGGCCAGCTGCGACTCTGATCTAGCAGGGGTTGTTTGTACCTGAGTGGAGAAGCAGCCCGGTTATCAGCCTTAGTGGGGCTCTCTTCTTCCTGGGAGAGGAGTTTTGTTATTTTTCTTTTATTTGTTATACATAAAAGATTATTTTGGTTATAAAGCTAAAGAGTCACCCACAAGTATTTATTAATTTAATTCACTGATTAGAATACCAGGTCTTGTACTCATCTAGAATTTAAGAAGCAATTTAAAACATCTTTTGGAAATAAAACACATATTGCCAAGTTTCCACAAACATAATTGAAAAAATAATAATTTTGGTACTAAGCAGCAATTGCATTATCTCCACCCATACATAGGGGAACTCAGAAAACCAAATGATACTCCCAACCTCACATAGCTGCAAGAGATCCAAGAACAGAGATTCCACCCCAAACTCCATGTTCTTTCAGTGTGGTATTTGTTTTTGCTTTTTAGCTATCCCAATATTGGTGACAGAATTCTGAAGCCAATGGATCATTGCCTGACCACTCAGTCATCTAACTGAATTATACATTGTTTGGAAGACTTGGAGAAGTCTACAGCAGAACTCCGTTGCTTGTCTTGTTGCTGTGATGAAATTCCTACTAAAAGGGACTTATGACAGAGTGGTTTATTTTGGTTCAGAGATTGAGGGTGCACTCCATTAGGATTAGGAAGTTACAGAGACAGCAACTTGAGGCAGCTGGTCACACTGCAGTTGGGAAGCAGAGAGAGTTGAACACTGCTACTCTTTGCTCATTTCTCCTTCTCCTTTTAGTCCTCTGGATCCACAACCCACAGAACAATACTGCTCCCATTTTGGATGAGTCTTTTGCTCTCAACCTAGTTAGAATATCCCTCACATAAAGTCTTAGAAGTTCATTTTTATGTGATCTTAGATCCTGTCAGGTTGACAATCAAGATTATTCATCACAGGTGGTTACCAGACAGTGGGAAGAAGAGGGCAGAAGGAAGTTGAGAAGAGGGTTTTCAAAGATTGGGGAGTAGGGAAAAACTCCACTGTTCTATTGCATGATAGAGTCACTATAGTAAACAATAACAGGGCTAGAGTGTCACTCAATGTTCCAGCACTTACCTAACATGCGCAAAGAGTTTGATTCCCAATGAGAGAGAGAGAGAGAGAAATAAATATTTTAAAACAGCTAAAAGAGAGGTTTGTGAATGTTTTCTTCCAAAGGACAAAAATGACAAAGATGTAAGGTAGTGATTTGCTAATCATCCTGATCAGATCGTTACATTGGATCACTACATGTTCATGAGTGATGAAACATTATATCATACCACATAGGTAAGTACAATGGATATGCCAATTTAATTTTTTAATTAAAATTTTAGCAATTATTGAAAACATCAACTTGTGAATTTTGAAGAAAGAATAGCGCTGGAGTCATGCATGTCTATGATACCAGTACACGAGATAATAAAGCAGGAAGATTGCAGGTTCCAGGCCAAGCTGAGCTACACAGCAAGACCTTTATTCAAAAGAAGCAAGAAACAAAAAGGAGGAAGAACAGGAAGTGAAGATGGGAGAAGGGAAGAGAAGAGAAGAGAAGAGAAGAGAAGAGAAGAGAAGAGAAGAGAAGAGAGGGAGAGGAGAGGAGGGGAGGGGAGGGGAGGGGAGGGGAGGGGAGGGAGGGGGAGGGAGGAGGGGAGAGGGAGGGGAGGGGAGGAGAGGAGAGGAGAGGAGAGGAGAGGAGAGGAGAGGAGAGGAGAGAGAGAGAGGAGAGGAGAGGAGAGGAGAGGAGGATGAAGAAGAAAAAGGAAAGGAGAGGAACGGGAGAGGAGGTGAAGAAGAAGGAGGAGGGCAAGCTGAGCAGAATGGAAAACATGCTCTACTTTAGAGATTCTCAGCCCTCCCAATGCTGCAACCCCTTCATACAGTTTCTCAGGCTGTGCTGACTCCATCATGAAATTCTTTTCACTGCTACTTTATAACTGTAATTTTGCCAGTGTTATGAATCTTAATATAAATATCTGATATGCAGGGGATCTGAGACAACTGCAGTGAAGGTAGTTGACCTCCAAGGGGGTTAAGCCTCACAGGTTGAGAACCACTGCTCTAGTTTCTATAATCTACAATTGATTTCCTTTCTCTAGTACATCAGACTTCTGTAATTCTAACAGATGACCTAGGGTCATCAGCTTCTGAGAGAAGAGGCTTATTTGTGCTCAGAGTTTTAGGAGTTCCTATCCAAGATCTGGATGATTTACTGCATTTAATCCTCTCGGGGGGGGGGGTACAGATACAGCACTTCATAGCAAAACAATACTGTCGATTTCCTCAACAGTAAGCAAAAGAAATAGGGAGAGATGAGGGTGTATCCCCAACAACCTAAAACCTCCCAGCAAGCCCTGCCTCTCAAAATTTCCACCTCCTTACAACAGCAATGGCTTGGGGCTGAGACTTCTACAGTCAGGCAACAGGGAAACACTGAAGAACATAAGTGTAACAGTCTGTACATGGAAGCAAAAGGCTCTGTCAGTTTGTCCCTGAACAGCCGGAGCACTAGCTTCATATCTGACACTCTGAACAGTGTCAGATATGAAGAGCCTTGTGACACATCTTCCAGCACATGTGCAATGTGCACCATGGCCTTCTTAAAATGGGCTATAAAAATTGAAGCTCAATCCAAGTATATTTCAGCTCAGAATTCAGTGTGTGTGTGCATACAAGACTGGGTACCATGGGGGTTCTGTGGGTCGTCTGTGAATTCTTGCAAGTCATCAAGTCATTTTCAGGAAAATGTCCTGGGATGCATTTCTCTCTCCCAGTCTGAGAGAACCTTAGAAGAATTCTGCTAATATAGAATATAGAATTAGAATTCAATCATCTAAAATTTGGTATAGAACAAAAATAGAGGCAAAAACGCCTCTGGATGGATTTGTGAATAGTATGTTTACCATAGATTACTGTTGGAAACTAATAGTGGTACAAACCTAATGCCCAAGGCAAATTCAGAGTTACCACTTAACCCAGATTAGCTCTTGGATTCTTAATTCAGGGTTACTTCAGAATGAGTAAGGAAAGGAAAGATTTAGAGAAAAAGCAAGCAAGTACCAGAAAAACATACTAGAGACAGACAAAAGAATGGAAAATCAAAGCAGACAGACTCAGCAGGACTTCAAGGCCACTTCCAGGGACTGTGGCTGTGCTAGGAGGAGGAATTCTGGGATGGAAAAGTACTTTTATCTCATTAAAGGACAACTAATTATTCTGCCAATATCTTTAGCGGAGCTTAAAGTGAACTCACCCTTTCCGAGGGGTGGCTCCTTGGCCAGATGATTGACCTGTATAATTGCATTAGCTCTTAAAGGATGAGGCAACACTGTGTCTCCACCAAGAGGTAGACCCTATCCTTTTAGGAAAAATGGCTTTCCCTTCAGGAGCCCTTCAGTGCTAACAGATTCACAGCTGTGAGTAAAAGCTATGCTAACCAGGTACATGGAACATTTACAATCCTACTGGGGGAAAAACACAAATTAGATATAAGTCTAGAGTTGAGAATTAAAAGCAAGTGCAAAGCAGCCAGATTCTATCCATTACTTCCCTGAAGACTAGGAACACTTTGGTGTGGCTTGTGAAACAAGTCTAATGAGACAGCTTAAAAACTCAGGTTCCCAGTGGTGTGATTCTTCTGAAATCCTAATTTTACTGCATTGATGGCAGTCTTTGGGCCACCTTAGGGACTTTAACTTTCACTGAAATCATGAGGAATTAAGTCACCTTCTCTTTCAAGCAGAAATTTTGACTGAAAAAAGGTACGTGTTACTTTATAGATTATTTTCCCTAAAATCAAAAGCTTGCCTTATAGACCCCGCTGTTAAAAGAGTCTTTCAGAAAAATTGGAAACTATAAAACACATAGCTATTTAAATAAATATTTTGGTCAAACAGTAGAATGTTAATTACACAAAAGATTTCAAAGGCAGGCTTCTTGCAGGAAAAAAACATATTTGCATTTGGATTTTTATATAGCAATACATTCTCTTAAGAGCACATAGCAACTGCATAGACAGAGCAGAAGGAAAAGTCATTATCAGGTGCCAACGACATTTTTTATTTAATTTTATTAATGAATTAATTTTTCACCAATTCAATCAGAGTTTCCTCTTCCTCCTGTGTCTCCTTCCAGGCCCTCTACCCAACCTTCCCTCTTTCCCCACCAACCAATCCACTACTCCTCCTTTTTCTTCAGACAAGGGCAGGCCTCCCATGTATATCAGCCAGCCATGGTATATCAACAGTAAAAATTTTTAATGTACCACATTTTTAAGTGCCAGACAGCACAGCAGACATAGTCTTGTTCACTAGCACTAAAAGGTTTTTGCTTAACCTTTTGCTCAGGTTTCTGTCTATGTCTACTGCACTGGGATACCTCTTCACTTTCCAGCCTCTACAGAAAGCCTGGGCGTCTGCCATTGAAAACCCAAGGTCACATGTTGCTTGCCACACAAGCATGAGGACTTCTGTCCAGATACCCAGTATCCCACATAAACAGCTTGAGTGGCTGCTTATGCTATACACAGCGCTGGAGAAGCCAGATACTTGCTGGCCAGCCAATCAGTGACTCCAGGTTCAGTGAGAGACAGTCTCCAAAAGAAATGTGGGAGCTGGAGAGAGGGCTAAGAAGTGAAGAGCACTGTTTGCTTTTCCAGATGACTAGGGTTTGATTCTCAAGACCCACATGGGGGCTCACAACTACAACGTCAGGGCCAGACTCATGTGCATGCACACACACACACACACACACACACACACACACACACACACATGCACACATGCCTAAATCAAATGACATTTTGACATAAAATTAAAAGATTTTCCGCAGACGCGGCGGAACAACCCCGGCGCGGCCAGACGTGGTGGAGACCTACAGACACCAGCGAGCAGAGGAGGATCACGGGGCGGCGAACGGTGAGCCTAGTCGTATCCCTGAAGACCACCTTGTATAGGGAGAGTGTTCTTGCCCCTGGGCTGGACACAGGAAACGGAGCGGGGGCACTCCCCGATCACCTTGACCCCCCCCCCCGTTAGCCTGCGAGGGCTTCTACCCTCTGCTGGGGCTGCTCCTCCTCGCTGAGACCTCTCTCTCCCTGGCATATCCCAGATTGCGCCCAGGGTCCTCCTTCGCTCCCCCCTTCCGCTGGGCGCGGGACCACCAAATTTAACCTGTTTGGGCACTGGATAGGGAGCTCAGAGCAGAGAGCACCGGGAGTTCCTCTGTTTTGGTGGCTGGCCTGCAGAGGGGTAGGCCTTTTCTTGGCGAGGTCCCTGGCAAACCAGGAGCCTGGTCCTGGTCCTGAAGACCCTTCAGAGCAGTGAAAGAGATCTTGGCCAGTGGCAGGACTCAAGAAACGGGGAGAAGGCATTTTGGAAGCAGGGCCCCTGGCCAGCAGGAAAACCCGTTCCTGCATTAAAAGACACATTAGACAGCATCGATAGGACGAGATGGGCAGGCGCCAAGGCAAGAATTCACCCAATAATCTGAAAAGCAACATGAAAACACCAGAACCCAATGATCTCACAACAGAAGGACTTGAACACCCTAACACAGAAGAAGTGGAAAAAAATGACTTTATGAAAGCAATAGAGTCCCTTAAACAACATGTAAAAAACACCTTTATAGAAATAGAGGAGAAGTATGACAAAAAGTTTGAAGAAGTGAGTAAAAAGGTTGAAGAAATGAGTAAATACGTACATGAGACCCTGGGGAAAACAGTTCAAGAATTGAAAACTGAAATGGAAGCAAGGAAGAAAACACAGACTGAGGACCAGCTGGATATGGAAAATCTAAGTCAATGAGCAGAGTCTACAGAAACAAGCATAATCAATAGAATGCAAGAGATAGAAGAAAGAATCTCAGATTCTGAGGACAACATAGAGAAAATAAATGCACTGATCAAAGAAATCAGCAAAGCCAACAAATACTCATCACAAAACACTCAGGAAATATGGGACACAATAAAAAGACCTAACATAAGAATAATAGGGATAGAAGAAGGAGAAGAATCACAGCTCAAAGGCCCAGAAAATATTTTTAACAAAATTATGGAAGAAAACTTTCCCAACATAAAGAAAGATATTCCTTTGAAGGTTCAAGAAGCATACAGAACACCAAACAGACTGGATCAAAGAAAAACATCCCCTCGCCATATAATAATCAAAACACAAAATATACAGGTTAAAGAAAGAATATTAAGAGCTGCAAAGGAAAAGGGGCAAGTAACTTATAAAGGTAAACCAATCAGACTTACACCTGACTTCTCTATGGAAACTATGAAAGCCAGAAGGTCCTGGATAGAGGTTCTGCAAAAACTAAGGGATCATGGATGCAAACCCAAACTACTATACCCAGCCAAGCTATTGTTCACTATCAATGGAGAAAACAAGACTTTCCAAGATAAGAACAAATTTAAACAATATGTAGCCACAAACCCAGCCCTACAGAAAATAATAGAAGGAAAATCACAACCTAAGGAATCTAGCATTGCCAACACTGCCTACAATAACTCAGGCGTCTAGCAAACCTTCACCTGCACACCTCAAAGAAGGGAGACACACAAATGCTACTACCAAAACCAATAATAATAACCGGAGTAAACAACCACTGGTCATTAGTATCACTTAATATTAATGGCCTCAATTCACCCATAAAAAGGCACAGGCTAAGGGATTGGATACGAAAACAGGACCCAACATTCTGCTGTTTGCAAGAAACACATCTCAACCACAAAGACAGGCATCTACTCAGAGTAAAGGGTTGGGAAAAGGTGTTTCAAGCAAATGGTCCTAAGAAAAAAGCAGGTGTGGCCATACTAATTTCTAACAAAACTGACTTCAGACTAAAGTCAATCAGAAGAGATCGAGATGGACACTTTATACTCATAACAGGAACAATTCATCAGGATGAAGTCTCAATTCTGAATATCTACGCCCCTAACATAAAAGCACCCACCTATGTAAAAGAAATATTACTAGAACTCAAGGCAGACATAAACCACACACACTAGTAATAGGAGACTTCAATACACCTCTTTCTCCAATGGACAGGTCAATCAGACAGAAACCTAATAGAGAATTAAGAGAATTATTGGAGGTAATGAAGCAAATGGACTTAACAGACATCTATAGAACATTTCACCCAAAAAGGAAAGAATATACCTTCTTCTCTGCAGCTCATGGAACCTTCTCAAAAATTGACCACATACTCGGAAACAAAGGAAACCTCCACAGATACAAAAAAATATCAGTGTCCACCTGTGTCTTATCAGATCACCACGGACTAAAGCTAGAAGGCAATAACAATGTTACACCCAGAAAGCCGACAAACTCATGGAAACTGAACAGTCAACTACTGAACCACACATGGGTCAAGGAAGAAATTAAGAAAGAAATTAAAGTCTTCCTTGAATTTAATGAAAATAAAGAGACAACATACTCAAACCTATGGGACACGTTGAAAGCAGTGCTAAGAGGAAAGTTCATAGCACTAAGTGCCCACTTAAAGAAAACAGAGAAAGCATACATTGAGGACTTAACAGCACACCTGAAAGCTCTAGAAAAGAAAGAAGCAGATGCGCCCAGGAGGAGTAGAAGACTGGAAATAATCAAACTGAGGGCAGAAATCAACAAAATAGAAACACAGAAAACAGTCCAAAGAATCAATGAAACAAAAAGTTGGTTCTTGGAGAAAATCAACAAGATCGACAAACCCCTATCCAAACTAATTAAACAACAGAGAGAGAACACGCAAATAAATAAGATCAGCAATGAAAAGGGGGACATAACCACAGACACAGAGGAAATTCAGAGAATCATTAGATCTTACTACAAAAGCCTGTATGCCACAAAACTGGAAAATGCAAAAGAAATGGACATCTTTTTAGATAAGTACCACATACCAAAGCTAAACCAAGACCAGGTGAACGATCTAAATAGACCGGTTAGTCGCGAAGAACTAGAAACTGTTATCAAAAATCTCCCTACCATAAAAAGCCCAGGACCAGATGGTTTCAATGCAGAATTCTACCAGAACTTCCAAAAAGAGCTAATACCTATACTCCTTAATGTATTTCACAATATAGAAGCAGAAGAGTCATTGCCAAATTCCTTTTATGAAGCTACAGTTACCCTGATACCAAAACCACACAAAGACCCAACCAAGAAAGAGAATTATAGGCCTATTTCACTCATGAATATCGACGCAAAAATTCTCAATAAAATACTGGCAAACCGAATCCAAGAACACATTAGAAAAATTATCCATTATGATCAAGTAGGCTTCATCCCAGAGATGCAGGGCTGGTTCAACATACGCAAATCTATCAATGTAATCCACCATATAAATAAACTGAAAGAAAAAAACCATATGATCATTTCATTAGATGCTGAAAAAGCATTCGACAAAATTCAACACCAGTTCATGATAAAGGTCTTGGAGAGATTAGGGATACAAGGGTCATACCTAAATATAATAAAAGCTATTTACAGCAAGCCGACAGCTAACATTAAATTGAACGGAGAAAAACTCAAAGCCATCCCACTAAAATCAGGAACAAGACAAGGATGTCCACTCTCTCCATACCTCTTCAATATAGTGCTTGAAGTTCTAGCAATTGCAATTAGACAACATAAGAGGATCAAGGGGATTCGTATTGGAAAGGAAGAAGTTAAGCTTTCGTTATTTGCAGATGATATGATAGTATACATAAGCGACCCCAAAAACTCTACCCAAGAACTCCTACAACTGATAAACGCCTTTAGTAATGTGGCAGGATACAAGATCAACTCCAAAAAGTCAGTGGCCTTCCTATACACTAAGGATAAGGAAGCAGAGAGGGAAATCAGAGAAGCATCACCTTTCACGATAGCCACAAATAGCATAAAATATCTAGGGGTAACCCTAACCAAGGAAGTGAAAGATCTATTTGACAAGAACTTTAAGTCTTTGAAGAAAGAAATTGAAGATGACACCAGAAAATGGAAGGATCTCCCTTGCTCTTGGATTGGGAGGATCAACATAGTAAAAATGGCAATTCTACCAAAAGCAATCTATAGATTCAATGCAATCCCCATCAAAATCCCATCAAAATTCTTCACAGATCTGGAGAAGACAATAATCAACTTTATATGGAAAAACAAAAAACCCAGGATAGCCAAAACAATCTTATACAATAAAGGATCGTCTGGAGGCATTACCATCCCTGACTTCAAACTCTATTACAGAGCTACAGTATTGAAAACAGCTTGGTATTGGCATAAAAACAGAGAAGTCGACCAATGGAATCGAATAGAAGACCCTGACTTTAACCCACAAACCTATGAACACCTGATTTTTGATAAAGGAGCTAAAAGTATACAATGGAAAACAGAGAGCATCTTCAACAAATTGTGCTGGCAAAACTGGATGTCAATCTGTAGAAGAATGAAAATAGATCCATATCTATCACCATGCACAAAACTCAAGTCCAAGTGGATTAAAGACCTCAATATCAGTCCGAACACGCTGAACCTGATAGAGGAGAAAGTGGGAAGTACTCTACAACAAGTGGGCACAGGAGACCACTTCCTACGTATAACCCCAGCAGCACAGACAGTAAGGGACTCATTGAATAAATGGGACCTACTGAGACTGAGAAGCTTCTGTAAAGCAAAGGACACTGTTGCTAAGACAGAAAGGCAACCCACTGACTGGGAGAAGATCTTCACCAACCCCGCAACTGACAAAGGTCTGATCTCCAAAATATATAAAGAACTCAAGAAACTAGACCGTAAAAGGCTAATCAACCCATTTATAAAATGGGGCACTGAGCTGAACAGAGATCTCTCAACAGAAGAAGTTCAAATGGCCAAAAGACACCTAAGGTCATGCTCAACTTCCTTAGCGATCAGGGAAATGCAAATCAAGACAACTTTAAGATACCATCTTACACCTGTCAGAATGGCGAAAATAAAAAACACCAATGATAGCCTTTGCTGGAGAGGGTGTGGAGAAAGGGGTACACTCATCCATTGCTGGTGGGAATGCAAACTTGTGCAACCACTTTGGAAAGCAGTGTGGAGGTTTCTCAGGAAATTTGGGATCAACCTACCCCTGGATCCAGCAATACCACTCTTGGGAATATACCCAAGAGAGGCCTTATCATACAACAAAAATATATGCTATACTATGTTCATAGCAGCACTGTTTGTAATAGCCAGAACATGGAAACAACCTAGATGCCCTTCAATTGAAGAATGGATGAAGAAAGTATGGAATATATACATATTAGAGTACTACTCAGCAATAAAAAACAAGGACTTCTTGAAGTTTGCAGGCAAATGGATGGAAATAGAGAACACGATCCTGAGTGAGGTAAGCCAGACCCAAAAAGAGGAACATGGGATGTACTCACTCATATTTGGTTTCTAGACATAAACAAAGGACATTGAGCCGCTAATACGTGATCTTAGAGAAGCTAAATAAGGAGAACCCAAAGAAAAACATAAAGGCATCCTCCTGAATATCAACCTTCATCAGGCGATGAAAGGAGACAGAGACAGAGACCCACATTGGAGCACCGGACAGTAATCTCAAGGTCCAAATCAGGAGAAGAAGGAGAGTGAGCACGAGCAAGGAACTCAGGAATGCGAGGGGTGCACCCACACACGGAGACAATGGGGATTTTCTACCAGGAACTCACCAAGGCCAGCTGACCTGGGTTTGAAAAAGCCTGGGATAAAACCGTCTTGGGAAAAAAACATAGAGACAATGAGGACTACTGAGATCTCAAGAACAAAGGCAATGGGTTTTTGATCCTACTGCACGTATTGGCTTTGTGGGAGCCTAGGCAGTTTGGATGCTCACCTTACTAGACCTGGATGGAGGTGGGTGGTCCATGGACTTCCCACAGGGCAGGGAACCCTGATAGCTCTTTGGGCTGACGAGGGAGGGGGACTTGACTGGGGGAGGGGGAGGGAAATGGGAGGCTGCGGTGGGGAAAAGACAGAAATCTTAAATAAATAAATAAATTTAAAAAAAAATAAAAAAAAAGTACAAGCCGATGTCGTTATCAGCAAAAAAAAAACAAAAACAAAACAAAAAAAAAAACAAAAAAAAAGATTTTCATATCAAGGGATTTCTTCTGTACCCCTTTGGAGCCAAGATATGCATTTTAAATCAACAATGAATGAATGGATGTTACTTATTGGGGAGTTTTAAACAACTACATGACACATAATCATTTCCTAATTCCCTTTTACAGTACATATGCATCTTATTGGTAAAGATCTTTTAGAGAATATTGCCTAAACCATGATCAAACCACGGTAATTAATGTTTCCAATGGTCAAACTGATTGTCTTTACTAATTCATATTCTGAAAGATGTCCTAGACCTGGAATGTTATCATGGCCTCTACCCAGCACCGTCTCTGATATGTGCTGGACACTCAACAAATACTCTATGGGTGAAAGAGGCAGACTGACTTGAAGTGATTCTTGTATAATCTGTGAAGAAGACAGCAGGGGAGAGAAAAACACTTCATGCTTTTTCTCACTCTGATCCTTCCCACCCAAGTCAACTTCAAGAGCAAAAAAATGCCTTCTGTTTCCACTATCACCCTCTTCAGTGAAAAAATGTTCAGTTTGTCTAACATTTCTGAGGTTACGTAGATCTCACTGTCAAAATGTCCTCCTAAAGCATGATGTGAAGTCATTGTGTTTCCTTTAAATCGTAATTATATGTTAGTTTCCTTAAGCCATCTTATTACAGGAGTCAAGAAAATTTTGAAGATTGGCAGGCCTCCCTGAAGGATGAATGAAAGGTGCAGGCCATTCACCTACCAAACTGTCAGGTGCACATACAAAGTTTTATTTTCCTTCAGAACATGTGCATAAGAGCCTGGTAGTCACATGGCCTCTGAAATACTCTTTTATTATGTAAAAGGAAATAAGTTTTTATCTGTGGCATTAAGCATTGCTAAGTGTTTAATATACTGACCCTTAGTAACATCATCAACATCATGGTTTTACCAGTTAAGGTTGCAACAAAAACAGATGGTACACTCTTGTATATGGATATTAACACCAAAAGCAATGTTTGGATGAACCAGAATCCATAGAAGAGTCATCCAAGGCTAATAGTAACCTGATTGTCACCATCACAGTCATAGTGAATGGACAAAGGATAATTTGCACCATAATCCAAAGAATTAAACAGAGAATGAACCAGAAAAAAAAAAACCAGAGATTTCTAAGAAACACTAACTAACTCTTATCAGGGAGAGAAAATAAGGGGGAAATGGGCAAATTATCAGTAGTCATCTGTCCCAATGGTTCCACATTGGCCAAACACATATTAAGATTCACGGCATGGGAAGCCACTGATTATGTGGCAGCTCAACCTCGCATGTGGCTAGGGGATAAATAGAAGATATCTACCCAGTATGACACAACTGAGCATTTTTGCCTAGCAAAGATAACTTTTGTCTATTTGTCTCTGTTCAAAATGATTTGCATCAGCTCCCTGTGGCAGAAGAGAACATGTTCCTGGGTTTATATTTAAAAATCTAAATACAATTATAATGAATCTTGTGTTTTTAAAGCTTATCAGGAAAGGTCTAAAGGATCAGTACAGAAGCAATACCAAGTAAGGCACAAATAAGCAAAGCAAAGTCAGAGAGGAAATTTGCACTTTAATAATATTCCAAATTTCTCTGAAATTCTTTAGAAAATATTTCATTATTTGTGTGATAGATGATGATGGTGATGATAGATAGATAAATAGATAGATAGATAATAGATAGATGATAGATAGATAGACAGATGTTAGATAGATAGATAGATAGATAGATAGATAGATAGATAGATAGATAGATAGATAGATAATAGACAGATGATAGATAGATAGATAGATAGATAGATAGATAGATAGATAGATAGATAGATAGATAGATAGATGATAGATGGATTGATGGATGGATGATAGATAGGCAGACAGCCAAATAGATTTAAGCCAGTTAGAGCTTTATAATATTGTGACCAAAATATCCAACAGAAACAACTTAAGGGGAAAAAGGTTTATTCTGACCCATGCTTTCAGAGGATTTCATTCTATCATAGTGTGGGAGGAACAGTAAGCAGCTCCTTCCTTGGTAGGGTTTCTGAAGAAAGCTATACCAGAATCTGGAGAAGGATGTATAACCTTCGAAGTCTACTCTTAGGGACCCACTCTTCTGAGCTTCACAGGGTTTAGGTGGTTTTGCCTTCTGGCCCTGACACCTGCAGCCACATTCGTGTCTTCTCTCTTAGGCTGGTCTTCTCAAATGAGACCTTTTCAATTGGGTTTGCATTTTTCTTTTGAATCCTGGGTTCTCCAATATGTGGTGTCTCGCCCACAAGGTATCTCTCCTTTTGCTCTAAAGAAAAGTGTTTGACTTTTCATAAATGTTTTTTTTTATAACGGGCTTTTTATAAATGTCTATACATGTGGATGAAATGAGTACACAGACTCATTATATATGTTGGCAAAATACACATATTCAAAAATAAACAAATCTTTTAAATGGTGTTCATGCTTATCTCTTTAATGATTTTGGCCACTCTGTCTGCACTTGTTGTCTGTAGATTTAACTATACTCTCACTTCCAAACCATATGCTTTCACAATCTTACTTCTGTTCTTTTATCTTAATTTTCTATGTAAATCTGAGCACAATAATGATAACAGGCATTTATTACTATTTTGCTAAGACATAGGATGTTTTTTTCAAAGCATAGATTCATAAATGCACTTTGTTTATATATTCACTTATTTATTGTGTGTGTTTGCCCGTGCACACAAACATGAGAACATACATACACAACAAATCACATGTAGAGATCAGGCATAATTTGTACAAGTCAGTTCTCTCCTTCCCTTCTACCACATGAGCCTGAGGATCAAACACAGATCATCAGGCTTGGTGACAAGGACTTTTCCTGCTGAACAAACCATCCTGCCAGCCCCTGGAAATGAACCCTTAATCATTATGCACTGATCAGAGCTATGCCTTTCAATACAGACTGTTATAAGTATAAAACATTTTTTAAAGAAATTATATTTTCCTGATGACATTTTTGAAATGTAAAGTAAAGATGCTAAAAGCAATGGGCCACAAAGATTCTAGGCAAGCTAGATTGGCAAAGACTCGAATCAACCCCACATGTAGTCATTTTATTTGTTCCACATTCTTCCTAAAAGAAATGAATGCATCACTCAGGCTCGTCTTGCTTTTCCTTTTCCTTAGATTGAAGAGTGATTGCTTAGATCACGCTCTGTCAGAGCAGGGAACCCACATTCCAGCCACACATTATTTTAAACCAAAGATCTGCTCTGTGCAAATGAAGCTGACTGCTGTGCAGGAGCCTAGTCTACAGCCCTCGCCTGTCCTGTCGGCAGGAGAGAGCCCTCAGCCTCCACCTCCCTCTGTGCAGGAGATCTATACCAGAGCTTGGCTCCTCCCTTCTCATCTCCAGGCTTCTCACTTTACACAGTTGCAACCAGGAGACAATTCAAGAGCAGAATCTCAGCAGGTGAAACAAGAAGGTCCCTCAAGCGGTGTAGAGTCTTAAGTCAAAATCAGCAAGTATAAGGATTTCATAGGAAAACAACTCTGACCTGCTAGGCAAATATTAGATATAGGGGGAAAATCTATTTCTTTAAAACTAGCATCACTAATGCCTTTCATAATGAAAATTGTACTGATCAATTTTTCATTTTTATTGCAAAGTTTATGTTGAAAACATCCATTTACCAGTTCATCAGATCTTGAAAATCAACCTGTCCAGACTCTCATATTTATCACATCAGTAGTGTTTTTTTTTAACTTTTATTCTTCTCTCATTTCCTTCACACATTACATCCCAACCACAGTTTCTCCTCCTTCCACTCCTCCCAGTCCCTCCCCTCCCCTCCCCTCTTCCCCAGATCAGTTCCTCCTCTGTTTCCCAGAGAGAGAGAGAGAGAGAGAGAGAGAGAGAGAGAGAGAGAGAGAGAGAGAGAGAGAGAGAACATACCTCCCAGGAATATCCACTGTACATGGACTAACAAGATAACAAGATAGAAAAGACTGGGCATGAACCCTCATGTCATGACAACCCAGTAGGAGAAGAAAGGTTCCACGTATAGGCAAAAGAGTGAGAACCACCCCTAACTCACATTGTTGGGAGTTCACAAAAACACCAAGATATACAACCATAAGGTATATGCAGAGGATCTAACTCAGGCCCATTCAGGTTTGTCAGTCACTTCAGTCCGTGAGTCCTTATGAGTCTTGCTTAGTTGATTCTGTTGGCCATGTTCTCATTGTGTCCTCTACCCTTCTGGCTGCTTCAATCCTTCCTCCCCCTCTTCTGTAGGGCTCCCCTGACTCCTCCTAGTGTTTGGCTGTGGTTCTCTGTATTTGCTCTGATCAGTTGCTGGATGTAGCCTCTTTGATGATAATTGGACTAGGAATGTATCTATAAGTATAGCAGAATAACATTAGAAATCATTTCATTGACTTTTTTTACCAGTCATGTTTGGTTCTATTCATATTTGTCTCTAGGCTGTCTTGATTCTGGTCCCTGTACATCCAGGCAGTGTCAGTCATGGGGTCCCTCTCTAGGCATGGCGTCAAGTCATGACTTAGTCACTCCCATGTGTTCTGTGCCACATCTTGCAGGCAGGACAGATTGTAGGTTAAAAATTTTTGTGGCTTGGTTGATATCCCAATCCTGATGCTGGGAGCCTTGCTTGATTATAGAAGATGGCCAGTTCAGGCTCTGTATTCCCCATTACTAGTAGACTAATCTAGGGTTAATCTCAATTCCAGGGAGTTTCCACTACACTAGGTTTCTACATTGCCCCCCTGCAGTTGCCCCCAGATTCAGAACTCTCTCCCTCCATATCTCCCATTCCCTACCCCATTCCTCCTGTTCCATCCCTAGTTCCCCTAAGTCCACTCAAAAAATCTAATTCTATTTCCCCTTCCCAGGAAGATCCATGCATTTCGCTTGAGCCCTTTTTATTACTTAGCCTCTCTGGTTCTGTGGATTGTAGCATGATTAGCCATTACTTAACAGCTAATGTCCACTTAGAAGTGAGTATCACCATATTTGCCTTTCTAGGTCTGCGTTACCTCACTCAGGATGGTATTTCCTAGTTCCATCCATTTGCCTGTGGATTTCATGTTATTTTTTTAATAGCTGAGTAATGCTCCATTGTATAAATGTACTAAATTTTCTTTATCCATTCTTCAGTTGGTGGATATCTAGGTTATTTCCAGTTTCTGACTATTATAAATAAAGCTGCGATGAACATGAGCAAGGGCCCTTGCGATAGGATGAAGCATTCTTAAGATATATGCCCAAGAGTGGTATTGCTGGGTCTTGAAGTAGATTGAGTCCCAATTTTTCTGAGAAGCTACCATATTGATTTCCATAGCGGCTGAAGTAGTTTTCTCCCATCAGCAAAGCACTGTTCCCCTTGCTCCACATCTTGGCCAGCATCAGCTGTCACTTGTATTGTTGAGCTTAGCCATTCTGACAGGTGTAAGATGGAATTTCAAATTAGTTTTGATTTGCATTTCCCTTATGACTAAGGCTGTTAAATATTTCTTCATGTGTTTCTCAGCAATTTGAGATTACTCTGTTGAGAATTCTCTATTTAGATATGTACCCCAGTTTTTAATTGGGTTATTTGGTTTGTTGATGTCTAGGGTTTTTTTTTTTTCACAAAAGAAAACATATTGTATATTTACATTCTGTGGGACTTAAAAAATACACCTGATCCACAGTAGCAGAGGCCAGAACAGCACTGACAGGCAGGGTCCTGAGGGGAGGGCCGCAGAGCCTTGGGAGCAGTGACCTGCAGTAGATCTGTGACCGGGAATTAGCTCTCTGTCAGACTGGGTTGGTGAAAATCTTTTTCAATTATGTAGGACACCAATGGTGTCCTTTGCCTGACAGAAACCTCTCAATTCCGTGAGGTCCCTTTTATTGATTGTTGTTCTTAGTGCCTCTGCTATCAGTGTTCTATTCAGGAAATTATCTCCTGTGCCAGGGAGTTCAAGGTCATTCCCCATTTTCTCTTCTATTAGGTTCACTGCATCTGGTTTTATGTTGAGGCCCTTTTTCCACTTGGACTTGAGTTTTGTACAAGGTGATAGATATGGATCAATTTGCATTATTCTATATACTGATATCCAGTTAGACCAGCACCATTTGTTGAATATGCTTTCTTTTTTCCTTTCTATATTCCCATATCAGTACTGTTTTTAAATATGCAAATCCTCTTACTACTGATAGTACCAGCCAATGCCTGCCTGGTACTATGAATCTTCTGTTAAATTATTAAATGTTTTAAATGTTACTCTGAGTATAAGTATTATGGAAAATAAAGATTATCTTTAAAATGTGCTTTTCCTCAAATTCATCAAAGCACAGTAGACCCATAGCAGTGAGCAATCTTAACAGAAATGACGCCTGTCTGTGTGTGCGAAATGTGGGACTGCTTTCAGACCTGGATCGTTGTCTGGGATATAAGCAAACAGAGGTGCTGATCTGCCATCAGTAGTTCTTTGCTGGGACAAGAATGAAAAACAAGGGGACATGTTTATGTCAACCTGAGAGCAATATAAAACCTAGAAGGACCTGAAATCACACATCTTCTTTATCTAACACTCTTCGCATCCCTGTTGAGGAACCAGGTGGAGATAAGGATGGAGCTGAAAAGCAGAGACAGAAGTATCATAGGTTTATACTTCTTGAGCCACAAATCCCTGTTCAAGGATAAACTCAAATTGTCCTCATAAGGTATTTAAAAGCTGGGGTGATCTGGAATTAGTAGAAACATCAGCTTGAGTCACTCAGCTCGATGCTATTAAAATTTTTAAAATACTTTAAGAGAAGCAGAAGACCTTAAGTTTGAGGAAACTTAGGCTACAGAATGAGACCCTTCCTCAATGAAACAAGGAAAGAAAACACTTCTCTCTAATTTCCTGACAAAGGAAAAGGCATTGTCTTTTGTAGACAAAAAATATATATCTAATTTTCACTTTACTTTTTTTTACATATAATGTGTAGCCTACATCAAAAATTATAAGGCTTGACTAAATGTAAATATACTGGGAAAAGAGCAATAGATATGGATCGTGGCTGGCTGAGATGTTAGAATCAGCACCCTTGACCTACAGTATAGCTGTATTTTAGAGAATAGAACAAGTTTGAACAAAATAGGTAATCAGTGGAGAAACAGAAGCTCCAGGGAAGCTTTAAGAAAAAAAATTGAAAATTTTGGCAAGAATTGAAATTTTGAAGAAAACAGTTCACTGGATGGGCTTAAAAATAGGTTGGATATGGTATGATAAAGATCAGTGAATTTTTAGATAAGTCAACAGAACTACCAAACATGGTGAACAGACAAGCAACAAGTGATATCAAATGCTATAGATCTATAAGAAGGGAACATGGGAAATGGAAGGGGACAGATTATGAAAGAAGACATGAGAAAATACTACAGACAACTTTTATGCTGTGAAAGTCAATTTAAACATTCATAGTGCTTAATAAACACCAGTCCAAAATAAATAAAGAATATTTATAGATATTATAATTAAGATACTGAAACAAAATAGAAATTGAGAAGCCGAAAAACATCC
The DNA here is from genome assembly GCA_963919715.1 of Microtus obscurus. Classification (NCBI taxonomy): domain Eukaryota; kingdom Metazoa; phylum Chordata; class Mammalia; order Rodentia; family Cricetidae; genus Microtus; species Microtus obscurus. The sequence goes on from CAWTZC010001510.1 coordinate 1,857,012, forward strand.
AGAAGATAGACGCTAAGGGAATCATCAACAACATGGAAGTAACAGAAATGTCCACAGATATGGGAAGTCACAGAGAAAGTGTGGACAAAGCTGGGTCTCCAGACAGGTTATCAAGGTATCAAACAAGGTTATCTGGGTATCCAGATCCAGACAGGTCTTAGGACTTAGCTACTGTGATGAGGTGCCTCACTTTTAAAACACCTGCTTAGCATATCTGTCCATGTGACACATCTAAGGTAAGAATATGGTTAGAGTTTATTATGCTGTACCAGACATCAAAGCAAACTTTTATGAGCTAATCAATGGCAAAATACAGCAAGACTTTTCTGAACTAGCACTCAAAACATAAAATAAAATAAATAATACAAACCTCTAAAGTCTTTGTTATTTTTGGTATTTATTATATGCATCCCAAATCTACTAAATCCCTTCTCGTTATTTGCTGTCATCAATTATTGGTGCTAATGTGAGATTTTTAGAGGAACAGAAGTGCTTTACAATACTGTTGAACTAAGTTGATTTTTTGCTTGTCTTTTTCACACTTGGCCTTGAGTGAACTTAGCATTGGATTTCTATATTCAAATAGGACTAATAGACATTAAGTACCAATCAGTAACATCAATATCTTTGTTTTAGCCATTGCTGAAATGGCTAATATAAAGGCCTGCATAACAGAATCATTTGCAATGAGATCCTTATAATGACAGATATTTATACACATCTATGTTTGCTATTGTGCTCCAATTATTTATATATAAAATTTACACATTGAAGTGCTCCCTCTTTTGGTTTTTGGGGTTCCTTCCCCAAAGACAGGGCTTTTCTGTATTGCCCTGGCTGTCTTGGAACTCACTCTGTAGACCAGGTTGGTCTCACACTCATAGAGATCCATCTGTCTCTGCCTTTCAAGTGCTGAGAGGAAAGGTGTGCCCCACCACTGCCTCCCAAGTACTGAGAGTAAAAGTGCACCCCACCACTGCTTCCCAAGTGCTGAGAGGAAAGGTGTGCCCCACCACTGCCCAGCTATTGATTCCATTTTTTAAAAGTATTTATTTAACTTTATTTTGTTGGAGAAGGCCGCTTGTTGATTCTTGGCCTCCCTGATATCTTAGACACAAAATAATTACACAGAAACTGTATTAATTAAATCACTGCTTGGCCCATTACTTCTAGCTTCTTATTGACTAACTCTTATATTAATTTAACCCATGACTAGTAACCCATGTGGCTGTAGCTTACCGAGTAAAGTTCCCAGCATCTATCTCTGGCTGCTCCATGGCTTCTCTCTGACTATGCCTTCCTTCTCCTATGCTATAGACCAAGCCAATTTCTTTAGTCATTAACCAATAAAAGCAACACATAGACAGAAGGACTTCCCACACCATTACTTTATGTTTATTTGGTATGAAGGTGTCAGATCCCCAGGAACTGCAGTTACAGAGAGTTGTGAACTACCATGTGGATGCTGGGAATTGAACCTGGGTCCTCTGGGAGAGCAGTCAGTGCTCTTAAACCAATGATCCATCTCTTCAACCTCCTTGATTCCATTTTTTTTAATTTTTTAATTTATTTATTTATTAAAGATTTCTGTCTCCTCCCCACTGCCACCTCCCCTTCCCTCCCCCTCCCCCGATCAAATTCCCCTCCCTCAACAGCCCAAAGAGCAATCAGGGTTCCCTGCCCTGTGGGAAGTCCAAGGACCACCCACCTCTATCCAGGTCTAGTAAGGTGAGCATCCAAACTGCCTAGGCTCCCACAAAGCCAATAGGTGCAGTAGGATCAAAAACCCATTGCCATAGTTCTTGAGGTCTCAGTAGTCCTCATTGTCCGCTATGTTCAGCAAGACCGGTTTTAACCCAGGCTTTTTCAGACCCAGGCCAGCTGGCCTTGGTGGGTTCCCAATAGAACATCCCCATTGTCTCAGTGTGTGGGTGCACCCCTCGCATTCCTGAGTTCCTTGCTCGTGTTCTCTCTCCTTCTGGTCCTGATTCGGACCTTGAGATTTCAGTCCGGTGCTCCAATGTGTGTCTCTGTTTCTGTCTCCATTCATCGCCTGATGAAGGTTAATATTCAGGAGGATGCCTATATGTTTTTTCTTTGGGTTCTCCTTCTTATTTAGCTTCTCTAAGGACCCGAATTATAGACTCAATGTCCTCTATTTATGACTAGAAACCAAATATGAGTGAGTACATCCCATGTTCCTCTTTTTGGGTCTGGCTTACTTCACTCAGGATAGTGTTTTCAATTTCCATCCATTTGCCTGCAAACTTCAAGAAGTCCTTGTTTTTTACTGCTGAGTAGTATTCTAATATGTATATATCCCATACTTTCTTCATCCATTCTTCAATTGAAGGGCATCTAGGTTGTTTCCATGTTCTGGCTATTACAAACAATGCTGCTATGAACATAGTAGAGCATATACTTCTGTTGTATGATACCGCCTCTCTTGGGTATATTCCCAAGAGTGGTATTGCTGGGTCCATGGTTAGGTAGATCCCGAATTTCCTGAGAAACCTCCACACTGCTTTCCAGAGTGGTTTCACAAGTTTGCATTCCCACCAGCAATGGATGAGTGTACCCCTTGCTCCACAACCTCTCCAGCAAAGGCTATCATTGGTGTTTTTGATTTTCGCCATTCTGACAGGTGTAAGATGGTATCTTAAAGTTGTCTTGATTTGCATCTCCCTGATCGCTAAGGAAGTTGAGCATGACTTTAGGTGTCTTTTGGCCCTTTGAACTTCTTCTGTTGAGAGATCTCTGTTCAGCTCAGTGCCCCATTTTATAATTGGGTTGATTAGCCTTGTACGGTCTAGTTTCTTGAGTTCTTTATATATTTTGGGGATCAGACCTTTGTCAGTTGCGGGGTTGGTGAAGATTTTCTCCCAGTCAGTGGGTTGCCTTTCTGTCTTGGCGACAGTGTCCTTTGCTTTACAGAAGCTTCTCAGTCTCAGGAGGTCCAATTTATTCAATGAGGCCCTTACTGTCTGTGCTGCTGGGGTTTTATGTAGGAAGTAGTCTCCTGTGCCCACGTGTTGCAGAGTATTTCCCACTTTCTCTTCTATCAGGTTCAGTGTGTTCGGACTGATATTGAGGTCTTTAATCCACTTGGACTTGAGTTTTGTGCATGGTGATAGATATGGATCTATTTTCATTCTTCTACAGATTGACATCCAGTTTTGCCAGCACAATTTGTTGAAGATGCTCTCTTTTTTCCATTGTATACTTTTAGCTCCTTTATCGAAAATCAGGTGCTCATAGGTTTGTAGGTTAAAGTCAGGGTCTTCTATTCTATTCCATTGGTCAACTTCTCTGTTTTTATGCCAATACCAAGCTGTTTTCAATACTGTAGCTCTGTAATAGAGTTTGAAGTCAGGGATGGTAATGCCTCCAGACGTTCCTTTATTGTATAAGATTGTTTTGGCTATCCTGGGTTTTTTGTTTTTCCATATAAAGTTGATTATTATCTTCTCCAGCTCTGTGAAGAATTTTGATGGGATTTTGATGGGGATTGCATTGAATCTATAGATTGCTTTTGGTATAATTGCCATTTTTACTATGTTGATCCTCCCGATCCAAGAGCAAGGGAGATCCTTCCATTTTCTGGTGTCCTCTACTATTTCTTTCTTCAAAGACTTAAAGTTCTTGTCATATAGATCTTTCACTTCTTTGGTTAGAGTTACCCCGAGATATTTTATGCTGTTTGTGGTTATCGTGAAAGGTGATGCTTCTCTGATTTCCCTCTCTGTTTCTTTATCCTTAGTGTATAGGAAGGCAACTGATTTTTTGGAGTTGATCTTGTATCCTGCCACTTTGCTAAAGGTGTTTATCAGCTGTAGAAGTTCTTTGGTAGAGTTTTTGGGGTCGCTTATGTATACTATCATATCATCTGCAAATAATGAAAGCTTAACTTCTTCCTTTCCAATACGAATCCCCTTGATACCCTTATGTTGTCTTATTGCTATTGCTAGAATTTCAAGCACTATATTGAAGAGGTATGGAGAGAGTGGACATCCTTTTCTTGTCCTGATTTTAGTGGGATGGCTTTGAGTTTTTCTCCGTTTAATTTAATGTTAGCTGTCGGCTTGCTATAAATAGCTTTTATTATATTTAGGTATGACCCTTGTATCCCTAGTCTCTCCAATACCTTTATCATAAAGGGGTGTTGAATTTTGTCGAATGCTTTTTCAGCATCTAATGAAATGATCATATGGTTTTTTTCTTTCAGTTTATTTATATGGTGGATTACGTTGATAGATTTGCTTATGTTGAACCAGCCCTGCATCTCTGGGATGAAGCCTACTTGATCATAATGGATAATTTTTCTAATATGTTCTTGAATTCGGTTTGCCAGTATTTTATTGAGAATTTTTGCATCAATATTCATGAGTGAGATAGGCCTGTAATTCTCTTTCTTGGTTGGGTCTTTGTGTGGTTTTGGTATCAGGGTAACTGTAGCTTCATAAAAAGAATTTGGCAATGACTTTTCTGTTTCCATATTGTGAAATACATTAAGGAGTATAGGTATTAGCTCTTCTTGGAAGCTCTGATAGAATTCTGCATTGAAACCATCTGGTCCTGCGCTTTTTTTGGAGGGGAGATTTTTGATAACAGCTTCTAGTTCTTCGCGACTAACCGGTCTATTTAGATCGTTCACCTGGTCTTGATTTAGCTTTGGTATATGGTACTTATCTAAAAAGATGTCCATTTCTTTTGCATTTTCCAGTTTTGTGGCATACAGGCTTTTGTAGTAAGATCTAATGATTCTCTGAATTTCCTCTGTGTCTGTGGTTATGTCCCCCTTTTCATTGCTGATCTTATTTATTTGCGTGTTCTCTCTTTGTTGTTTAATTAGTTTGGATAGGGGTTTGTCGATCTTGTTGATTTTCTCCAAGAACCAACTTTTTGTTTCATTGATTTTTTGGACTGTTTTTTGTGTTTCTATTTTGTTGATTTCAGCCCTCAGTTTGATTATTTCCAGTCTTCTACTCCTCCTGGGCATGTCTGCTTCTTTTTTTCTAGAGCTTTCAGGTGTGCTGTTAAGTCCCCGATGTATGCTTTCTCCGTTTTCTTTAAGTGTGCATTTAGTGCTATGAACTTTCCCCTTAGCACTGCTTTCATCGTGTCCCATAGGTTTGAGTATGTTGTCTCTTTATTTTCATTAAATTCAAGGAAGACTTTAATTTCTTCCTTAATTTCTTCCTTGACCCAGGTGTGGTTCAGTAGTTGACTGTTCAGTTTCCATGAGTTTGTCGGCTTTCTAGGGGTAGCATTGTTTTTGCCTTCTAATTTTAATCCGTGGTGATCTGATAAGACACAGGTGGACACTGATATATTTTTGTATCTGTGGAGGTTTCCTTTGTTTCCAAGTATGTGGTCAATTTTCGAGAAGGTTCCATGAGGTGCAGAGAAGAAGGTATATTCTTTCCTATTTGGGTGGAGTGGTCTATAGATGTCTGTTAAGTCCAATTGGTTCATTACCTCCAATAATTCTCTTAATTCTCTATTAGGTTTCTGTCTGATTGACCTGTCCATTGTAGAGAGAGGTGTATTGATGTCTCCTACTACTAGTGTGTGTGGTTTAATATCTGCCTTCAGTTCTAGTAATATTTCTTTTAGATAAGTGGGTGCTTTTGTATTAGGGGCGTAGATATTCAGGATTGATACGTCATCCTGATGACTTGTTCCTGTTAAAAGTATAAAGTGTCCATCTCGATCTCTTTTGATTGATTTTAGTTTGAAGTCAGTTTTGTTAGAGATTAATATGGCCACACCTGCTTTTTTCTTAGGACCATTTGCTTGAAAGACCTTCTCCCAACCCTTGACTCTGAGTAGATGCCTGTCTTTGTGGTTGAGATGTGTTTCCTGCAAACAGCAGAATGTTGGATCCTGTTTTCGTATCCAATCTCTTAGCCTGTGCCTTTTTATAGGTGAATTGAGACCATTTATATTAAGTGATATTAATGACCAGTGGTTGTTTACTCCAGTTATTCTTATTGTTTTTGGTAGTAGAGTTTATGTGTCTCCCTTCTTTGAGTTGTGCTGGTGAAGGGACTCTAGATGCCTGAGTCCTTGTAGGCAGTGTTGACCATGTTGGATTCCTTGGGTTGTGATTTTCCTTCTATTATTTTCTGGACGGCTGGATTTGTGGCTATGTATTGCTTAAATTTGTTCTTATCCTAGAATGTCTTGTTTTCTTCATTGATAGTAAACGATAGCTTGGCTGGGTATAGTAGTTTGAGTTTGCATCCATGGTCTCTTAGCTTCTGCAGTACTTCTATCCAGGACCTCCTGGCTTTCATGGTTTCCATAGAGAAGTCAGGTGTAAGTCTGATCGGTTTACCTTTATAAGTTACTTGGCCTTTTTCCTTTGCAGCTCTTAATATTCTTTCTTTAACCTGTATATTCTGTGTTTTGATTATTATATGGCGAGGAGATGTTTTTCTTTGATCCAATCTGTTTGGTGTTCTGTATGCTTCTTGTATATTCAAAGGAATATCTTTCTTTATGTTGGGGAAGTTTTCTTCCATAATTTTGTTAAAAATATTTTCTGGGCCTTTGAGCTGTGACTCTTCTCCTTCTTCAATTCCTATTATTCTTATGTTTGGTCTTTTTATTGTGTCCCATATTTCCTGCATGTTTTGTGATGAGGATTTGTTGGCTTTGCTGTTTCTTTGATCAGTGTGTTTATTTTCTCTATGGTGTCCTCAGAATCTGAGATTCTTTCTTCTATTTCTTGTATTCTATTGATTATGCTTGTTTCTGTAGAATCAGCTTGTTGACCTGGGTTTTCCATATTCAGCTGGTGCTCAGCTTGCGTTTTCTTCCTTGCTACCCTTTCAGTTTTCAATTCTTGAACTGTTTCCATTATCTGTTTGATCGTTTTTTCTTGATTTTCCAGGGTATCATTTACGTATTTATTCATTTCTTCAAACTTTTTGTCGTACTTCTCCTCTATTTCTATAAGTGTGTTTTTTACATGTTGTTTAAGGGACTCTATTGCTTTCATAAAGTTAATTTTTTCCACTTCTTCTGTGTTAGGGTGTTCAAGACCTTCTGTTGTAAGATCATTGGGTTCTGGTGTTTTCATGTTGTTTTTCAGATTATTGGGTGAAATTCTGCCTTGGCGCCTGCCCATGTCCTCCTGTCAATGCTACCTAAATGGTCTTTTAAAATTGGAACAGGTTTCTCTGCTGGCCAGAGGCTCCTCTTACAGATTGCCCTCGCTCTGTTTCCTGGCTCCTGCCGTGGGCCAAGATCCCTGTCACCCCTCAGTAGGGTCTTCAGGGACAGGACCCGGCTCCTCCTCTGCCAGGGACCTCGCCAACCAAAGGCCTACCTCCTTGATTCAATCGCAGTGGGGCGATTTGCTCTCGGTGTTGCTCGCTGGTCCCGCTGCCTGCGTCCTCTGCTGCCGCGCCAGACCCCGCCGGTCCCAGTTGCAGCTTCTGGCCTACGTTGCTCTGCCGGCGCCCGCGTCTCCGCCTCTCCTTGATTCCATTTTTAACCTGCTTGAAAAGCATCTGAAATTTATCTTCCTACTCTAACTACTACATGAACTTTTGAGAACCTCATTTCTAAAATAACCTTACTGAAATCATTTTTTTAAAGCTTCTATTTAGAATCCTAATTGGATTCTAGGCATTTATTCTTTAGAACTGAATGAATATGGGGGTGAGGAGAATGTAAAATTTATTCAGGAAAAAGCAATTTTAGATAGGATTAAAATGAGAAAAACTGTAAACACGCTAATCATTGTAGGGAAAACAACTACTTAATATTTTAAATTTGTACTACGAATGTTTAATAAATATTACATTGAAGGCTTGATGTTTTGTGTCAGCTCAGGGACACAGAGAAACGTTTTCAGTTAATGCATAGAAGTGGAGCAGTCACCAATGACTTCTATTTGTTCCATTTACAACTCATGAATAATTAATCTCTGGTTTTGGTAAACAAACCCTTTCTTATCACAGTAGGTACCGTGTTTTGTTTTGTTTTTCATTTCATGCCTGTATGTGTGCTCACGTGTGTGCACACTTGCACCCATCCAGACCTCAGCTACCACAGGGCATCTTCCTCAATTCATCTTCTCCTACTTTATGAAATAGGGTCTTTCGCTGAACCTGAAGCTCATTCATTTGTCTAGAGCTCTCCGTGAGACCCCTGTTTCAACAGCCTCCATTCTGAGATTTTAGGCACTCACTACTCTGCCTAGCTTCTTATATAAGTGCTGGGACTCCAGACTCTGGTTCTCATGGCTACATACCAAGCACTGTACCAGCAAAATAGCTAGTTTTAAACTTGACTTCAGTTTTCATGCTACATATCTATGAAAACAAAAGTTGGAAAAAGCAATGAAAGTAACTGTTATAAATATGTTTCCTGTGGGAAAGAGAAAGATCAAAGACATTCTGAAAAAATAAACTTTAATTTCAGAGAACAAATAGAACAAAGGGATCAAACAATAATAAAAGGAAAGCACTAAAAGTCTACAAAATTAAAAGAAAAATCTTTCGGTTTCTTCTTATTCGGATGATGTAATTGTACTGCGATTTTTTGTATCCAATTAAGTATAAAATAGTAAAAAAATATTGATCTGTAATGTTGAAATAGAAATATACTCCATATCTATTACTAAATGTGGAAAAAGTCAAGTAAATGCAAATATTTGTGGACATTATTATAGGAAATGACTTTAAACAAATAAACTTATCAATGTGCATAGGGAACTCTCTAGAAGAACACAGACTCAACTCTAAGAAAGTCTTCTGAAAGGAAATAATCAGGATCACTGCAATGAAGTGGAATTTCAGTTCTTATTCTAGGTAGCTCTTTATTGTTTGACGTTTCAATAGGACTCTTTTAGTATTTCCTACCAATTTACTAAAAATCTCTAAGTATCTAAATGTGTGATGAATGTGCAAGCCTCTCTGTAAGCAGATAGTACTTTAGACTAGAGGTCATCAGGGCCCGATTACAGCTGTAGAGCTGTTTTGAATCCAGAGTCATTATGAGTTATCAGATCAAGGTCTACAGACTTCAGTGCTTTTCTTAGAAAAATAAAGGGAATTAATCCAGTGATTCATCAAGTCTTCTGTGCATATTTTACTTTTAAAAGGAAGATTCAAATTTTTTCCAACTATTTTCTAAAAGAATTTCTAAAACTGTGTAAAACATAGTTTATAATTATTTTAATGATTTAAAATGCTCCAATGCTTTTTATGTGTATGAGAGTTTTGCCTGCATCTATGTATGTGCACCTGGTGACTAAGGAGGCCATAGAAGGCCATCAGATCTGCCAGAAACTGGAGTGACAGACAGTTGTCAGTGTCCATGTAGGTGCTGGGAATCAAAGCTGTGTCCTCTAGAAGAATTGTCAATGCTCTCAACTACTAAGCTATTGGTCCAGCCATGTTTCAACTTTTTATACACACTTGGAGGATGCACATATACTCCCCTCTATACACACTTAGGGGATACACACATAAATGCTCTCTTCTAAGCACATTTAGAAGATACAAACATACATGCTCCCTTCCATGGACACTTGGAGGATGAACACATACATACTCCCTTCTATAAACACTTAGGGGTTGCACACATGCATACTCCCATCTATACACATAGATATTCCCTTCAAGGAGATATCAAGACAAACATTATTCTCTAAAGCCTCCCATACCACATCCTTACCTGCAGGGCTTTTTAGATTTTCTATTTCATTAAACTGGTTTACATCTGTACTACATCTGTAGTTAGTTGTTTTTCACTCTTTTGAAGGACCACCACCAAGCTTCCCACCCCCCCCCAAATATACTGAGGCTTATTTTTACTTATGAATGCCTGGCCTTAGTTTGGCTTAATTCTAGCCACTTTTCTTAAATTATCCTGTCTTCATTTTTTCTCTAGGCTTTTGTCTTTATCCTGTATACTTCTTACTCCATGACTTCTGTGTAGTTGGGTGACTGGCCCCTGGCATCCTCCTCCTTCTTCTCTTGCTCCCCGATCTCTCTCTTCCCAGATTTCTCCTCCTATTTATTCTTTATGCCTGCCAGCTCTGCCTATCCTTTCTCTTGCTTGGCTATTGACCATTCAGCTCTTTATTAGACCATTCAGGTACTTTAAACAGGCAATGTGTCACAGCTTTACAGAGTTAAACAAATGTAGCATAAAAGAATACAACACACAGAGAGGATCAAGAGATGAGTGACCACCCACCCGGCAGACACCCCACTCTCTAGGACCTCCATACCAGGGCCATTCTCTGGACCCCTCTCCCACCTGCCTCAGTTTCTCTAGCCAGAGACCAGGCAAGCTTCCTATAGGTAGGCTTCTCCAACACCTCTACCCCATCAATGGGACCCTGCAAGCTACAAGTCTCACTTTGTGCCCAAACCCTCCTATTCCCTTGCAACCTCAGAGGAACTCTGAAACACAGACTGCAAATACACAGAGAAGACCAAGAGGTAGGCTGCTCCAACACCCCAACTAATCGATCAGACCATGTAAGTTGCAAGTCCCAGTCCACCCTTTCCCCAAGACCTCCTATCCCCTTTGACCTCAGAGGAACACTCAAACACAAGCTGCGACTACACAGAGAGGACCAAGAGAATGAACCAAGAGAGTGTGCCAAGGGAGACCTCAGCAGCATCCTGAGATACAGACAACAATAGTACAGAGAAAACCACAAACAGTTCCCAAAGACACAGACAGCAACTGCAAGGATTGGACCAAGAGGCAAAGACACTACCAGCACGAATTAGAGGAAGAGATGGGTAGGTGCCAATGCAATAATTCATTCAACAATCTAAAAAGCAACATGGTAACACCAGAACCCAGTGGTCATACAACAGGAATATTTGGTCATCCTAACACAGAAGAAGCAAAAGAAAATGATTTTAAATGTAACTTTATGAGGATGATGGAAACTATTAAAGAGGAAATGAACAATTCTCTTAAAGAAATGAAGAAAAAGACAAACAAAAAATTGGAAGAAAGCAATAAATCTCTAAAAAAAAACAAGAAAAAACAATCAAACAGGTGAGACAAATAGTTTAAACAGTTCAAGACTTGAAGACTGAAATATAGGCAACAAAGAAAACCTAAACTGAGGGAATTCTGGATTTGGAAAATCTGAGTAAACAAATGGGAACTACAGAGACAATCATAATCAACAGAATACAATAGATGGAAGAGAAAATCTCAGGTGTTAAAGATACTACAGAGGAAATAGCTTCATTAGTCAAAGAAAATATTAAATCCAACAAATTCTTAACCCAAAACATTCAAGAATCTGGGACAAAATGAAAAGACCAAAACTAAGAATAATAGGGATAGAAGAAGGAGAAGAACTCCAGCTCAAAGGCAGAGAAAATATATCCAACAGAATCATAGAAAAAAACTTTCCCAACCTATAGAAGGATATCCCTATGAAGGTACAAGAAGCTTACAGAACACCAGATAGACTGGACCAAAATAAAAAAAAAATCCCTTCCCTATGTAATAATCAAAATGTAAAACAAACAGAATAAAGAAAGAATATTAAGAGCAAAGAAAAAAGTCAAGTAACACATAAAGGCAGACCTATCAGAATTATACTCAATTTCACAACAAAAACCATGAAAGCCAGAAGGCCCTGGACAGATTTGCTGCAGTCACTAAGAGACCATGGATGCTAGCCCAAACCACTATATCCAGCAAAGCTTTCAATTACCATCAGTGGAGAAAACAAGATATTCCATGACAAAACCAGAGTTAAACAAAACCTATACACAAATCCAACCCTATAGAAAGTACTAGAAGGAAAACTCCCACCCAAGGAAGCTAACTGTACCCACAAAAACACAGGAAACAGATACTTTACACCAGCAAACCCTAAAGAAGAAAAACATACAAATACTATCATTGAAAAATAACAGGAATTAACAATCACTGGTCATTAATATCTCTTAATATCAATGGACTCAATTCACCTATAAAACAACACAGGCTAAGAGAATGGATACAACGCAAGATTCATCCTTCTGCTGTATACAAGAAGCATACCTCAATGTCAAAGACAGACATTACCTCAGAATAAAGGGTTGGAAAAAGATTTTCCAAACAAATGGACCTAAGAAGCAAGCAGGCAGAGCTATCCTAATATATAACAAAATAGACTTCAAACTAAAATCAATCAGATGAGATGGAATAGGACACCTTATACTTAAAACAGGAACAATCTATCAAGATGAAGTCTCAATCCTAAACATCTATGCCCCAAATACCAGAGTACCAACATATGTAAAAGAAATATTACTAAAGCTTAAATCACACATCAAACACCACACCCTAATAGTAAGAGACTTCAGCACCCCACTATCATCAATGGACAGGTCAACCATATAGAATCTTAACAGAGAAATAAGCGAACTAATATCATGACTCAAATGAACTTAACAGACATCTACAGAGCATTCCATCCAAACACAATACCTTCTTCTCAGCACCTCATATTAATTGCAGAAAGTCTACAAACTCATGGAAATTGAACAGTGCTCAACTGAACCACCCATGGATCAAGAAAGAAGTAAAGAAATAAATACTTCCTAGAATTCAATGGAAATGAAGGCACAGCATATCCAACCCTATGGGACACAATGAAAGCACTAAATGCCTACATACATAAAGTGGAGAAATCTCACACTAGTGATTTAACAGCACACCTGAAAGCTCTAGAAGAGAAAGAAGCAGACTCACCCAAAAGGAGTAGACAACAAGAAATAATCAAATTGAGGGCTGAAATCAATAAAATAGAAACAAAGAATCAATTAAACAAAGAGCTTGTTCTTTGAAGAAAATCAACAAGACAGACAAACCTTTATCTAAACTAATTAAATCACAGAGAAAGAACTTCCAAATTAACAAAATCAGAAATGAAGAGGAGGACATAACAGACACCAAAGAAATCCAGAGAATCATAAGATCATACACAAAAACCTGTACTCCAAAAACCTGGAAAATGTAAAAGAAATGGACAATTTTCTGAATAGGTACCACATACCAAGATTAAATCAAGACCAGGTGAACAATTTAAATTTAAGCAATTTAAATAGACTTATAACCTGCAAGGAAGCAGTCATAAAAAGCCTCCAAACCAAAAAAAGCCTAGGGCCAGATGGTTTCAGTGCAGAATTCTACCAGAACATCAAAGAAGAGCTAATACCTATATGTGTCAAAGTGTTCCACATAATAGAAAAAGAAGGAACACTGCCAAACTCTTTCTATGAGGCTACAGTTACCCTAATACTGAAACCACACAAAGGCTCAACCAGGAAAGAGAATTACAGACCAATCTCACTCATGAACATAGATGCAAAAATATTTAATAAAATACTGGCAAACCAAATCCAAGAACACACCAAAAAATCATCCACCATGATCAAGTCGGCTTTATCTCAGAAATGCAGAGATGGTTCAATATATAAAAAAAAAATCCATTGGTATAATCCACCATATAAATAAACTAAAATAAAAAAATCATATGGTCATCTCCTAAGATGCTAAAAAAAATTCACCAAAACCCAATGGCCCTTCATGAAAAAGATCTTGGAGAGATCAGGGATACAAGGATCATATCTAAACATAATAAAAGCAATATACAGCAAGCCAACAGCCAACATCAAATTAAATGGAGAGAAACCCAACATGATTCCACTAAAAGCAAGAACAAGACAAGGCTGCCGCTCTCTCCATATCTATTCAATAGAGTTCTTGAAATTCTGGCTAGAACAATAAGACAAAAAAGGGAAAATAGGAAAGGAAAAAGTTAAAATTTTGCTCTTTGCAGATGATATGATAGTATACATAAGTGATCCCAAAAATTCTATCAGGGATCTTGTATAGCTGATAAATACCTTGTGTAATATGGCAGGATACAAGATCAACTGAAAAAAAAAATCAGTAGCCCTCCTATATACAAATGATAAGAAGCTGAGAAAGACATCAAAGAAACAATCACCCTTCACAGTAGCCACAAATCACATAAAATATCTTGGGGTAACACTAACAAAAGAAGTGAAAGACCTGTTCAACAAGAACTTTAAGTCTTTGAAGAAAGAAATAGCAGAAGATACTAGAAAATGGAAAGATCTCCCATGCTCTTGGATAGGTAGGATCAACAATAAAAATGGAAATCCTACCAAAAGCAATCTATAGATTCAATGCAATCCCCAACAAAATCTTAATACAATTCTTCACAGACCTTGAAAGAACAATAATCAACTTCATATGGAAAAACAAAAAACCCAGGATAGCCAAAACAATCCTGTACAATAAAGGAACTTATGGAGGCATCACCATCCTTGACATCAAGTTGTATAATAGAGCTATAGTAATGAAAACAGCCTGGTATTGGCATAAAAACAAACAGATTGACCAATGGAATCAAATCAAAGACCCAGATATTAATCCACACACCTATGAACACCTGATTTTTGATGAAGAAGCTGAAATGAGACAGTGGGAAAAAGCATCTTCAACAAATGGTGATAGCATAACTGGATATGTAGAAGAATGAAAATAGATCCATGTCTATCCCCATGCACAAAACTCAAGTCCAAATGCATTAGAAACCTCAATATAAATCCAACCACACCAAACATGATAGAAGAGAAAGTGGGAAGTAGTCTTCAATGCACAGGCATAGAAAAACACTTCCTAAATATAACACCAGGAGCACAGACACTGAGAACAACAATAAATAAATGGGACCTCCTAAAACTGAAAAGCTTCTATAAAGCAAAGGATATAATCAATAAGACAAAAAGGCAGTCTACTAAATGATAAATGATCTTCACCAACCCCACATCAGACAGAGGACCAACCTCCAAAATATATAAAGAACACAAAAACTTAAACATCAAATTTCCAGATAATCCAGTTTAAAAGTGGGGTACAGAATAAACTGAGAATTCTCAACAGAAGAATCTCAAATGGCCAAAGAACTCTTAAGGAAATGTTCAAATTCCTCAGCGATCAGGGAAATGCAAATCAAAATGACTCTGAGATACCATCTTACAACAGTCAGAATGACTAAGATCAAAAGCACCAATGATAGCTTATGCTGGAGAGGACATGGAGTAAGGGGAACACTCCTCAATTGCTGATGGGAATGCAAACCTGTACCACTCTGGAAATCATTATGGCAGTTTCTCAGAAAATTGGGAATCAACCTACCTCAGGACCCAGCAATACCTAACTCATGGACATATACCTACAAGGGCATTTTTTTCAACTATATTCATGGCAGCATTATTTTAATAGCCAGAACCTGGAAACAACATAGATGCCCCTCAACCAAAGAATAGATATAGAAAATGTGGTACATTTTTACAATGACATACTACTCCATGGTAAAAACAATGATAACTTGAAGTTAGCATGCAAATGGATGGAACTAGAAAAAAATCACCCTGAGTGAGGTAACCCAGACCCAGAAATACGAACCTGGTAGGTAATCACTCATAAGTGGATACTAGCTGTAAAGCAAAGAATAATGAGACTATAGTCCATGACAGAGTCTAAGTAACAAGGTGAACCCTAAGAAAAACATATAAAGGTCTAGCTGGGAAGGAAAAATAGACAAGATTATCTGACAAAATTGAAAGCATGGGGGTGGGAGGAGAAGGGAGGGTAGAAGGTAGAGGGTAGAGGGTAGAAAGGGAAAGCAAAAGAGGAAATAGAGCTTGGGAGAACTGGATAGTCAAGATGGAAGAAGGACAAAGATGGAGAGCAAGGAAAGAGATATTTTGATTGAGGGAATCATTATGAGACAAGCCATAATCCTGGCACTAGAAAAATTCCCAGAAGTCTACAAGGATGACCCCAGCTAATACCCTAAGCAATAGTGGAAAGGGTGCCCAAACTGGCCTTGCCCTGTAATCAGATTGATGAATATCTTAAATGTCATCATAGAACCTTCATCCAACAATTGATGGAAACCCACAGCAGAACACTGGGCTGAGCTCCCAAAGTCCAGTTGAAGAGTAGGAAGAGTGAGAATATGAGCAAAGAGGTCAAGACCATGATAGGGACACCCACTGAAATAGTTTACCTGAGACAATGGGAGCTCACCAACTTCTTCTGGACAGGAAAGCAACCAGCAGAGGACCAAACTAGACCCTCTGAACGTGGATGACAGTTGTATGGCTGGGGCAGTGGTGTAAGAGGTTCTTCTGTTCATGTGTTGTTTTCATTGGTTAATGAATAAAGAACTGCTTTGGGCCTGATAGGGCATAACTTAGGTAGGTGGAGAAGACAGGACTGAATGCAGGAAGAAGGGCAGAGTGAGAGAAGCCATGGATCTTCTGTCTGAGATGGATGCCGGTTAGAATCTCTGCTAAGTCACTGGCACGTGGCAATACACAGATTAATGGATATGGGTTAAACTAATATGTAAGAGTTAGCCAATAGGAAGTTAGAGCTAATGGTCAAGCAGTGTTTTAATTAATACAGTTTCTGTGTGGTTATTTCAGGTATAAGCTAGCCGGGCGGCCAGGACAAACAAAGGGACCCCCTCCTTGTAACAGGGCAGACTGAGGGGTCACTGACAGTGGCACCAGGATTTATGTCTACTGCTTGTACTGACTTTTTGGGAAACAATTCTCTTTGGATGGATAACTTGCTCAGCCTAGATATAGTAGGGAGAACCTTGGGCCTTCCCCAAAGCAATGTGCCTCTCTAAGGTTATGAGGATAGGGGAAGAAAATGGAGGGAATGGGAGGAGAGGAGTGGGTGGGAACTGGGATTGGTATGTAAAGTGAAAAAAGGTAGTTTGTTTTTTAAAAAAGTATACAACACATCTTTGCATCATTAAATAAATGTTCCACAGCATAAACAAATGTAACATATCTTAAAATAATATTCTACAACAACCATCTTCATTCAAGTGTATATTATTCTTGGAGCCTTTTCCCCACACCCCCAGTCCCCATAACCCTCCCATTTGTTACCCCTCCTTTCTCTCATTAGTCCCTTTTGTTCTACAGGATAGCTTTATATCCACTGTCATAATTTTTGTACATGCATGGTATTATGTAGCTACATAAAATCTAGGACTCACAAGTTAGAAAGCTATGTGGCATTTGTCTTTCTGAGATTGGCTTATTTACTTAACAGAATTATTTTTGGCAAATGACACGACTTCATTTTCCCATGTGGCTGAAAAACTCCATTGCTTACATCATAATTTTTTTTCTTCATTTCTCTGTTGTTGAACACCTTGGCTGGTTCCATAACTGAGCTGCTGTGGCTAGCGCTGAAAAACCATTAAATTGCCACTTTCTCTGAGATGATTTCAAGTCCTCCAGGTAAACACTATGGAGTAGTTTAGCCTGGCCATATGGTATGCCTACATTTAGATTGTTGAGAAACCTACATACTGATATTTAAGGTGTCTGGACAAGTTTACATCTTACTAACAATGGTACAAGGTTCTCATGTGTCCATATGTACACCAACAGTTGCTGTTTTCTTTCTTAATGAAGGTAGGTTCTCCATATAGTTCTGATCTACATTTCTCTAATGGCTAGTGAAGCTGAACATCTTTTCCTTACATTTTTGTTTGCCAGTTGTAGTTCATCTTTTGAGAAAATCTGTTTTATTTGCCCATTTATTGATTGGGTCACCTGACTTCTTGTTTAGATTTTTTTTAGTCACTTGTATTTGCAATTGTCATGTAGATAATCAGTCTTCTCTTGGCTGTCCAGCTAGCAACAATTTTCGCCCATTTCATAGGCTGCTTATTTACTCAGTTGACTGCTTCCCTGGCAGCTCAGAATCTTTCTATCATCCTAGGGCCCTACTCTTTCACCTGCTGATACTATATTTTGAGAAGATAGTGTTCCCCTCTGGAAATCAAGATAACATCACGTCTTTCACCTACTCTTTCTTCTATCATTTGCAGAGTTCCGGGTCTTCTGTAAGACTTTTAATACAATGGAGATGGTTTTTCATACAAAATGAGAAACAGAGATCTAGATTCATTCTTCTATATATGTATATTCAATTTTGCCAATATGATTGTTGAAGAGGTGGTCTAATCACCAGTGTATGTTTTTTGCACCATTGTCAAAACTCAGTTGACTCTAGCTACACAGGGTCATCTATTCTATCTCTTTGATCTACACGGCTGATTTGTGCTAGTATCATATGTTTTGAGTACTATGACTCTGTAGTTTCACTTTAATTTGACTATGATGGTAGCCAAGCTCAGGGTTCCTTCTTCTTCTTTAGCGTATTTGTAACTAGTACGTAGGAGGCTACTGATTTTTTATGTTAATTTTATGTCTTGACTTTTTGTTAAAAGTTCTGATACCATCTAAGAGTTCTCTGATGGGGTATTCAGTCACTTATGTATAGAATCATATCAACTATGGACAGTTGTATTTTTTCTTATGTATTTGTATCCATTTGTTCTTTTTCTTGTCTTAATGCTTTAGCTCAGACTTCCAGTCCTATATATGTGCGGACAATAAACACCTTTTCATGTTCCTTATTTTAGTGGAGATACCTTCAGTTTTTCCCCCATTGTATAATATTGGCTATAAGTTTGCCATATATTGCATTTCTATGGCTCTATTTCTCTATCTGTAAAATAAAAAGTGAGAATTATATGTATTTCCTATGAAAACTGAGGTCAGGATTTAAAATAAATTGACTAAGTTTAAAATATTAAACTTTTATGATAAATATTTCAAAATCAGGGGGTTTGCAAAATAATGAAGGAATGACAAACGCTTGCCTTTACTTATTTTTACCCTGCTTCATACACAGATGACCAACTGAAATTCAGTTCAGGCACTATCCGCCTAAAGTATGTCAAAAGTCACAGGTTACAGGGCATAGTTTACAAGATAGTCCTCAGTCAATGCCAATTCGTTACAAACCTAGGAGAGTGCCACAATCCCACTAAGTTAATAATTTACTACAATCTTCAAGGTTACCCTATATATGTCATTGCACTTTATCATAACAGATAAGACTGAAGAACAAACAAAGACATATACAGAGTGAGCAATGGAGGATGCTCCAGCACAGGGCTCATTGCCTTGTTCTGTGTAATTGGGCCACTTCTGTCTCAACACTGTACTCATCCATCACAAAGCACCACTGGTCTTTGGCTTTCAGAAGATTTCTTTTGTTTTTGTTGTTGTTGGTGGTGGTTTCTTTTAGTTTGTTTGTTTTATAGTTATTTTATGTGAGGATGATTGATTTAATAACTGACCACAAGACCAAACTCAGTCTCTAGCCTTCTAGCCCTTCTCAGAGGCCAGGCTAGCTCAAAGCTTCAACCTTCTAACTCACATGTTTGGTATTGCTGGTGACAAGTCCACCAAAGGTCACTCTTCTAACACAAACAACCAAGACTCCCTTACCACTCAGGAAGCTCCAAGAGTTTTATAAAGGACCATGCCGAAAGGCTAGACCAAACAAGTTGAAGACAGTACTTAAATTTGACTACTCCAGCATTGGTGTACCTGTTAGTCTAGAGCTGCCCCCACAATACTATCCCTAACCATTTATTCCTTTCCTTTCCTGACTTCCGGTGAGCAGTTTCCATCTTGTTCTACTAGAATCCTAAGTGGGCTCCCAGCTCTGGGGACTCAATGATATCAGCTTTACATCTAAGCTTCTGGGGTTCAGATCTAGGACTCTGCAGGTCTTAGTTCATAGACAAATCACTTTAACTCTCTATGGCTCTGCTTCTCTGAGTAAACAAATTAGTATGTTCAAAGCACTTAGGAGGGTGCCTGGAATTCAACAATGCTCACCTTTATTATATGGTCCCAAGAAAGTTTTTGAGAATATTGGATGTTCAAAGTATGGCAGATTTTAATAATTGTCTCTGGATAATTAAGAACAGTGACTATCTAAAGAATTTTATTTATATTTCTAAAATCTAGGCTATGATTTGTCTCATTTTTTTTCTCTGATAGTTTTCTTCCCATACTGTTCAGAAGCTACCAGCAAACCAATTTATTTTTCCTCCACCTCTGTTATTCTGAAAAAGAAAAGGAACTGAGGAATGTGAATGACTTTTTTTCTTATTTTTAAATTACCCATTAGTACTAAAGCCTAGACCTAGATGTCCAGAGAGACCAGAAGTAACAATCTCCCTCGGGGCGTCTCTGTGCTGGAATGCTTTTCAGAGAATTCTGTCCCCCATGCTAGATGAAGTGACACCCTGTCCTCTTCTCCCTTACCCTGTGAGACAGCGAGGGGAACCTGTCTTCCCCATCTGCCTTGGTGCTCGGGACTCACTTCCTTGTGGGTGGTTTTCAAATGGCATCACAAGCTCTTTTTTGTTTAGGCCACTGTGTATCCTAATCCACTGTCCCCAAAATATCACATTCTAGCACAAGAATTATTTTCAGTTGATGGTGATTCATTAAAAACAGGCTGTCCTGCTAGATCTGCCTGAGAACAGATCACAGATTCTCTTGAAAGGGTGTTTCCAAAACGCTCTTCTCCTCGGGAAAGACAAGAGGGCTTAGAGGGCCAACACAAAATATCCATCCAGGTAACTGGATCCCGTCTGCCATTATTTTTTTTGTATGTTAGCCTTCCTAGAACGCATCTCCTCTTAAAGCTCAGAAACCCTTTCTCTTTGTCCTCTCATTCCTTTAAAATCATCACTTATGTGCAAACAGTATAAAAGCCTCCGATTCTATCATTTCCTTGGAGAGTACTTTGTTCTTTCTGCAAGGTGTCCCCATAACCCCGTGCCACACAAAACTTTCAAGATTGCCTACACTGGTCTGCCTGTTCTCCTGTTAAGCTGATGTCAGTTTGTTTCACAGACAAAGAACCTAAAAGTAGAGAATCTTTCTCTCTATGGTGCATAATTTCAATCCTTAATATTTTATTTGGCCACCATTGATGTCATCTTCTCATTAAGTGTGAAATTATATTATAAATATACATGTATTATTAGAACAAATGATTTTCATGCAATAGTGTGACTCACACATGATCCATATTCATAAATTATTTCCTTAGCATTTTCAAAGCAGGAGCATTGTAATTGTAAAATGCATTGAATTATTTAAAATAAAAGGATGAGATTTTACATTGAAGATTCACACTAAAGATTTCTCTCCAAGCCATCCTTCAAAATACAGTTCACAAAAGAGGAACAAAAATGAAAAAGAATTGGGATAGATATAACCCTTAAATTGTTGAAAGATTCTCAAGAAGGGTGGAATATGCACACTCCCATTGTGTCCACTAATGAACAAGAGTGGCAATGGAATAGCCAGTCAATGTAGGACTTTTCCACAATGAAAAGATCTTTAGGCAAAATACTAAAGTCCTTGACTGTAAAACGTTCAAGCAGGAGTTAGGTCATCTCCTCATGGTATTGTCTGAAATGCAATTTAAAGGTAACCAAAGAATCTGGAAAAACTGCCAAGATTTAAGGGTCTGAGATCTCTGCTTATTATAAAGCACAATAAAAATGTTTAAACTGTGGACCGTATAAAAGTGGCAATATTTTACAGTCTACTTTTATATAGCTTCATCTAAGAGTGGTGGCTGCTGAGTGAAGCAGGCATAACAGCAGTCACCAGGCTCCAGAATATTCCACTGGCTGTGTGAATGTGGGACTTGCAGAAAGAGGGTAAATTTATAAAAATGTATTGTTGAAACGTTGTTGATATGATATGTTGACAGATAGGTCTGTGCAGTGGGTCGTTAGCAAATAAACGTATTTAACAGGCTCAGGGGACAAAGCTGAAGAGCCTAAAGACATTCCCTAAAGCCAATGACTGCAGTTCTTCTTGGGAAACTACTGTATGACAGTTCTTACAAAGACGAGGTGAATTGACTACATGCAGCAAAATGGAGATGCTTTGGTATCATGGGAGTTAGTGGGAATCTTTGAACTTAATAGATACGGACCCAAGGTTAGAATAGTGGGATTGTGAGCAAGGAACAGAGTGTACTGGTTACAAATTTAACAAGGATAGCATGACTAGTGACTTGGAAGGCAATGACAGAGAATGGTGGGAGAATAAGAGTCGACCTCCTCATCCCTCTTGGAAGTCAGAACAAACTGTCTAAATATGTAGAATATATATCTCTTTAGAAATTTTCTGATGCTTGCAGCTATGAATGTCACATATACCTCACAGTAGATTTTTTTAATATTTTCACTATAAGAAATAACACATTTGAAGTACAGGTGCTTAACTTGATTTAATTTTGCACAATAAACTAGCAATGTGGCTTAACAGGTGAAGGCTCCATCCACCCAGCCTGATGACTCAGTCCCTGGGATCCACATGGTAGAAGGAGAGAAATGACTACCACAATTCTCCTCTATCCACCACCCACAGTCCACAGGACATATGTGCCTGCGTGCACGCGCATGCACACGCGCACACACACACACACAGACATATACAATGATGATGATGATGATGATGATGATGATGATGATGATGATGATGATGATGATGATGATGAGCAGGCACGGTGTATCCCAGCCTTTGGGATACAGAGGAGGCAGGCAGATCTCTGAATTAGAGGCCAACCTGGTCAATGACGTGAGTTCTGGGATGGCCAGAAATATACAGAGAAACCGTTTCCAAAAAAAAAAAACAAAATAGTAAATTAATAATAATGGTAAAATACTGTAAAAAATTAAATTTAAAAAAGTAATTGCACAGTGGAGCTGTTGGGGATATATTAATAGCTCTGCTTACTTGTCTAGCATGCATGAAGACCTGATTTGGATCCCCAACACTGTACAAAATGATATGTTGGCACACACCTATAATCATAGTACTTGGCACTTAGCTGGTTTTGGTAACCTGTTCTCTACACTGGATTACCTAGCCCCACCTTGACATAAGGGGAGGAGCTTTGTACTGCCTCAACATGATGTGCCATGCTTTGCACAAACCCATGGGAGGCCTGTTCCTTTCTGAATAGAGATGGCAGAGGAGTAAATGAGGAGGGAGATAAAAGGAAAAGGATAAGGGATGTGAGGAGAAGAGAAAGGGGAAACTGGTTGGTATGTAAAGTAAATTTTAAAAAGTTATTTAAATTTAAAAAAAATATCAGAGCACTTAGAAGGTTCAAGGTTCCTGGTTGGTCCCAGGGAGATGGCTCAGTTAATAAAGCACTTGCCTTGCATACATGAGGACCTAAGTTCTGATCTTCAACACTCACATAAAGTCAGACTCAGCAATAGTGTACCTAACATCTTCACTGAAGGGGAAGGGCAGTGACAGGCAGATTCCTGGAACTCATTAGTTGCCAGCCTGACCCATCAATGAGCCCCAGTTTAATGTGAGACCCTGTCTCAAATAATAGGAGAAAACAATGAAGGAAGACGTCAACATCAACCTGACTTTACACACACACACACACACACACACACACATCATATATGCAGAAAAGATAGCACTTAAAAGAAGATCCAGGTCATTCTCAGGTAATAGCAAGTTCAAGGCTAGCCTGGATTTCAGGAAACCCTGTCTCAAGCAGAAATTTTCAAGTTTGATGGTAGAATAGAAGCTGCGTCTAAGAGAGAAGATTAATTTGGTCAAGTGAAAAATGCAACAGACTCAGAGACCAAGACAGAGAGGTGGGGGAGGGGAGAAGAGAGGGTGGGAAGAGAAAGGAAGGGAGCAAGGGAGGGAGGGAGGATAAAGTGCCCAAGAACTGCACAGGTTCAAGCAAGAAGGGGTCTCAGCATGAGATGAGAAAGTGGGCACAGAGTTCCACCTCCAACCAAAATCTATTTGCTGTTGATAGCAGCTGGCAAGAGAAAAATCTGTTTTTCCCAATGGAGTGTCACTGGGTAAATCAACCACACTCAGGGGCAAGCCCCATGCTCAGTACTAGTTTACCAACGCAATACAAACTCTGTGTTAATTTTGTTTTGTATTTTTGTGGGGTTTTTGTTGTTGAGAGAAGGACAGTGAGAGAGAAATCAAGTCGGATGGGTAAGGAGGTAATGCAGATGTGGGAGGAGTTCAGGGAGGGAAAAACAAGATCAAAATATAGTGTATAAATTTTGTAAATAAAAAGAATTTTTTAAAAAGAATTTTAAAACGGGGTGCGGGACTTTGTTTTTTGTTTTTGCTTTTAAGTATATGGCTGTGCATAGTAAAGCATACCTGTAATCATAACACTCCTGATGCTGAGGCAAGAGGATCGCCATATATTTGAGGTCAGCCTGGGCTACAGAGTATAATCTGAGATCCTATCTTAAAATACCAAAAAAAAAAAAGAAAAAGAAAAGAAAAGAGGAGAAAAGGAAAGAGATAACCTGAACCAACCACGTCAGAGAGGCAGGTAGGGAAATAGTGAAGTAGGAGAATCATGACTTTATGATCAGCTTAGCCCATACAGCAAAACCCTATCTCAAAACAAACAATCCAAAAATATAAACAAATTAGAATATCATCATATACTAAACATAACAAGCCTGGAGCTGTTAATTCTGAGTGTGACTTCATTAACTCTCCCCTAGATTAGTGATCACTATAAAATAAATAATGTGGATTTTAGAATATCTTTTTAAAAACATGAGTTTTCAATGTAGAATTTTATAGAATATGTCAACCTGTATTGATTGTGAAATAAATAATTTGCAAATGAAAATATCATTGTGCTTATTCTTTACTCCATAAATCACTTTCTTCATCGGGACTTCCGGTTAGGATAGAATCTTTAAGTATTCGCATCCCTCAAAACACAGAGACAACAAGCCCATCCACAGGACATGAGGCAGCTGTTCACAGCTTCAACGCAAATCCTTCCTCAGAGAAGCAAACTCCTTTGGTTGTTCATGGCCTCTTACAAATATTAGACACAATGTTTACTAAACAAATGAAGCAGAAAAACAATGAGGGGCCAGAGAATCTAGCTCAACACTGGAATCTCTGGAAAGAGGACACAAACCAAATCCTGTTAGGTTTAATAAGTCCTGGACAATGAGGATGAGAAGGCTTGAGGAAAGATGGCAACACACTGACAGCCTTAGGTGATAAGGGTGACAATGACTAAAATAAGACGCTTCCAGCTGAAAGTGTGAATGGAGAGTTGGGTTCAAATGAAGTCTCATCTTCAGTGGGTCCGTAGACAGCTGAAGACTGCTATCCTATAGGTCTCAGCTACACCTCTCAGAAAAAGGCCTAAGTCAGAATGAGAGAGGTGTATGTTCAAGTCGGTACCCCAGACCCAGAAGACCCCAGCAATGAACTTACAGAGCCCACAGAAGATCCAAAAATCCTATTTGTTACAGGCAGGAAATACCCCCCAAGAAAATTCTTGCTTTCCATATTTTCTTCTGAAGAAAAACCTAGAGTAAGGAGAAGAAGAGGAATCTTTTTCAGAGAGGCAAAACAGCCAGTCTGTGACCTTCCGATGTAATTAAAGTCTATCGATGCTGATCAGGGAGGCGACACTTTATTACATTTCGTTTTCTTAGTGCTTTACAACCACTGTATTAGCTAATTAACAGTAGGAACCCGATGTTTCTTGGAAAAGACTGCTGTTGCTACTTTTTCCCCACCTTTTAGATGAACATTTTTTTTAATCTTAAGATACAAAATGCATACAATGGGTGATATTTAAGCTTTTCAAACTAATGATTACGGCAGGCAGTTCATTCTCTTGGCACCTCTAGAGTTGAGCAGCAATTAACAAGGACAAGAACACACCATCTAAAGAGAGAAGCTCATAAAGGCCCATCTGTAAGAATCAGTGAGCTCTGCAAAGGACAAGGAACAGCATTTGGGAGATGTTACTGTTGCCATGGCTGCCACATCCTCCAGAAGGGTATGGCAGAAAGCTGTTTATTCCCACCTGCACAGAGCATCTTGTCATGGGTGCAAACAGAGATGTTTCTTCCTTACCTCAAGCAGTTTTTTTTTTGTTGTTGTTTGTTTTGTTTTGTTTTGTTTTGCTCTTTGATTTTTCAAGACAGGATTTCTCTGTAGCTTTGGAGTGTGTACTGGAACTAGCTCTTGTAGACCAGATTGACCTCGAACTCACAGAGATCCACCTGCCTCTGCCTCCCAAGTGTTGGATTAAAGGCATGCACCACTACCACCTGGCAACTTCAAGCAGTTTTTAAACCAAGGATAATCAAGCACTTATTTCATGGTCACACACTAATGTATTGCACAATACATACATATTCCATATATAATACACACACACACACGCATGCACACAAAGAAAAAAAAACATTAAGGTATTCCCTTTGAACACAAATATCTGGTAAAATGATTCTGTGTTCAAAGGTAGCTGCTACCAAACCTGAAGTTCAATCTCTGGGGCTCACGTGGTAGAAGAAAATCAAACTCCACAAGCTGTCTTTTGACCTCCATAACTGTGCTACGGTGTGCACATACCTACACACACACACACACACACACACACACACACACACACAAATAAATCAAGAAATAAAATGTAATTTGAAGACAAATTAATTCATGCAAAAGTCTATTAAAGAGGCAGCGGGGAGATCGGATCCGGGTGCCAGGTGGGCCATCGCTGGGGTGAGTGAGTTTCTGGCCGCGGCGGCAGCCCGGGACAGGGAGCTCAGACGTTCCCCACCCCTCCTGCACTCCCTGGTCAGTCTGCGGGGGCTGTACTCCTTGATACCTCTTCTCCATTACTGTCCCACCCAACTTGCATCCAAGGCCCTCCGCACTACCTCTGACCCCCTCCCCTCTTTGAACCACACAACAGCTCCCAGCTCAGCCTGTTTGGGCGCTGGGACAGGGTCCGAATTGGGAGGGCATTCGGGAGGGTGGTGGCCCCTTTGTCTAGGTGGCCGGCCTGCACCAAGGGGGCCCGGCCCTTTGTTCGCGGGACGCCCAGGCAGCGGGGAGATCGGATCCGGGTGCCAGGTGGGCCATCGCTGGGGTGAGTGAGTTTCTGGCCGCGGCGGCAGCCCGGGACAGGGAGCTCAGACGTTCCCCACCCCTCCTGCACTCCCTGGTCAGTCTGCGGGGGCTGTACTCCTTGATACCTCTTCTCCATTACTGTCCCACCCAACTTGCATCCAAGGCCCTCCGCACTACCTCTGACCCCCCTCCCCTCTTTGAACCACACAACAGCTCCCAGCTCAGCCTGTTTGGGCGCTGGGACAGGGTCCGAATTGGGAGGGCATTCGGGAGGGTGGTGGCTCCTTTGTCTAGGTGGCCGGCCTGCACCAAGCGGGCCCGGCCCTTTGTTCGCGAGACACCCAAGCAGCGGGGAGATCGGATCCAGGTGCCAGGAGAGACATCACTGGGCAGATCAAGCTCAGCAGGACGGACCTTGCTTCCACACTGAAGAGATACACCCAGAGGCTCAGTCACAGCAAAAACTGGACCAAGACACCAGGCCTCTCTTGGCTTCATTTGAAAGAGGAGATGGGAAGGCGCCAATGCAAGAATTCCTCCAACAACCTGAAAGGCAACATGACATGACCAGAACCCAGGGATCCCGAAATAAGAAGAATTGTACACCCCTACTCCAGAAGAAGTAGAAGAAATCGACCCAAAAGTGAATTTTTTGAAAATAATAGAAGACCTTAAACAGGAGGTGAAAAACTGCCATAAACAATTAGAGATTACAAACAAAAAGGTAGAGGAAATGAATAAATCGCTCAAAGATACCCAAGAAAACCAAGAGAAACAAGAAAATGCAATCAAACAGGTAAGGGAAATGGTTCAAGACCTGAAGAACGAAATGGAAGTAATGAAGAAAACACAAACCGAGGGAAGGTTGGAGATGGAAAATCTGGGTAAACGAACAGGAACTACAGAGACAAGTACTACCAACAGATTACAAGAGTTAGAAGAAAGAATGTCAGACACTGAAGATACCATAGAGAAAAATTAACACACTGATCAAAGAAAACAGCAAAACCAACAAATTCTCATCACAAAACATTCAGGAAATATGGGACACAATAAAAAGACCAAACCTAAGAATAATTGGGATACAAGAAGGAGAAGAAATACACCTCAATGGTTCAGAAAATATATTTAATAAAATTATAGAAGAAAACTTTCCCAGCCTAAAGAAAGATATTCCTTTGAAGGTTCAAGAAGCATACAGAACACCAAATAGACTGGACCAGAAAAAAACATCTCCTCGCCACATAATAATCAGAACACAAAACATCCAGAATAAAGAAAGAATATTAAGAGCTGCAAAGGAAAAAGGTCAAGTTACTTATAAAGGTAAACCTATCAGACTTACTCCTGACTACTCTATGTAAACCATGAAAGCCAGAAGGTCCTGGATAGATGTACTGCAGAAGCTAAGAGAACATGGATGCAAGCCCAGACTACTATACCCAGCCAAGCTTTCGTTCACTATAAATGGAGAAAACAAAATTTTCCAGGATAAAAACAAATTTAAACAATACGTAGCCACAAATCCAGCCTTACAGAAAGTAATAGAAGGGAAAATCACAAACCAAGGAGACCAACAATGACCACAATAACTCAAACTTCTAGACACCCTTTACCAGCGCAACTAAAAGAAAGCAAACACACAAACCCTATGACTAAAAAAGTGACCAGAGTTAGCAACCACTGGTCATTAATATCCCTTAATGTCAATGGACTCAACTCACCTATAAAAAGACACAGGCTAAGAGATTGGATACGCAAACAGGATCCAACATTCTGCTGTTTACAGGAAACACACCTCAACCACAAAGATAGGCACCTACTTAGAGTAAAGGGATGGGAAAAGGTTTATCAAGCAAATGGACCTAAGAAACAAGCTGGTGTGGCCATACTAATTTCTAACGAAGTTGACTTCAAACTTAAATCAATCAGAAGAGATGGAGAGGGATATTTTATACTCATAACAGGAACAATTGACCAGGATGAGGTCTCAATCCTGAATATCTATGCCCCTAATATAAAAGCACCCACATATGTAAAAGAAACATTACTAAAACTCAAAGACGCCATCAAACCGCACACACTAATAGTGGGAGATCTCAACACGCCTCTTTCACCAAAGGACAGGTCAATCAGACAGAAACCTAACAGAGAAATAAGAGAATTAATGGAGGTATTGAATCAAATGGACTTAACAGACATCTATAGAACATTCCACCCAAATAGGAAAGAATATACCTTCTTCTCTGCAGCTCATGGAACCTTCTCGAAAATTGACCACATCCTCGGTAACAAAGCAAACTTCCACAGTTACAAAAAAATATCCATAACCACCTGTGTCTTATCAGATCACCACGGACTAAAGTTAGAATTCAACAACAATGCTACCCCCAGAAAGCCTGCAAACTCATGGAAACTGAATAGTCAACTATTGACCCACACCTGGATTAAAGAAGAAATAAAGAAAGAAATTAAAGTCTTCCTTGAATTCAATGAAAATAAAGAATCAACATACTCAAACTTATGGGACACTTTGAAAGCAGTCCTAAGGGGAAAGTTCATAGCCCTTAGTGCCCACTTAAAGAAAACAGAGAAAGCATACATTGGAGACTTAACAGCCCACCTGAAAGCTCTAGAAAAAAAGAAGCAGACTCACCTAGGAGGAGTAGAAGACTGGAAATAGTCAAACTGAGGGCTGAAATCAACAAAATAGAAACACAGAAAACAATCCAAAGAATCAATGAAACAAAAAGCTGGTTCCTGGAGAAAATCAACAAAATTGAGAAACCCCTATCCAAACTAATCAAACGGCAGAGAGAGAATCTGCAAATTAATAAGATCAGAAATGAAAAGGGGGACATAACCACAGACATAGAAGAAATTCAGAGAATCATTAGATCTTACTACAAAAGCCTGTATGCCACAAAACTGGAAAATGTAAAAGAAATGGACACTTTTTTAGATAAATACCATATACCAAAGTTAAATCAGGACCAGGTGAGCAATCTAAATAGACCTGTCAGTCGCGAAGAATTAGAAGCTGTTATCAAAAACCTCCCTACCAAAAAAAGCCCAGGACCAGACGGTTTCAATGCGGAATTCTACCAGAATTTCCAAGAAGACCTAATACCTATACTCCTTAAGGTATTTCACAATATAGAAACAGAAGAGTCATTGCCAAATTCCTTTTATGAAGCTACCATCACTCTGATACCAAAACCACACAAAGACTCAACCAAGAAAGAGAATTACAGGCCAATCTCACTCATGAACATTGACGCAAAAATCCTCAACAAAATACTGGCGAACCGTATCCAAGAATACATTAGAAACATTATCCATTATGATCAAGTAGGCTTCATACCAGAGATGCAAGGCTGGTTCAACATACGAAAATCTATCAATGTAATCCATCATATAAATAAACTGAAAGAAAAAAACCATATGATCATTTCATTAGATGCTGAAAAAGCTTTTGACAAAATTCAACATCCCTTTATGATAAAAGTCTTGGAGAGATTAGGGATACAAGGGTCATACTTAAATATAATAAAAGCTATTTGCAGCAAACCGACAGCTAACATCAAATTAAACAGAGAGAAACTCAAAGCCATCCCACTTAAATCAGGAACACGACAAGGCTGTCCACTCTCTCCATACCTCTTCAATATAGTGCTTGAAGTTTTAGCAATAGCAATAAGACAACATAAGGGGATCAAGGGGACTCGAATTGGAAAGGAAGAAGTTAAACTTTCGTTATTTGCAGATGATATGATAGTCTACATAAGCGACCCCAAAAACTCCACCAAAGAACTCCTACAGCTGATAAACACCTTTAGTAATGTGGCCGGATACAAGATCAACTCCAAAAAATCAGTCGCCCTCCTATACACAAAGGATATGGAAGCAGAGAGGGAAATCAGAGAAGCATCACCTTTCACGATAGCCACAAACAGCATAAAATATCTCGGGGTAACTCTAACCAAAGAAGTGAAGGATCTATTTGACAAGAACTTTAAGGCATTGAAGAAAGAAATTGAAGAGGATACCAGAAAATGGAAGGATCTCCCTTGCTCTTGGATTGGGAGGATCAACATAGTAAAAATGGCAATCCTACCAAAGGCAATTTATAGATTCAATGCAATCCCCATCAAGATCCCATTAAAATTCTTCACTGATCTTGAAAGGACAATAATCAACTTTATATGGAATAACAAAAAACCCAGGATAGCCAAAACAATCTTGTACAATAAAGGTACTTCTGGAGGCATTACCATCCCTGACTTTAAACTCTACTATAGAGCTACAGTAATGAAAACAGTGTGGTATTGGCATAAAAATAGAGAAGTCGACCAATGGAATCGTGTAGAAGACCCGGATCTTAACCCACAAACCTATGAACACCTCATTTTCGATAAAGGTGCTAAAAGTATACAATGGAAGAAAGAAAGCATCTTCAACAAATGGTGCTGGCACAACTGGATGTCAACCTGTAGAAGAAAGAAAATTGACCCATATCTATCACCATGCACAAAACTCAAGTCCAAATGGATCAAAGACCTCAATATCAATCTGAACACACTGAACCTGATAGAAGAGAAAGTGGGAAGTACCCTACAACAGATGGGCACAGGCGATCGCTTCCTAGGTATAACCCCAGCAGCACAGTCATTAAGGGCAACATTGAATAAATGGGACCTACTGAAACTGAGAAGCTTCTGTAAAGCAAAAGACACTGTCACTAAGACAAAAAGGGAACCCACTGACTGGGAGAAGATCTTCACCAACCCCGCAACAGACAAAGGTCTGATCTCCAAAATATATAAAGAACTCAAGAAACTAGACTTTAAAATGCTAATTAACCCAATTAAAAAATGGGGCACTGATCTGAAGAGAGAATTCTCAACAGAAGAAGTTCAAATGGCCAAAAGGCACTTAAGGTCATGCTCAACCTCCTTAGCGATCAGGGAAATGCAAATCAAAACAACATTGAGATATCACCTTACACCTGTCAGAATGGCTAAAATCAAAAACACCAATGATAGCCTTTGCTGGAGAGGCTGTGGAGAAAGGGGGTACCCTCATCCATTGCTGGTGGGAATGCAAACTTGTGCAACCACTTTGGAAAGCAGTGTGGCGGTTTCTCAGGAAATTTGGGATCAACCTACCCATGGACCCAGCAATGCCACTCTTGGGAATATACCCACGAGATGCCCGATCATATGACAAGGATATTTGTTCAACTATGTTCATCGCAGCATTATTTGTAATAGCCGGAACCTGGAAACAACCTAGATGCCCTTCAATGGAAGAATGGATGAAGAAAGTATGGAATATATATACATTAGAATACTACTCAGCGGTAAAAAACAATGACTTCGCGAATTTTGCATGCAAATGGATGGAAATAGAAAACACTATCCTGAGTGAGGTAACCCAGACCCAAAAGGATGAACATGGGATGTACTCACTCATAATTGGTTTCTAGAGATAAATAAAGGTCAGTGAGTCTATAATTTGATATCCTAAAGAAACTAAATAAGAAGGTGAACCGAAAGAAAAACATATAGCTATCCTCCTGGTTATGGGAAGTAGACCAGATTGCCGGGCAAAAATTTGGGATCTTGGGGTGTGTGGTGGGAGGGGGGGTGAGGGGGAGAAGGGGAGAGAAATGTGAGAAGGGGAGGATGGGGGAACCTGGGGAAACGGGATGTTTGGGATAAAGGAAGTTTGGTTAGGGGGAGCAGAGAAGCACACATCTTAATTAAGGGAGCCATCTTAGAATAGAAAAAATAAAATAAAAAAAAAACAGTTTCCAATAGAGAGAGCTTAAAGCTGCCTAACAGGTACTCAAACAGGTAAAATATAAATCAACAGGTAAAGTATACAATAATCAACAAATACAGTATATTAATTATAATGCAGCTATGGCAAGTGTGCATATTAAATATAAAACTTATTCTACAACATTTTTATGAAAAAATGCTCTTTATGGCAAAATCTTCTCAAGTTTTGCCAATTAAGATATTAAACTCTTAATTTAAACCAGTAGCCTGTCTGGTACAAAAGGGCAGGATAAAAGCTAAAAAATGGCTTGATCCCCAGATGATTATTGCTACAATTCACACAACTGTATTTTGCTAATGTTACAGCAAAAAAAATCCCTTAAAGGATTTTATGCTAAATTTTACAAATGGCTCTTCCAATGGAGGAACTGCATATATGGCTAATAATAATAAAAAAAAATATTATGGAGCATAATAAGGCTCCTTGTAAGCAGCTTATGAAACTTGCAAGTAGATCCAGATGCAAACGGATCTGACATGATAACACCAAGCTGACCTTTGCTAGGCCAAGGTGGAAAAGCCCTTGCAATGCATTATGAAAAAACCCGACCTATATATATTTGGGGTCGAGGATATGTTTATGCTTTTTTCACAGAAAGAAAATAAAAGCTGGGCCTGATGTCGAGGCTGCGCTGCGGACACAGAGGAGTTCCTGAGGCGATTGCAGAGAGGTCCTTAGTCTGGCTTTTCCTGCCCCCAAGGAGAGGAGTCCCTGATAACAGAACCTGCTGCTCCACTCTACAGGGTGTCAATCCTGCCTCCTGAGTCCAGGGAGTCCCGGCTGAGATAATGCCAGGATGTGCTTCAGATAGCTGAATCCAGCTCACCTCACCCAGGAATCCCACCGGCCCTGAAGCACAAGTGCTAAACTGCTTCTGCAGCTTGAACTCTGGTCTGCTTTGGAGCTGAGATGCAGACTGGACATCAGACTGTTTTAATCTTTGGGACACAGAACTCATTTTAATTAAAATACTAACCTCTTCACTTAAGAAGGGGAAAGACTGGGGTTCCTGTGACTGTTGCTCAGAGTCTGGAAATGGTGGTATTTGACAACAATGTATGTCATTGTACTCTTACTGAAATTAATCTAATGATATTTGTAACTGCTTATAGATGTTGGGAAAGGTTTGACACATACTGTAAAGTGTTTGGGTTTAATGCATATGTTAAGAATTTTAGATTTTGATCCCTTTTTCACCTCCCTAATTGATGACAGGCAAGCACACGTAACTTTTTGTGGAGTAGGCATTTAGGAAGGAGGACATACCATGGGCCAGACTAAAAGGTGAATACTGGGTTTAGAAGGTGCCCCTTTCTTCTTGTCTGGAGATGGAGTTATTGGTGCCAAAATTATATCATATCTTTTGTTTAAGGAGCACCTCACAGATTTTTCATTAATGATAGATACAGGGGCCCAATGACGGGAGTTAGTGTGGATCCTCACCTAAATTTCAAACCATACAGAGGCCGTACAGGCCGGCTCAACATGGCATGGTTTTTAGGTACGAGGGCGCTCTCCACATAGCCTAAGACAGGGTGCCCTGTGATCTGCTTACTTTAATCCTACTAGATACCTTTTATTTGAGAAGCTCCAAGAAACTAATGCTACTCATAAGGCACCCCTCTGTTCCCAGGAGAGGTTAATTACTTCACCAGTCGAGAGGAGGGTCTCTCCTTGCCCCCAGTCCCCTCTCCTTTAGATCTGACACCATGGTTGACTCTGTCTTGGTGCCCTCCACCTATAACTACTTGCCTTTATATAAGAAAGGAGGAATATGTTGGGGAGCCGTTTCCCCCCCTAAAGATTGTTACAGAAACCATCACCTTGGGGAGCCTGCAGGGAACCCCAAACCCATAATTATGTTAAGAATAGTCCTATTGGCAAAACCTGCCCCACACCCAATTAGCTATTCGCTAATTGCTAACGAACCTAATCTGATAGCGGAACTGCCTTAAATTCCAGCTATCCAGGGGAACTAGGTGTGGCAACTCCTGACTTCTTGGCCTACCTGACCGGATGTAGGTTACGTGACTGGGACCACGCGGCCAGATTCCATGCTCCTGTGCCCTGCTCCCCAAGCCCTCATTCAGAGGGTATATAAGTTGTTACCCTGTCCCTAATAAACGGAGGCTTTGACAAAAAAAAAAAAAAGAAAAAAAAAAAAAGGTTAACAACTGAACTATCACTTATACCAGTTAGGGGAGAGACAATCAGTTTTCTACGATGAGTGACACTGAGCATGTCAACTAATTTTGGGCAAGCCTCATGTTCAGGAGTAATTGACCAACAACATATAGTTGGACTCCACAGGATTTTGTCTGAGCTTTATTTGGTTACAAGTTGGGCTTTTTGTTTGTTTTCAATCTTTTTTTTCTTTCTTTTCTTGGTATGACTTTCTTGTTCCTAAGTTTTGGAAGATTTTATTGTTGTACAGGATTTTTGCTTCTTGTTAAAGAAAGAACTTAAAGTTGGGTGGGTAGGGATGGGGAAAAGATCTGAAGGGACTTGAGGGAGAGGAAGAATATGATCAAAGTGTATTTGAATTTGAAAATTGTTTTAAATAATGGAAAACATAATAAATTAATTTAAAAAAAAAAAAAAGTCTATTAAAGGCTCGCTATTAAAGAAGGTTGAATCTGTCAGGTACCACTCACTCCTTCTGCTAACGCAAACTGAATACCTAAAATGGGCAAGGTCCTAAGAGCAGAGGTGACCCTTGTTTAGTATATGGATGGTCATCCGTCTAATTTAAAAACTGGGAGATTATCAGGCCTGCTTATGCACCTCCTCCCTGCTCATAAAATTCAAGGCCAAGTTCAAATCCCCATTGCAGAGAAAAGCTTCATCAGATACAAAGGACAGCCTTGAGCTGGGTACTTCACACACTGCTGGCTCAATACACACATGAAAGGGTTTTCTTTTTACCTCTGTGGACTGTTGACTCCTTATGGAAAATGAAATAATAGTGAATCCACAACTGAATGCGGAGTAGGATTGGCTTTGTCCTTTTGATTTTCCCAAAGTTTTTTTCCATTATTATAATGCTAATGCGGTGGCTACTGTTGAAATGTCAGATTTGTCAACAAACTGCCCAGTCATTGTAGACATTAAACCAGCTACCACAATCAAAATGCCAATGGGTCACTGTGTATATTGGATTTAGAATCAGGTAGACCTGGTTAGAAATCCTCATTTTAGTCGGTGATACACGCCTTTGATCCCAGCACTGGGGAGGTAGTCACAGGTGGATCTCTGTGAGTTCAGTCCACATAGTGAGGTCCAGGGCAGCCAGAAGGGACTGAGGGAGGGACACAAGGAGGGAGGAAGACATAGCTGTATTGTAGTGGTACATGCCTACGTCAGCACTTGGGATGCTAAAACAAGAGGATCATACACTTGAGACCAGCCTGTCTCTGAAAACAAAACCAGAAAAGAACCTTGGTTGCAATCCTTTTTTGGCGGAATGACTTGTAGCAAGAAGCACAAAGATACGTATAACCCTTAGTGAGCAAGAGCCATATATCAGACCTATGCTTTGTTGATTTTTTCCCCTGGCATCACTCATAATGTTTAGTATATACAAATAATATATATTTGCTCAGTGACATTGACTTAGCCTCATGAATTCACATGTATATTCATGAATAGGACAACATAGGAACTTAAATACATTATAATTTGACTTCCTCCTGCTATATAGTAACAAGCAAGTTCTTGAAGAGCCTTTGAGATCTTCTTCATAAAATTAGCCTTCAAAATTAATGGGATCATATAGATGCTAATTTAACATTTCTGGAGCATACCCACTGTGGACTGAGCATCTTCACATTCAGTTCCTAGAGTAGTATCAAACCTGTCCTTACCCCATGGGAGGAACTTTAAGAGAAAGAATTCTATGGGTAAGGTGACTCAGTGGGTAAAAGCATGTGCTACAAAGCCTGACGACCTGAGTTCAACCCCTGGAACCCACGTGGTAAAGGGAGAAAACCTGCTCCCACAAGCTGCCCTCTGGTCTGCACATGTGTGCTATTGTATACACATGTTCATATATCTATATACATAAGCACATGTACACTCAAAATGAGTATTTAAGAAGAATACAGATACAGCAAGCTTCAGAACCTGGGAATCTGCTTTATCTCTGGTTATTGATATGCAATTCCAATTTTAGTTTTTATGTGTATGAGTGCTTTGCCTGAATGTATGTCTAAGTATCACATGGCTTCCTGGAGCACATGGAGACCAGAAGAGGGTGTCAGATTCCCTGCCAATGGAGTTTGTGAGCCACCATGGGAACCAAATGTCTTCTGAAGCAGCAGCAAGTGCTTTTAGCTGCTGAGCCATCTCTCCAGGCCCGCTATTCTAATTTTAAAGAATATTCTCTCTGATCTTCTGTGCCCTTCAATAATTTATTCAAAGGTCACAAAGGCAAACACTATGAATCTAGTAAATATTTTCCTAGAACAGTTCTCTTTTTCTCAATCTTCCCAGTCATCCTTTAATCAAAATGAGATCTGAGCAAATATGCACAAATTCCAATTTGTTCTATTCATACAAATGTTAAATCCCTCTTGACTGTTCCTAACTTTTTTATTTATATTTATGATATGATATTAGCTATATTTATATACATAGAGAGAAGAGCAATTGCAAAAATATATATCTATCAGGAATTCTCTTTGGAGAACTGTGCTCATAATAAGCAAAATTGTTAGCATCTATCACCCTGTGATGTAATCACATAAAATCCTCTTCTAGCCTCATCCCCATAAGGTATTTCTCTCTATATTACATTACAGTGACAGATGGAGAGATGTTTGCACAACACTGAGCCATTACATAGTCTATGGGGAATACTAGAACACCACCAATGCCTCCTGATACCCACAGCGAAGTCAGCCACATATGCAACCGATGGTCTTCACTCACAGTACACATTTCTGGAAAAACAACCCACAATTACAACTGTATTCTAAGATCATCACAAACGTGATTTAGTCCAGGACTAAATAAATCCCTGTGTGTTAGAAGAGATGGTGGTCAAATATTCAGCTTGGAGATAGATGTGACACTTTATCTCAGGTGACAAGAGTCACGTTAGTCTATCCTGGCGTGCAGCCAACTCCCAGGGACACCTCATGATCATATACTGATTTGGAAGATTTGGAGATGAAGCTCAAATTTGCTTTAGTCTACAATAAAATCCAATCATCTATCTTTTACCTTCAGTATTTACCTCTGGGAAATACAAATGTCGGATACCTCACTTCTCAACCTTTGGCCCACTTTTTCCCACCCCTGGGGTCATCGCTCACTCTTCTCTGCATGACATCTTAGTTCATGGTGCAATAGAGTGGCATGCTTCTCTCCGTGACAAAATAAAGATTTGTGTGCTAAAACGAAACATCTTATGCATTATTTTAGAGGACATTTACTAAGTCTTTCCTACAGTTTTCCTTTTCATAACTTGAGTGAAGCCCATAAACACAAGGAACAATGTTTATCTTTCAGAATATTTTAGTTACCTGACAGTTTTTGTATCTTTCCTGGGGCTCTTCTTTGTGAAAAGTTGCAAAATCTGCCATACCCAAACCTGCCACTTTGGTATAAGCATTACTTTGAGCCGATGACATTAGAGAAGAAACAGACACAAGAAAAGCTTCCAGATGCCCTTCTAGTTTGTATAAAAGCAAGATAGTTGTTTTCTGTTCCCCTCAACACAGAAGGACCAAGTTCTGTCACCTAACACAGTTTTCTCAGTCTGATTCTGACATCACAGAAATAGTACCAAAAAAAAAAAAAAAAAAAAAAGATAGTACCAAGTAGCCTTCACCCACTTAGTTTCCCAAATACTGACCTTGCCACATCACCTACCCTTGTTGAAAGAGGAGCAGCCGGGCTGTGTTCCCGCACCTGGCCGCCCTCATGGCTTAGCTTATTCCCCAAAATAATTACACGGAAACTGTATTCATTTAAACACCGCCTGGCCCATTAGTTCCAGCCTCTTATTGGCTAGCTCTTGCACCTGGACTAGCCCATTTCTGATAATGTGTGTAGCACCCCAAGGTGTGCTTACCGGGGAGATCTTAACCTGCATCCTTCTGGCATGGGAACATCATGGCGACTCCTGACTCAGCTTCCTTCTCCCAGCATCCTCTTCTGCCTACTCCGCCTACCTAATTTTCTGTCCTATCAGGGCCCAGGCAGTTTCTTTATTGAACCAATGAAATCAACAGATTGATATATGACACTCCCACATCATACCCTGAGACACAAGTCCTCTTTTTCTGTCTTGTTGCTGCTCTGTAAATTTATTGTTCTTTGTTGAAGACTGCTACATAAACCAGAGTCCCGCCCTGTGTCACTCTGTGCATATCTCTCATCTATGTGTGAAATACACATGCTAATGAAACAGTTCATTGTTTGTCACAGGGAATCCTAGCCAAAATCTACACCTAGGTAGAGGGAAAGCTTTCCAGAGCTCCACCACAACACTATAATTAGCTAGTGCAAGTCACTGTACCGTAGGCAGTGCTTTCAGGCTAGTGGATGGCTCAGAGAGGAGCCACTTGCTGTACATATATGAAGACCAGAGTTCAGATCTCCAGAACCTACACAAATGCCAGGGGGCATGGCAGCCCACCTGCAATTATGGTGAGCAAAATATGCAGACAGGGCATCCCTGAAAAAAGCCTGCTAACTAGCCTAGTTCACATAGGTGAAGTCTGTGTTCGGTTGAGAGACTGCTCCTATAAACACACTGAAGAGTGGCTGAAGAAGACTTCTGCTGCCACCCTTGGGCCACTACACACAGGTGCGTACACATAGGCCCCCACATGTGTAAACACATACACACGCCATGTATATCCCAGGGCTAATCTTACTTTTTAGACCTTTTCTGTGCTTGCTAATTTTTGGGGGAGGGGTCAGGTCTCTTATTGGCTAAACAAATTCTGAGTGTAGCTTGATCTCCTGGACAAGTATCACTGGGGCACACACAATAAACCAATCATATGTTAAAAGTAACATAACTAGGGCCCAGAAAGATGACTGTATAAGCAAAAGCATCTGGGACCAAGCCTGATATCCTGAGTTCAAACCCCATAACCCACATGGTGGGAGGAGAGAACTGACTCCCCCATGCTGTCCTCTGATTTCTACATAAGCTGTGGTACAAGGCATGCACACAAATGATAACATTAAGAGGAAAATGTACCTAACAGACCAAGCCTTCCCAGGGCTATAGCTTAGCATTGCAACTCCACGTAAAGTACCAGCTGTTCAGCCCATGATTCTGTGACTGGCTGCAGTTTCTTGCTGTTGGTACTCAGAGGCTCAAGGAATATTGCGCTGTGTGTCACTAGATAGGAAGCAGGCAAATTCAAAACTTAGCATCTTATTGCTTTGGCAACAGAACTTAAAAATCATAGATCAGACTATCACAAGTCAGAAAGTAGCTGGTTACATATGGCACACATATAAACACACACACACACATATATATATATATATATGTATATATACACACAAATATTAGGCATGTATACATATGAATATCTAAATATACATGACAGGTACAGATGTACCCAAGTACAGGGGAAAGTGTTTGCCAGATGACTGTTAATACCCACCATGATAACAAAGGGCTGTGCCCTTGTTCTGAGATATGACATTATGAATAATTACAGTCCAAGTTCTAGCCTGACGCTGATTATCAATACATAGAGTATCAAGAGATGGTTACTACTTCATTAAAATCATGTCTAAGATCTTCAATAGTTCACTAGAATTTCAAAGCCTGTTGCCCTGCTGTTCGTCTTCTACCCCTGAGAATACTAACCTCCTTTGTGCCGAGACCCTCTCTAGGCAGAAAAGCAAGGCCTCTGGCAAGTCCACTCATAGTGGAGACCATGACACGGAGGACAAGGGAGCCAGAAGGGGTAGAGAATGGGAGAGGTAGCGAAATGTAGAAGGTTCAGGCAGGGAGAGAGAAAGTGGAAGCCAGGAAAGGATGGCTGCAGGCAACCACAATCTGGAACTTGCTTCAGAAGCCCTAGCCGCTGTGCTTTCTATCTGAATCTACCCTGAGGTCTCTCTAGAAGCTCCAGCCCTTTACTGCTCATCCTCGCTCTGTGAGGACTCTCTTATTGCAGCTCTCCTCACAGGCAGTCTTAGCGGCCCTCTTTCCAACCCCTGACAACCCCCAAAGCAGCACATTCTAGTAAAAGGAGCCACACAATACCCTGCTGAGTCCAATTGTTTGTCCCTGTGCTGGTACCTATGTCAAACTCCAGCGGGGGAGGGGAGTCAGGGTTGTGACAGACTGAAGCATTCAATACAAAAGCCGCTATTGAGGATCACCCTCTAAAGCAGATATGATGCTTTATGTACTGAGTATGCGTGCTTAAACAGCACTGCCTGTGAGCCACAGGCCATACATGTTTTTCTGTTTGCAAGCTTCCACAAAACTAGTTCTGATTTTACTCCAGTAGCCAGGGTGGAGCAGCAAGGTTGAAGACCAGATTCCCCAGCCAGAAAACAAAGAAACAATAGGAAGATCTTCGCTCATTGCTGAGCTGGCAAAAGGATTTTTCTCTCCTCCTGAGGTGACTGAAGGGTCAGTCTCTGGATGCGAGAAGGGTGCAAAGCAATGCATGTAAAAGGAGAAACACACAACAAGAAGCTACATTGGAATCAGTAGTTAGAGAGCACTGTGGTAAATACAGACACATGCCCAGAAAACCTGTGGAGGGAGCACTTGAGATTAGAGCTAAATCACATCCTGTAGGAACCTGGAATATTAGGATCCAGGCAGGCTTCTGCTGCTGACTACTCTACAATGTACAGTAAATTTGCTTCCAAAACTGCTTCATTGGGGGCCTGAAAGGATGGTTCAGTAGTTAAGAGCTCTGGCTGCTCTTCCAGAGGTCCTGAGTTCAATTCCAGCAACCACATGGTGGCTTACAAACCATCTGTAATGAGATCTGGTGCCCTCGTCTGGCATGCAGGCATACATGAAGATAAAACATTGCATACCTACTAAATAAATCTTTTTAAAAGTGCTTCATTAAATATCTTTTCCCAGAACTACCAAAGAAACACTTCCTTATCTTCTCACTCTTTAGGGTATCGCTAAAACGTGCCCATGGAAACATCTCTACATATGCCTTGTACTGGCTCCTTGGTATTCTGTTATCATCTGTTAATGCTAAAAGAATTGTGCCCAATGGAACTGAAAAAAAAAATTATCCAGAGTAACCCAGACCCAAAAAGACAAACATATTTATCCTGCCTGCAGAATGTTCTGTGACCACAGCCTAGCAGAATTGTCATCAAAGAGACCAGAGAGACTTCATCCAGCAAAAGATGGAAGAAGATGCAAAGTCCCACAGCCAAACATTAGGTGGAGCCCCAAGAATCCTGCAGAAGAAGGAGAGGAAGGATTGGAGGCATCATAGGGTCAGAAACTCCATGAGAACATGGCCCATTGGGACTCATGGAGACTTGCTGGCAGAGACCAAGGAGACTGTAGTGGTCTGACCTAGGTTCTCTGCATATATGTTATAGTTAAGTAGTTTGGTGGTTTTGTGGGAGCAGGTGTGGTCTCTGACTCCTTTGCCTACTTGTGAGACATTTTTCCTCCTTCTGAATTGCCTCATTCAGCCCTGATGCGTTGTTATATGCCTGGTCTTGTAACTTGGTTTCTTATGTTTGGTTGATGTCCCTGGGATGCCTGTTCTTTTCTGAGGGGAAGCAGAGGGGGTGTTGTGGGGGAGCGACTTGGGAGAGGATAGAGAAGGAAAATTGCAATTGTAGTGTAATAGATGAGAGAAGAAATAAAAAAAAAAAATAAGGAAAAAATTGTGCCCTCTCCCACCCCCAGCCCCAGTCTTGCTATTTGGCTCAGGTTTGCCTCAAACTTGGAATATTCCTACATCTACGACCCAAGTCCTGGGATTATAGGCACGTAGTACTTATTTACCCATGATTTCTTTAAATAAGGAAGGTTTCATGAGTGTGGACAGAATTAAAATGTCAATAGAATTTGACTCTTTTCCATTTACCACTTTGCTCCAAGCCAAGAATTCCGATACCAATAGAGGCCTCGCCTGTTTACACCCTTTTTTGTCTATTACCAAAAACTCAGAGCAAAAAAAAAAAAAAAATACAGTTAATAAAAAATTACTCAGCAGCTCCAATTATTTTTTGAACTAACAAATCTTTAGTTGAATCTAAGAACAGTGATGACATGAAGTGGTTCCCGGTGTGCCAATAGCTCCTTCTTTGTTCCTAAGAATTCCTACAGTAGAAGCCCCAACTTTTCCACACTTTCCATTTCCCCAAAAATATCTTTACTACATTTCCCACTTAGAAGCAATCTTCAGCAAAGTCAAGGAACACAGAAAAAGTGATTTTCTTTTCATGTCCCACCAAGATTCCCATTGACAGTCTAATTTTCTGTAATTCAGAATGTGACCATACTTGGAAATAGGTACTTTACAGAAGTAATCAAATTAAAGTGAAACCATGAGCACAGAACCTAATCAATATGAGTGGTTCCCTTAGAAAGAGGAAAAATTTGGACTCGAAGATTCAAACAGAAAGACGGTTCAATGAGGGAAGAAGATAGCCACCAAGAAGAGGGAAGTCTGAAACAGATTCCGCCACAGCTCTCAGGTGGAATCAGCTTGACAATGTCTTGAGTTTGAACTTGCATCCTCCAGAACTGCGGAACAACGGAACTAGATGTTAAGCCATCCAGTTCATGGTACGTCTTTGTACATACCCAATGGAGGTTTCTCCTAAAGCACTCTAAAGAAGAGATGTTCTGTACTCAGTGGCTCTTTTGGCATTGTTCGCTGTACTAATTTGCTGGTTGTTGCAATAAACACCAGAGTCAAATGCAAATTGGTGAGCAAAGAGCTTATGTGGGGGATGAGGTGCCCATCTCAGTCACCCTAGAAGTCCTGGAGCAGGAGCAGAAGCAGAAGGAACAGTTTCCCTGTCTTGCTCAGACTGCTTCCTCATATAACCCAGGTCCACTTCTCTACCCAGGAGTGACACTGCCCACAGGGAACTGGGTCCTCCCACTTCAATCATTAGCCAAGAAAAACTCCCACAGACATGTTCACAGGCAAACAGATGGGGGGAAAATCCTCAGTTAACATTCCTCTTCCTAAATGACTTTAGTTTAAGTCAGGCTGACAAAAACTAACAAGCACATTCACAATATATACCCAAGTGTGGAGGTTTGGAAGAAAATGGCCCCTAAAGGGAGTGGCACTATTAGACAAGGCCTTGTTAGAGGAAGTGTGTCACTGTGGGGGTGGGCTTTGTGGTCTTCCTCTCAAGTGTCACTCAGTGTGACAGTCATTGCACTTCCTTCTGTCTTCTGGTCAAGATATAGCATTTCCACCATCATGATGACAATGGACTAAACCTCTGAACTGTAAACCACCCCAATTAAATGTTTTATCCATCAGAGTTGCTGTGGTTATGGTGCATCTTCACAGCAATAGAAACCCTAACTAAAGCCCCAAGAAACAGGGGAAGTCTATCACTGGTAAGTGGCTAGAGAAATGTAACAAATATATACACGTGTGTGTGTGTGTGTGTGTGTGTGTGTATGTGTATGTGTGAAAATGATTTGATGCTTAAAAAAGGAAAGAAAACTTTTCATTTAGAACCACAACCATGAGCCTGGGGCACATGACAGCTAAACCAGCCACAGACAGTGCAATCTCACTTGTATTTAGAACCATTAAAAGACCAAACTCACAAAAAGAGAAGACAGAATGACAGTTATCAGGGGCTTAGAGGGTGACAGAAAATGGAGAAATAGGAACCAAAGCGTAGAAGCTTTTAGCCAAAACATTTCAGTTTTGAAAACCAAGTGACTGTCACAAACTATAGTGA
The DNA here is from genome assembly GCA_963919715.1 of Microtus obscurus. Taxonomy (NCBI): domain Eukaryota; kingdom Metazoa; phylum Chordata; class Mammalia; order Rodentia; family Cricetidae; genus Microtus; species Microtus obscurus. The sequence continues at coordinate 1,901,687 of CAWTZC010001510.1, forward strand.
AATCTGTATTTTTAAGAGCGTAGACATGACCTGTTCTTTGCACGTATTTGACATTTTTTAACTAAACTGTATAACTGTAGATTTTGCTAATATGTATATATAAAACTATTAATTATGCTAACTAGCTTGAGTGTGATTATTGTTGCAAAATGTATACATTTATCAAAGCATTGTTTGGCAAATGAAACCAAAAGGGCATTGCTTTGTATACCTTAATTAAATATGTACAATTTTTATAAATCATAATTCTATAAATCTAGAAAAATCATTTTTAAGCACAGGGTCAAAGCTCTCAAAATGAGGCTGACTGGAAAAATGAGTGTGTATGCACATATTCACACATTAATCATGCAAATACTTAACCAAAGTGTCATCTTCAGATCCCAATAATCACCACAAAGGCAGCTCCATCACATACTCCGCTGTACGGCATCCCAGTAATTCCCACAGGAAACAAACACTCGTTAACCAGCAGGTGTGTGTGTTCCACAAATAACAGACCCCAAGAGACAAAACGCCAAATGGCATGGCAGAAGGTTGCAGTACATGCGCCTTTGTGAAGTCCTACTCACATCAGTTGCTCCTGTGCCCTGAAAAACTTTCAGTGCTCACACCCATCTCTCGGCTCTGTGTCATAATCAGGAGACAGACAACCTCATTTCATCCACACCCACCCATTTCCCACGAGCTGCACTGATTTTTGATATTCATATTCTTTCGTCTTTTGGCTTCATTTGTTTCCTTTTTTCTTTGTTTTAGTGTGAGGTCTAATAGGGCCAGAGAGATGGAGCACTTACTAAAAGCACTTACTTCTCTTCCAGAAGAAGAGTTCAGTTCCCAGCACCCACACGGGGCAGCTCACAGCTTCCTGTAACTACGGCTCCAGGGCATTCAGACCCCTCTTCTGGCCCCTGTACACATGTGCATATCCCCACACACAGATACATGATGGAAAGAAAATAAAATCTTTATTTAGAAAAAAAAAAAGACAACACCTCACTAAAATAGTACAGGTTGTCCTCAAACTTGCAAGCCTTTTGCCTCTGCCTTCAAGTGCTGGGTTTGCAAACACTCCTTGCCAGGCTAGGTTGTCCTATCTTTGGTTATAAGATCCCAAGTTTTTCCATCAGGACCCCAGTTGTCTTTGGAGGCCTCTTCACTTTTAGTTGCAAGCTATTTCAAAGTCACCTTGCACGTTTGCTGCCAAGAATCTGAACTTAGCTGTTTTTTCAAGGATCTGGAAGTCCCTTGAGCAGCAAGAAGAGCTCTCAACCAAGCTATCCCTATGGTTGCAGCCTTTCTTTAGGTATATCTAGGACTATTCCTGAGCCCATGCTGAAAATTTAGAGGATGTGTGTCCTTATTTGGTTATATTTGATTGACGCTGGAAAACAAGGCACTTCGTGACATTAACAAAGTCATGTAATTTAGTCAAAGCTCTATGTATTATATTTTCAAAATGAGTACCCTAGTGCTACCAGTATCATGACTCCGTGCACATATATATGGATACACATGCAGACCCTCCTGTTGCATCTTGTGTATTTGTAAATACTGATATGTGGTAAGGTTTTGTGTGGGTGTTTTTGTAATTTGTTCATTTGTTTGTATGTCTCACTAGGGAACCTTGTAACACAGGCTGACCTGGAACTTGCTTTGTAGCCCAGATGCCCCAAAACTTATTCTTTTCCCGCCTTAGCTATTACAGGTGTGTGCCTCCACATCCGGCAATTTATGTACTCACTTGGCTGGACAACAAGACTTGACATTTAGTCAGTTATTAAGAGGCTTCCACATACATATTTTTAGTGAGATTTACATTTAAGCCAGTAGGCATTAAGTAAAGCAAATTGCTTTCCATAAGGTGTGTGGGCTTTATCCAGTCAGTTGGAGGTCTGGAGGAAACGCTAGGCTGACCATCCCTGAGCAAGAAGAAATTCTGTTAGCGGAGGTCCTTTGGCCTTGAGTTACATCAGCTCTTCCTGAATCCCCATCTGGTCAGCCATCCTAAAGATTTTTAATTCAAAGCCTCTATATTGGTGTGAGCTCACTCCTTCATATGCACATTTGATTTGTTTGTTGTATGCTGTATACTGCATGTATGTGAATATTACATATAAATACATAAACTGAATATTCTTAGATTCCTTATACATTCTATAGTGCTCTCCAGTGCAAGATCTGGAGGGCCTTCCTCTTTCCTATCTATACCTACTTAGTAGATCGTTACATAGTGACACCTATGTGTACTTATTCTCTGTTGATGAAGACGTGGGTTGCTTCCAGTGTTTTCTGACACAAATTATAAGACAGCACACTGCACTGTGGGTCAGTCATTCTGTTTTATCAGTGGAGTCCCCACCCCCCACTCTCTCTGCTTTGGTTGTGAAGTTTCCTATTTATGTGTATGCTTGCTAATGAGATCAGGTCTAGTTACATAACAGAGGATGCTCAACAACTTTCTATTTAGTCTAAGCTGACTTTGAATTCAAGATCTTTCTACCTCACTCTCGTGAGTGTTGAAATTAGAGGTGTGACACCCTACTAGCTCTTCCTAGTTTATCTCAATATATACCCAGAAGTAGAGTTGCTGATTCAAAATACAAATGCATGTATTCACAGTTTGGCTGGATGAGCCATGACATACAACTATTGACCTGAAAAGAAAAATACCTTTCCCCATTTCCTCTCTGTAAGGTCTATTGGAAACAATTCTCTGTCAGCTGACAAGATCGGCAGTACACCTTGTCTTAACTCTGTAACTCTAGGTCATGGGACTCTTGACCACCATGTTGGTTAATTCTGTCATCTTTACGAGATTTGGGATCAATCTAGGAGACAAACCTCTAGCTGCATCTCGAGACGATTCCCAGAAAGAATTAACTAAGAAAGATCACTCTTCATTTGGACTGAGGACTTAGACTGAACAAAAAGCAGAAAGCAGATGGAGCGCCAGCATTGATCTCTCTCTGCTTCTCAAAGGCAGACACAACGCCAGCCACCACTCTCCTGCTGCTGCGCATTCTGTAACCCAAACTATAAGTCAGGACAAACCTTTGTCTTAGTTTCCTTTGTCACAGTGATGAGAGAAGTGCCTAGGATGGCTCCCTTTTCTTTCTGTCTGACATCACATTAATTCATTACACTAACTGCCCTATGTGGATCAAGCCTAACAAGCAGGTAGCAGCAAGTGCCCTACCTGTATAGACAAGGCATTTGAAGGTCTATTTCAGATTGGGAAATAAATTTGCTAAAAATTTCTATCCAGGCATGTTGGTGCATGCCTCCAAATGATCCCAGCACCTGGCTCTAAGCACTCCGGAAGTTAAGATAGGAATATTGCATGTCTAAGAACAACCAGTGCTATGCAGCAAATCTGAAGTATGCATGAGCTACCTGTGAAGTCTGAGGGCAGCTTGGACTGTGGAGCAGGCCTCAGGAAAACCAATGAAATCTCTAGGAGTCAAAGGGGACATATTTAGAGGTCCTTCCAAGGTAAAAGAGAAGTGACCACATCTGACTCTTCCAAACACAAGAAGGGAAGCCTTTTGGTGATGGCCCCATGGGTTCTGGAAGGACCATACTCTTGACTTGCATAGCCCACAGAAATGCTAGTTTGGATTGAGGCAGAAAGCTCTGAAGTAACTACGGGCAGCTGTGCAAGCTTCTCTGTCCATGAGGGGACCACACATTTGATTAAATAGTATATTATCAGGGTGCATCTGTGCAGGTGCTGCTGGGTGAAATGAACATTTGAGCCAATAATCTGAGGAAAAGGGATTGGTCTCTCCAGTTCTAGTGAGCGTTATCCAGTCCTGTGTGGGAGTTCACAAACAAAGGCAGGGTGAGGTAGGTTACTTTCAAGTTAGTATATCAGCTCTTATCTAAACATGTTTTTTCTTATTTTCTCTATAAGAAGTTTTTGACTTACATCGGTCTGTGTGCACTGTCTATGGGGGCCAGAAGAGGGCAATAGACACCCTGGAATTACAGAGGGGCTTTTGTTTTTGTTTTTGTTTTTGGAGTCTTTATGTGGGTATTTATAACTGAACTCGGATCCTCCTTGAGAGAAAGAAGTACTCAACAGCTAGACCATCTCTCCAGTCTCCTTTCTCTCTCTCTCTCTCTCTCTCTCTCTCTCTCTCTATATATATATATATATATATATATATATATATATATATATATATATATATATATATAGTGTATTCTGTAGTTAGTCCTTTTATGCAATAGATACACTTAATAAACTCTTCCCAATGGGTTGGCAAGGGATAATGGAAAATGGAATAATTTTTTTCCTCACCCCTAATAACTATTTTATATAAATGCTATTGGTACTAACAACACAGATGTTACTGAAATTGAATTACAAACACAGAGGGAGAAAAGCCTAGATCCTATAACGTTTATGGAGCTATGAGAGGCTGTTTCCTTCTCTACTCCACCCAGTTTCTGCTTTGGTCTTCTGTTCATCCATACCATACCGTAAGGGCTTGGGGTCGAATTCAGGATTGCTGCTGTAAGACAGAGCCTTTTGTCCTCCCTTGTCTCCTCAGGAAGACAGTGCCTCTTTCACCGAGACAAATAGTGATTCTGCCTAGACATCAGTCTCTGAAGATTTGGGCTCCAGAAAGAGGAAGGGCCACATTTGTCTTTTCTGAAAAGGTTAAACAGCATGCTGCAGAGGGGAGATTTATTGGAAACTTTGATTCTGAATGAAACCAACTCAGGAAGTCAAGCCCAGGGCTCCAGGGAAGAGGCCAACTTGGTCAGTGTTGCCAAAAGGGCTCAATCTGGTTCAGAAAAGGGATACTGAATGAGAGGAGCTGCAGAAACAACAGATGTGTGCGCTATGCCCAAGCATCACTGCATCCCATCTCTTCTGGGGCTTTTACCAGGCCCTGAATACACTTGGGCACATTATCCAACTACAGCGGCAGGACAGGCCACATTAAAGTCAGCAGGGAAAAGTTATGAGGAAGGACTCCTTGATCTACGTAGTGAATGAATACAAACGCAAGTTCTCCAATCTAGGGTGTTCTTAAAATTTGTTTATTAGAACAAACCTTTTATTCTTCTACCAGAAAAAAGCAAACAAACAAACGAAGAAATTTAAAAGTAAGTACAGCCAGCCATGGTGGGGAAGAGGGAAGGGAGGGCAGGTCTTTACCCAGTACTTCCAGAGACTGAAGCAGGTGGATCTCTCTGTAAGTTGGATACTAGCCAGGACTAAGATCCTAACCCACAAACGGAAAAAGTCAATATTTTAAGAGACATAAGTCTGTGTATGTTGGAGGAGGATGCTTTTTCATTCCCAGCTCCCCAGATCATAAAATAACCACACAGAAACTATTATCTAAATCACTGCTTGGCCAATCACTTAAGTGTATTTCTAGCTAGCTCTTATATCTTTGGTTAACCCATTTCTATTAATCTATGTATTGCCTGTGGCTTACAGGCAAAGTTCCAGAGCATCTGTGGAAGCTACATGCCTTCTCTTTTACTCTGCCTTCTTTCTCCAAGTATTCAGTTTAGTTTTCCCCTCCTAGCTCTATTCTGCCTTGCACAGGACCAACGAGCTTCTTTATTAACCAATGGTAATAAAACATGTTCACAGCATATAGAGGGGAATCCCACATCACATGTATCATTGATAGATATTAATGATATTTTTTCCTAACAGCGAGGATAGATTTGTTTTGTTTTTGTGCTTCCCTTTGATTCCTTGTTGATTTTGTTTGGTTTAAGTTTCATTTTGTTTTATGTTGCCCAAATTTTCTTGAACTTCTTAGCTCAAGTCATCTTCCTGCCTCAGCCTCCCACACAGCTGGGACTACAGGCGCATTCCACAGGGGATGGCTCAAGAGCAATCCTGGATGGGACTCCCAGAAGGAATGGGTTATTAAATGAAGCTCTAACTGCCAGGCACAGGTTACCTCCATATGAATTATTGTTCAAGGACGCCCCAGAAGTACCTAAAACATTACAAGCTTTCACCACTGCTCTTGGTTTCACACACTAACTAGACGGTAAGAGTCTATTGCTGAAGACGCCGTGTACTTGGTTATAGAACACAGGAAAATAAATTTTGAACTGATCATGCTGGCTAGCTTTCACAGTGCTGGAAGGTGCCATGCAGGTTCCTGGGGGAGAAAAGATATCAACAGTTTTATCCAGCACTAGACCCTGCATACTGTAATATACAAGCCACAAGGCAAGAGACGTCCACTGGTATGATAGTATGAAGAATATGTGACCACCTGCTCTCTTGATTGGATCTGAGGCAAGCTCTATTGGTAGGAATTCATATACAGTATTATAAGCATAGTCAAAACTTATAGCCAGTCTCTAGGGAAGAACTTATGGATATTGTTTTCTAAGTTATCATGTTATCAAAGTACCTTTTCAATATTTGTTTATTTCCCCAGAAATGTGTTTCTCCTAAACTGTGACCTGAGAAGCTTCTTACTGAAGTGGGTAGTGGTTAATGCAGAGACTCTTTTAAGGTGCTGAGAAAAAGGGGCAATGAATGCTCAGCCATAGATGAGACATTTGTATCAACAGAGACCTGTGAAATACTGTCCTCTGGACATGGCATGGCTGCTGTTCATGTAAACTCACAGCACCATGAGTATTTCCCAAGGTCCAGTGTCAGAGACCAAAAGATCCCCCTTACCAGAGGAGGGGTATGGGGATTAGAAAAACAGCGAAGACAGAAAACATAGGATAGTACCAGGAGGGAGTTCCAGTGAATACTGAATCTGCCCACATTTAATTTTCCATATACCTTTATATTCCAATACAGTGGGGAGGGGGAAGGAGACACAAGACTGCTTTAACATGATACAAAGGACAACCAGAACAGTTATTTGCTTCAATTCTTTGAGATATCAAGTCATTAGCATTCTGTTGTTTAGGCAGTGAACCCAACTTAGACAAAGTAACCTGCATAGGCAGTCACTCCCAAGATCAAACCTCCTATTTCAAAAGAAGGAGCAGAAGTGTGCTTGAGAATTTCCTGACCTCTGGTCAGGGTGGAGTGAATCTATCTATAAGGTAGTTGGGTAGATGTACTGGCAATCTTTATGACAAAAACACCAAGTAACCACACCCTAGGTCAGGGTATGTAGTCACACCTGCTGTCAACAACATTAAGCAACCTAAAATTCTCTGACCTTCAGACAATATGGAAATAGGCTCACACTTTTGGGCCTCCACAATCCAGCCAGTTAAAAGTTCTAGCATGGAGCATGCTGACCAGGAGTTGCTGAGACCTGACTCCTAGCAGTTGATGGTTGCAGCGGAAGAGATAGTCATTTTACTTTGCGGGTGTGCCCACTTTTATGGTCCCCATTTCCCCCTGGATGACTCTACATCCATGAGCATACAGACAGCACTATTAGAATCAATAGGTTAATTAACTCATTAATTTTTCTAAGATTCTGAAAGTTTTTCATTTTATTTATATGGTTTTTGACTGCATGTATGTAAGTGTGTGTACATGCATGGAGTGCCCACTGAGGCCAGAAAAGCACATTGGATCTCCTGTAATTGGTGCTACAGATGGGCTTACAGGTTCACCTCTAGTTAATTAATGTTACGAGGATATGAAGTTTAGAGGGAGATGTGATTCTCCTGGAGAGGAAATTTCTAGGAAAATTTGGGAACAAGTAAGAGGTAGATATGATCAAGATACTATTACACCTAATCACAGAGTCCCTCACTGTTGGTCTAGAGTTCATGAGCTCCCACAAGCTCGGGTCAGCTGTCTCTGTGGGTTTCCCCATCATGATCTTGATCCCCTTGCTCATAATCCCTTCTCTGTATCTTCAACTGAACTCCCAGAGCTCAGCCTGGTACTTGGTTGTGGATCTCTGCATCTGCTTCCATCAGTTACTGGATGAAATTCTATATGACAGTTAGGGTAGTCACAAATAGGATTATAGGAGAAGACCTGTTCAGGCACCCTCCCCACCATCACTAGGAGTCTTAGCTGGGGGTCATCCTTGGGGATTCCTGGGAATTTCCCTAGTACCAGGTTTCTCCCTAAACCCATAATGAATCCCTCTATTAAGATACCAACTGTGGTTGGTATGTAAAGTGAATTTAAAAATTTTAAAACGATATATTATATACATGTGTGACTGTCTGGTTGGAGGAGAAAAGAAGACCAGAAGACCACGTGTTCCCTCTCTGGGAGGGCGGGGGTGGGCTGGCTGTTTAAATAGCCTGTGGGAGTGGCCTTGACCTTCTCTCAGGAGGGGTAACCATTTGATGGGCTTTCTCAGAGGTGGAGTCTGGAGTGAGGCAACTCCCAGAGAAGGGGGCCAGTAATGGAAAGTTCCACCCAAATATTCCAGACTCCCAGAACACATGGATGCCAGGGGTGGGGGTGAAGCCTCCAATTAAACATCCCAGACTCTTTGGATAAGGATGTTAGGGGCTGAGGTGACACTTCCAAGCAAACAGGGACATTTTCAAGGAATTAAAAGAAAGCATGTGTCCTGTCCTAGGTATAAACATTACTAAAAATCATCCTAGACACTTTTGGGAAAAAAAGAAGAGAGAAGGAAAAAACTGATAGAGATGAACAATATATGGAAAGGAGAAAAGTTGTCCTTAAAGTAGGGAATGAATTTATTTAGTAATCGGTAGGAGTGTTTGAATTTCATCCTGAACTGATCCATGAGGAGGAAGAAGCAGATAGTACTCAGTACATTCAGGAAGCAGGTGGTGATGAGGCTGATTATGCTGAGTACAAATGACATCCCAAGAGATGCAGACAAGACAGGTGTCACAGGCAGCTACAAAATAATGGGCACGTGTGCTTCAGATAATGATGAAGACTAACTGAGTGAAGTGTCTGGAAGTCAGGCAGAAAACGACAAAAGGACTGATGGAAAAGATGACAACGAAGAGGAGGGAGGAAAAAAGGAACCCTCAGACCATGCCCGCTGGTGAACATCTTGCTGTGGAGTATTTAGATTAACTAGAAGAAGAATGACACCCACTGGATTTAGAAGAATAACATTAACAAGTGAATGGGAAAATTTAATGTGAGTTGAAACTAACATTAATCTTTTCCCCACTAAGAATCAATAGGATGTTTTTCTTATACCCGTTCTGGAGGTATTGCTCTCCTCCAAAACAGGAATCCTCTCCCTAAATATTCCTTCTTGACTCTGACTACACCTCATAGTAAGCCCAGGGTAGTTAACAACATATTAAAAATGGTCATAACAGAAAATGATAGATTGATGCAATTGTCACTCAGTGAGGATTACAACTGCTTTTCCAGCTTTTGGTTTTTGGTGGGATTGTGTTGTTAAGCAGGAACAACATGTCTTGGCTTCTGTGGCTTTCCTTTATCATTCCTTGACTCTAAAGTCAGAAACGTATGGCAGCTGTCAAGTTCTGCTGCTTGCTGGGCTGGAACATGACCCCTTGTTCAATTACATCTTTACTGCTTCCTGCCTTGGATGATTTCCTTCACTGCCTGAGCTAGACTAAACTCAGAGATCTGCCAGCCTTTGCCTCCCAAGTGCTGGGTTTAAAGGCAGGTGCCAGTATACCTGGCTCAAAACTTCTTCTTAATTCTTTTTCACAACTTGAAAACTTAGCTGGGTGGAAGGTTGACCTGAGGCTACCACTCTTTTTATTCCATTTCTTAATCTGATTTTTCTTTCTCCTTAAACGAGTGTTAAGTTTCTCCTCAAATTGCACACTTTGTGTTTTTCCTTGCTTTCTCAGCTTGCTCCTTTTCATTGTAAATCTTCATTAGAGTTAACACGAATAACCATGCAACAGAGTCTATACTAGGCTGTTTTGAGATTTCCTCTGCCACTGGAATTAATCCAAAACTTTTAACTTCAGCCCCAGGCAGACTCTTTGGACAATGGCAAAAAGCAGCCACATTCTTCAGCAAAATATCACAATAATGATTTCTAGTCCATATACTAAAATACTTCTTCTCTGAAATCTCTTGAGTCAGAGGCCACAGTTCAAATTGTCCATGCTTCTACTTGTATAGCCCATTAAGCTGTGTTTAAGCCATTATACTGCTTTCTTAACCCAAAGTTCCAAAGTCCAAATCCCTCCAAACAAAAACATGACCATGCCTATCACAACAATTACCCAGTTTCTGGTACCAACATTAGTTAGGGTTTCTATTGCTGTGAAGAGACACCATGACCATGGCAACTCTTATAAAGGAAAACATTTAATTAGGGCAGATTACAGTTTCAGAGAATTAGTTCATTATCATCATGGTGGGACATAGAAGTGTGCAGGCAGACATGATACAGGAGAAGGAGCTGAGATGTCTACATCTTGATCCAAAGGCAACAGGAAATGAACTAAGACAGTGGGCATGGCTTCAGCATTTATGAGGCCTCATGAGCCAATGAGGGCCATTTCTTTCAGACCAGAACACCAAGGCAGCTTATAGAACAGTTTATTTTGGCTTATGGTCTGAGAAGATCAAGAGTGCATCACAGCAGCAAGTGGCATGGCAGGAGGAAGGAACATGAATCGGAGAGCTCAGACCCTCAAAGCAAAGCAGAAAACAAATTTGAAGTAGGGTAAAGGCTTTTTAGCTCTCAAAGCCACCATTAATGACATACTTCCTCTACTAAGATGACACCTCCTCAACTCCTCAAGTAACACCACCAACTAGGGACAACGTGTTCAAGTAATGTAGCCTATGAAGACACCCCTCAGTTTGTAAAGGGAAGTACAATACCACTCTTGTCCTTACTTGTCTAAGAATACTTTATATATATATTTGTCTAAGAATACTTTACATCTCTAGCTACTTTCTAGAATATCCCTTCATTTCTGATTTTCTGCTCTCCCACTACTACATGCCAAGATACAAATCTTTTAGTATTTACCCTGCTTGCTATTTTTTGTGCTCTGTGTGAATTTACACTTTTCTGTCTGTCACTCATTTTAGAGTATTTTTGGTTGTTATAACACATGGACTTTGGGGTAGCATTTAAAAGAAGAATGGAGAACCCCCTGTACACAATGAGAAAACCTTGTGAAATGCAAAACTAATTAAAAAAAACTTTGTGTCTAAAATACATAAGGAATTTCTAAACTACAGCATGGAGAAAACATCGCTGTGTTTCAGATGGGTAAGAGGGTTGAACATGCGTAAACTGTTCCCACAGTAGATGTCATGAAGGAATCTTAAGATGTCGTCATAAGGCTAAGAGGGGGCAGAATTCCAAATACCGAGACCACCAAGTGCTAGAGAAGATATAAGGCTACTGCCCTCATTGCTTCTGGAAATGAAAATGGATCTACTCCTGCTGTATCCAGACAATGGAATGTTATCAGCAACGAGAAGAAACAAAGTGGCAAACCAGAAAAGGAAAGGGAGGAGCCTTCCAGACACCAAGTGAAAGAATCCAATCTGAAAAGGACTCATAATGTATGGTTCCAATCATACTCCCAGAATGGAATTCTGGGAAGGCAAAACTAAAGGTAAGAGCAAAAAGATTCTTGACTGCCACAAGTTGGGGTGAAGAAGGTATAAACACAGTGGAAGCATTCCGGATTGTAACAGAAAACATGTGTCATGCATCTGCCAAAATTCATAGAACAACAAAGTGAAAAACTAAACCATAGAAACTTAATTAGTAATAATACATCAATATCAGGCCAACAAGAATGCCCAGCAGGTAACAGTGCTTGCCCCACAAGACTGATGACTTGATTAGATCCCAAGGTGAGGGGGGAGAACTGAAAAAGACCGACCCCCAAAAGATGTCCTCTATCCTACACACATGCAGAATTATAACAAATAACTTTAACACAAAAGAATACTCCATCCATACTGGCTCACTGACTGTAATAATGTACCACAGTAACATGATATGGAAGGAGACTAGAGGATGTCTCTGGCAACTACATAGTTTCAGTGAGATTTTCTAGAAAACTTGAACTACTCTTTAAAAAAAAAAACCTGATTAATTTTTAAATCTTTGTATAAAGGCTGTTCTATAAGGTTGAGTCTCAGAGCAAAACCCTTTATCAAACTGAATGCTATCTACTTGCACTTTCCCAGGAGTGGGTTTCACTAAATAGCCCTAAGCTGACTTTTTCAGAATCGAGTAAATAAGTCGACTTGGGCTGTAGCCTGTGATTCATCCTGGCCTATTTTCTTCAGAACAGAAACATATTCCTGCCAGTTCTTTCTCTGCATTTCTTCTCATGTCTGTCCATTCCCAGCGTCCTCTGAAGCAGGTGTTTTTAATCTTTTCTAACTGGCATCCATCCCTCTATTATCCTCGTTGTTTTGATAGCTCATTGCCACTGCTTTCCTCCAAAAAATATAAACACACAAAAAAAACCCATCTTCTATTCTTTTAGGCCCTGGATGTCCCTGTTTGTTCCCAGGGTATCACTAAATTCCATGCTGTCTCACTACCCTAGCTTCCAGACATTACTTCTGCTTTCAAATCCTCTATTTTACAGCCCCTCAAATGAGTTGGCTCATTGAGTAAAGTTAAGCTGGGATAATATGACTAACAAGTGTGTGTGTGTGTGTGTGTGTGTGTGTGTGTGTGTGTGTGTGTGTGTAGGCACAAGTGTTTGGGGATCTCTAGGATGCCTCTAGAGAAGGCTGAATATTTATAAATATATTAATATATCACAAATAGTTTCTGTATCATTAAGAAAATTTCCAAGGGCTAGAGAGATAGCTCAGAGGTTAAGAGTAGTAGCTGCTCTTCCAGAGGTCCTGAGTTCAAGTCTCAGCAACTACATGGTGGCTCACAACTGTCTATAATGATATCTGATGATATCTGATGCCCTCTTCGGGCCTTCAGGCATACATGCAGGCATACATACATGAATGAATAAACCTTAAAATAAATAAATAAAAAGAAAAATTTCAAGACTATTTATTGGATTTTAAAATATAGTGTTTTTTTAACTTTTATCCTTTTCCCCCCTTACATTTTTTTTGTTGTTTTTTTTTGTTTTGTTTTGTTTTACTATTTTAAATACCATGAGGAGAAAACCTTTTTGCTTAAGTCTTACTGAAAACTTCTAATTGTTACCTTGGAAAAGTGCTGTTTCTTTAGACACTGAATTACTGGTGTTGAAAAATTTTAAGCCTCCTAATCTAAATGACTAACTTGATTTCCAAACTTTCTGTTGAAACATAAACTCCTGGTTAAAGGCAGGAGCCTGCTCCTGTGCCACATCTGCAAGAGGGATGCAAGACAGCTGTCTATATGCTCATCATTCTGCGTGAGAACCCTGAACCGGAACTGATTTCACGTCACTGGTGATAAGGTGATAAGTGAGAATGAGTAATGTTCTATTGTGTTCACCATTTGTACTTCCTGCTCTGGGTCGCTCCAACTCATTCCCCTCACTCCCACTGCAGCTGGATCCTGATGATTTTCTTGAGGTATATATGCTCTTTAAAATCAAGAATCTTAATTTTTTTTTGGAGTTTCTCATTCTAATTTTACATTTTTAAACATAAAATTTATTTTCAATCTGTACGTTCCCTTTGTAGATTCCTAATAATATTAATATATCCACCAATTCCTATTATCTTAGCTTACAATTTCCTGTAAACATTAGCCTAATGAGATATGTTTTTAATTTCCTGTCACAGGCAGTCTCCTGTAATAAAAAATATATTGAGAATAACTATTTTCTGTAAGCAATGATGTTTTCAGGTGTTCTAATTGAAGTGCAGATAACCAATCTAAAGAGATCTAAATGCAGTTTTGCTCTGCTTCACCTGTCACGACACACTCGGTGTTTGTGTGGTTGTTTATCAGACCACAGCAGAGAGCCCAAGCAGCACATGGCTCAGGTGCATGAGCAAACAGCAGTGCTCATAAAGCTGAGGAGATATATATATATATACAACTAAAAGGGTGTGAGTGGTGGCCGGTCTGGACGCTGAACAGGACCTTCTTTCTCTCACACACAGAAAGCAAGGAGTTCCAAGCAGAGGAGTTCCTTCCAGTGGCTGGTTTGTTGCTGAAGGCTGAAATAACTACCACTAATCATTTAGGGCAGTCCCAGAGGCTACAAACTAATTGCTGAAATGTACAAGACATGTTTTTGCCCATCTTCAAGTTCTTGTCTGCTCTTCCGTTAAGAATCTTAATTTTTATAGGATCTTAACAAGCATATACCTTTTTTTCTCCATTGGGGTTATGATATCTGGACACAAATGAGGAAAGAGCCATTATTTGGCATTTATTGGGTAAAGTCAGAAATCCATTGATGACTCTAAAAAAAAAAAATACACACATGTGTAGTGGCATGCCTCTGTGATCCCAGGGAGAGAAAGTGGAGAGGGAGATGAGAGGGAGCGGAGGAAGGGAATAAGAACGAAAAGTAAAGTATATGACATAAAAACATATATTTGTGAATTTTTTCAGGGCTCTAGGTTATTTAATATTCCATGTCTAGCCAGGCAGTGGTAGGGGCACACCTTTAATCCCAGCATTCTGTGATCTCTGTGAGTTTGAGGCCAGCCTGGTCTACAGAGTTAGTTTCAGGACAGCCAAGGCTACTCAGAAAAACCCTATCTTAAGAACCAAAAAAAAAAAATCAACTGTATCATATATTAATTAGTAATTAATTACTATTTCCTCTGGGCTCTCTACTTCACAACCTTCTCAGGGTGATTATACATTCATTACAATACTTACCAACTTCCATCTTTTTTCCTTTAAGACAAGATCTCACTGTATAGCCTTGGATAACCTGGAACTCCCTATATAGATGAAGGTGGCATCAAACTCATAGACGTCTGCCTGCCTCTGCCTCCCAAGTACTGGGAATAAAGGTATGTCCTACCATGGCTACTTTCCAATGTTGATGTATGAAAGAGATATGCAATGTGTTCTGTGCCATACTGCATTTAAGAAAGGCTTTATGCAATGTTAAGAAAAAGTTAGTTTGGGGTCAGGATCCCCAAGATTTTGTCCTAAGTCTGTAAGTAGCTAAATAAGATGGTAAAAACTATTTCATTTGCCCCCAGCTTTTCATCTATAAAGTATACCTATATGTATGTTTTTATCTACATACCTCTGCGTGTGTGTATGCTTGTGTGTGTGTGTGTGTGTGTAACAAGGAAAATAGAATTCTCCAAAGTTCTCTCTATATCTAAAACATGCTTAGATTATTTAGCAAAATAGTGTTCCACTATCCAGCACACTTTTATTTCGGAGTCATTAAAAATAATCCTGTAGAAAACACAGGTGAAGGCCAAACCAACACAGCTGCTAGTATATAGCTCCCTTAGTTACAAGAAGCTGTACCACCATTTAATGATGTCATTAAAAATACATTGTCACCATAGTAACCGCAACACTATAGATACCAAATCTCTCCCTGCAAAGCTCACGCTGTTCAGCTTACATTGTCTACTGTGATGCTTTCTGCACGTTTGCTTTCTTTTCCAGCACGCACATCGCTCCCCCCACCCCCGAATTTCTGTAATGAAGAAAAATCATCAAGAATCTGCTTTTTAAAAGCATAAACTCTCTGATACCTTGACACATGCATCAGTGGTGGTCAACAGTGCCTTGTCTTACAGACTGAGATGTGGAAAAGATCCCACTGTAAACAACCTGCTGTCATTCTCCTGCTGTGACCTTTGCAGACCTTTCTCCCTTCCTGGTATTTTCTCTCCCGGGTGGCCCTTTGGCTCTGTTCTATTACTCACTTGTGACACCATATTGCTTTACATCTTCTACTTCTTTTTTATGGAATAAATTCAAGAACTATTTACACTTTGGGGATGTTGGACGCTACACATTTTACAAGACCTGAAGAAGCCTGTGCTTTAATAGTCGTTGTGTCAGAAAGAAGATCAACAGTTTGGAGAACAGCAGCTCAGCCCAGGTCCTCCTCAGCTGACTCCAAACTCCCTTCAACACCACCCACTTTGGAGTTCTCTCTGTTCTCCATTGGGCAGGGTTTACTAGGTGCCTACTAAATTTTGTCTTAGGCACAGAAGATATACCAGTCAGTGATTTTTTTAAATATATAAAATAAAAATAAAAACCTTTTAAGCACATCACCCTTGTCTAGCTCAAGGAGAAACAACAACAAAAAAAGGTATGGATGGAGGAGGAAATTCCTGCAGTGGCTGCTCTGCCTTCCAAGGACTGGGAAAACTTGCCCGCCCAGGACCCACTGGAACCAAGTTCTGAGACTTATGAGGAATTATACATCAGCAGAAAGCCAGTGTGTCTGGAAGACAGTGCATGAGGTAGAAATGTGTTCAGAACAAGGTCAGCGAAGGAAGTATGGGTCTGATCAAGTAAGATCTTGAGGAGAAAAATGAGGAGTTTGAATTTTATTCTCAGTCTAATAAAAGAATTGCAAGCCAAAAGCTGTCCAAATTTGTTCTTTAAAAGGTTGTCTTGGCTCCGTGGTGAATGACCAAAGTGACAGACAAGCGAAGAAAGGAGACCGAAATCGCCACAGTGGCGGTTGTGACATCAGAAGAGTGACTACATGGGTGCTGGAACTTTCTTCATAGTTAAAAAAAAATCCTTTTACTGGAGGGTTAAACTGTTTTATTTGCTTTTCTATTCCTCCAAAACATCAACGTGGCTGCTGTTATTATGCCCAGATTCTGACAAATATGAAAAGAATCCAGTCATTTCTCTTCTACTTTGGGACTTCTGGGCCCAGCCCTACTTTAACCAATTATTGGAGTGAAGTTCTGAGGAGTCTCAGAACTTTTAACAAGGCACAGTGAGAGCAATAAATATGATGTTATGAAACAGCACAAGGCTCAAGCAGGAGCAGAAACCCAGCATTCTCTCCTCCCTCCTGAGGTCTTGCCTGCGAGTCCATAGTTCCAGGATTCCAGATTTGCTCCACTTTCTCTCTCAAGGTTTCCTTCAAAAGTACTGATTTGTGCAGCAGTCATCCAAAAAGAATGCAACAAACAAGTGAGGGAAATAATTAGTAGCTAATTAACCTACGATGCTTTGAGAAACCTTAACAGAAGTTTGCCTGATTATTTTGTGCTAATAGAACCTATACCTCATTAGTGTCTGTGTTATGTGCTACTTTTTTGATGAATCATACATGAATAGACTATGGAATATTAGGGTAAGACCTTTGTAGAAACATGGGGTTTATTCCAATCTAACTCTCTAATTGTATAATCCATGGGTTTAGGTAATTTCCCCCATATCGTGTACCAGTGTCTAAGATGAACCACACGACACTGCTGGTGTCTTTTCTCACAAAGCCACCTGGGGTGTGTTTGTCTTAGCACTTTCCCCAAACCCTTACCCTCCTCATGTTGTCTGTTTCCCACTTTGGGGGCTCTTATTCTTGCACTCTGTGATCATCTATTGCAACCATTCCCCTGCATGAGCAATCAACACTCAATTATCTTGATCCTCATTAACTCTATCATACACTACAGTACCTATCATGACTAAATTCCACCTTCTATCTCTGACACAGCTGTATTCTAAGGCCTAACAATGACTGAAGAAAAGCACATGATTGACAGGGTCAGTGAGGTGTGGAAACAGTAACCTCCAGGCCCTCTGGTTCTCTCCTGTGGCCCCACCAAATCACTCTCCCACTCTGAACCATCTCCACCTCTAGCCTCCATCTCTGCAAGTCTCTACCATCATTGTATCCTCACACTAAAAAAACTGAAGCAACCAGAAGAAAATTTCAGAGTTTTCCATCAAATCTGACTTCCCACCTTCCAAAATATCTGTAATATACATGACGCTGGCAAGTTGTCTACTCAAACTTGTGGAAAGTGGATTCTGGGTGCAAGGAGGCCCTCCTTGGTCTCAGCCTCATGAATGCTTATGCCAAGTGCTCTTCAAAATCTGCTGTCCTGATTCAGGCTGGCCCCTGCCTCTGTTACAGAGAGAAAAACAGCTAAAAGGATTATAATCACTGTGTCCTTGAGAACAACTGGAAGATAAGCCATTCCCAATGGATAAAGCTATCATTCTCCCATGATATAAAAATGCCTGTGGTGGGAACAGCAAGCCCAAAGTTATCAATCAGAAACCCAAGCTGACTGGCTCAATGCAGTTGCCCAACTAATTTCTGCAGAGTGTTATAAGCTCTGTTTGATGGTGTCACCTCCGCTTCCTCTCTCAATCAGGCCCCTCAGACATCTGTTGGTTTTTGTCAGTTCGTGATTTGACAGCGCTGGTATCCATCTGCCGCTTCCCATCTACCTGCTACTTACCAATTCTTCTTTTACCTTTGTTTGCTGCATGCGAAAGAATTCACTTGAAACTATAGGGTTGTTTTAGATCATTCTCCAGCGCACACAAAGCCATGCCCCATTGTTTATTTGCCTTTCTACCATTAAAGAGGGAAGCCTATGTTCCTTTTTTTTTTTTTACTAGACGTCTCCATCACTTCGTTCTTATTATAAAGCATGGTTCTTGCATGACCCTCTCTTCCCCTAGTGCACTCATCTTCTCTTTCTAGTCAATGTAAGTAGAAGGGAAATTTTGCTCATGATGCTTGGATCTAGACTGCATTCAGCGGACAGTTTTGTAAGATGTTCTCTTATGAGATAATTCTTATGGCTACTGTCATCTGATAGTTCACATGCCTTCACTTGCAATAACCAAAGTTGTTGTCTAGGGTTATCAGCCCTATTCTGTACAGGCTTTCTGGATAGAGAGACCCAACACCGGGCTTGGTAGAAGACCATTGCAACCAGGAATGGCCAGAAACTACAAGATCTGTCAAGATACTGTGAGAAAGCCATATCATCATTTCCAAGATACAAAGCCAGCTCAGATTAAAAGAGAGGGAAAAGAGACTTTAAATTTTGTTTGGAGAGGCTACAGATTTATGTCACTTTTTGTTGTGCTTTTGAAAATAAATCTTATTGTGCAAATTTCAAATTTCCCACACGATGTAATAAGATTACACATTTAGTTGGATGGTTCAGGGAACAAGTAAGCACACCCATTATCTTACTTTGTTACTATGGCCATATTTGGTCCAACACAGTCAGGAGAAATTGGGGGAAAATAATGCTTCATTTGCTTAAAATGCAAAGAATCCTACTTAAACTCTACACCTATTTGTGTGTGGTGTTTATGTATCCAAATAGAATGTTCAGAGGGAGAACCACGTCTCATTCTGTAACTGCCTATACTAACCAACTACCTCCAGAGTCCCCCTTCAGTAACACTGGAAATCATCTTTAAAAAAAAAGTCTCACCCTTCCTAGCTTCCACCATTTCAGCCATGCCTCCATTTGGACAGTAAAGCCCTGCCTGAGGATATCTGGGGAGGAAGGAAGAGGAGAACGGTGAAACACTAGCTGTGCACTTATTCTGAGCAAAACCATTTCAAACACTCATTCAACTAAATCATAAAATATGTGTAGGTGGGAGAAGTTCAAAAATTCTTCAATGAATATAAAAGACAATTTAGATTATATTAGTCAACTATGGAAGTAACTGGTAGCAACTGATAGATAAAAAAGTGTGCCTAAGTTTGCCTAGGAAATTGGGTAGAAAAAGAAAGTAATAGATATAAATTAGCTATTTAGAATAAAAGGTGCTGAGAAAGGGCCTTGAAAATGTCAGGAGATGACTTAGCTAATGAGGGGAAAGATCTAAAACATGGCAGGTATTCTAATGTGGAGAACGTTATGCTCTCTCACCAGCCTGTTCAAATGTCTCTTAGTAGAGAGAACATCACCTTCATTAAGATTCCATTGTAAACTCGTTAGTTAAAGGAAGAGAATAGCTCAGCTTTGGTTCTTTTTGAGGAAGGGAAAATCTTCAGCATTCAGCAGTTTATTAAAATGAAAAACATTTTATGTTAACAGAAGAGGAAAACGCAGATTGCCCAAGCTGAGGACACAGGGTGTATCAGGAGGGAAGACACTGGGCTCTAAAGGAAGGGGAAGCTATGGTAGAGGGACACCACCATACACACATCACACATGCATGTATGCATACAAAGACAGTCCTATATACAAATATATACATACATATCCATATATATACACACAAAAATCTACAAAAGTCTACTATAATTTATGAAACCCTGCATATGAATGGACCTTCCTTTATAGATTCCTTAGGCTATATGTAAAAATGTGTAAGTTATTTCAGAAGACTTAGAGAAGGTTCATTTAAACTAGTACAAGAAAAAGCTGGAACCAAGAACTGTGGCTTCTTTGTACTCTCCACCTCCATAAACACCATTCTTGGCACCTAAACTTGCTTGTGGCAGAATACTGGACACTAACTTCCAGGCCCCACTGAGCTATAAGGAACCCTGCTGCTGACCCAGCTTGGGCCAGGTATCCACTCACTCCAGCATGAGCTGGTGTCATTAAAAAGACGATGGTACCGATCCAAATAAAAAAGTGAAGGAAGACCCTTAGCGCAGGAGCAGTGAGTGTCTGCTGCAAATGGACTGTGGGATTCCCCCCAAAGTCATGCTGAAATAAAATTCCGCAGCACCAAAGTATTCAAAGGCAGAGAAGACTCCCCGTCCTTGTGAACAGGGTTAGTAGTCTTACAAAAGAGCTATCTGTCCCTTTTCTTTCTTTCCTTCTGCCATGGGAGGTCATGTATCAAGGTGCCTCTAAAAAGAATGTAAAACCTCACTAGACTCTAAGGTGGCAGGCACCTTGATCTTTGATGACTCGACCTCCATAATTGCAAATAATACATTTGATTAAGGTGTTTTATTATAGCACCAGGAACAGGACCATACAGAAAAAATGTACACTATAGGTTGTGTGAGGAAATATTAAAGGGCCTAGCTCTAAAGGCCAATTAGTGAAAGTAAAAACCAGTCACGAACATTCAATGTCACAAAACCAAAAATACAGTTACATTTTTTTTCTGGTACTATGGATTGAATCCAAAGTTTCACATAGGCTAGCCAAGAACTCTACCACAGAGCTCCATCCCCATCTCTGGTAACTTTTGAGAAACAATTTAACCACATAATCACTATTTTCTCTTTTGATATCAAGCATTATATCATTTCTGTCTCATTTTGTCTGTTTTTTTGTTTGAAAGAGTCTCTATGTAGACTCAAACCTGAAATTCTCCAGCCCTAGCACCTCAAGTAGCAGTTTCTTTCTACCAAAAGAGTTTTGAGAAGATAGCAGTAGATTAGGGTTTCATATGAGTAGATATTAACCAGTAAGTTGGAGAGGGAAAAGTACTTAATCATGTTCTAATTTTCTTAATGAGCCTTAATTATATGAATGTATACATATAATTAATACTCATATATGTTCAAAGGAAATATTGGAGAAATTTACTGATATCTGAATGAATCCAAACCTAAAGTTACCTCTTATAGACTCTCCTTGTTTAGGAGCAGGTGGTATTGGGGATTCCTCTTGTTCTTGCCTTATTAGGTCTCAGTCCTCAGAAGAGCAAAAGAAACCATAGAGGAAATAAAAATCTTACTGTAAGACTTTTCTAAGTAGTTTTTCTTCATTTTCTCGCAGTAAGATTTTCTACATTTCAAACAGGGGTGACCACATCCAGACTCATCTTGTCTCTGTCACATAAGGCTGCCACTCTTTCCCTGACATCTGGCCAAGTTGTAGTTCTCAAGTAAGTTCTCTGAGTAAGAGAACCCAGACCCAGAAAGACAAGCATGATATGTACTCTCTCATAAGTGGATACTAAATGCAAAACAAAGGAAAACCAGACTATAATCCACAACTCCAGAGAAGCTAGTTAGTTAACAAGGAGGACCCTAAGAGGGATGCATGGATCACACTGGGAAGGGGAAATGGATGAGAGTTCTGGGTAAACTGGGAATGAGGGGGTGGAGTGGAGGGGTTGGGGGATGAGTATATGAAAGAATGGAATGGTCAAATTGGGAGAAGGGTGCAATGGAGAGCAATGAAAGACATATCTTGATGGAGATATTTTGAGGTTAGGGAGAAACCTGGTGCTAGAGAATTTCCCAGGAATCCACAAGGAGGACCCCAGCTAAGACTCCTACCAATAGCTTTCCCAGTAATCAGATTGACAAATGTAAGTGGAGACTGCTTGTTCATTTCTTAGCTGCCCGGACCCAAAAAATCACGGAAACTATATAGATTACAAAACTGTTTGGCCAATGTGTCTGGCATATGATGTAGGAGGTCCTTCTGTTTATGTGTTGCCTTCATTGGTTAATCAATAAAGAAACTGTTTGGCCTGATAGGCAGAACTTAGGTAGGTGGAGAAGGAAGAACTAAATTCTGGGAGGAAAAAAGCAGAGAGAACCATCACGGAGCTGTCAGAGTCAGACATGCTGAATCTTTCCCAGAAAGCCTGACCTCGTGGTGATATACAGATTATTAGAAAATGGGTTAAATCAAGATGTGAGAGTTAGCCAATAAGAGGCTAGAGCTAATGGGCCAAGCAATAATTTAATTAATACAGTTTCTTTGTGATTATTTTGGGTGTAAGCTAGCTGGGCAGCCAGAACAAGGGGCCCAACTCCCTTCTGTAACAGGCTTATTTCTAAATAGCTATTATATCTTAAATTAACCCATTTCTACTATTTTGTATTTTCCATTAGGCTTATGATTTGTTACATCTTGTTTCCATGGCATTTGCTTCCTTCAGCAGCTATGTGATATCTTTTTGACTCCACCTTCTTTCTCTCTATATCCTTGTTCAGATTTCCCACCTTTGTGGAGACCCAAAAATGTGAGCCTTTTTCCACCTTGTCTGACAGTCAGAGAGTTGGAGGTTGCTCAAAGTGGCTGACAAGTGTAGTAGCACATCCCAGTTCAGGATGTGATTATTTAATTCTTTTGACATTAAGATAGCACGTATAAGTAGGTCTATTCAATCCTGACAGATAGTCAGGCTATGCAAATGCACTTCTGCTCCTTCTTTTGTAACTATGAGGTCACCTAGGTAGTGGTTGCCTTTAGGATATGTGGTCTAGGGCAGCTTCACTGCTTAAATAGAACGCTAATGATTTTGATTTCTCAAAGTGTTAAAGCAATTAACTATTTGAGTTGTTCTTTGTATTATGTTAACAAAGTCTTTTGTTACAAATCTCCTTCCCCCATCCCATTTGTATTTGGGTATAGAAACGAATGAAAAAATAAATGTGGGGGATTTCGGTATTCAATGGAATGCCCTCCTGGTACTTTCTATTGTTTCTGTTCTTATTGTTTTTCATGGGTCTTCATATTCTTTACTAATATTTCAAACACCCCATGTCCCTACCCTAGCAAGAGGTATTTTTGTTGAGTCTAGTTCACAACAGCCTGGCTTTGCACTTCTAAACCATTGACCAAAAGAGCTTCTTTATTAACCAGTGGTAATTAAACATATTCACAGCATACATAGGGGAATCCCAGATCAGGTGAATACATTAACTGTCATCATAGAACCTTCATTCATGTAACGGATAAAAAAAAAAGATGCAGAGTTCCACAGTCAAGCACCAGGCCAAGCTCTGGGAGTCCAGTTAAAGAGAGGAGGGAGGGATTATATGAGCAATGGTGGTCAAGACCAAGACAGGAAACCCACAGGGACAGCTAAACCTAACTCGTAGAAACTCATGAACTGAGACCAACAGATGTGGAGCCTCCATGGGACCAAACTAGGCTCTCTGCATGTGGGAGACAGTTGGTGGTATGGTCTGACAATAGGATCAGGATCTATCCCTGGTACATGAGCAGACTTGTTGGATCCCATTCCCTGTGGTGGGATACCTTCTCAGCCTTGATGCAGGAGGGAGGGGCTTGGTTCCACCTCAACTTAATGTGCCAGGTTTTGTTGACTCCCCATAGGAGGCCTTACCCTTTTAGAGGAGTGGAATGGAATGGGTTGGGGGGAAAGAGGGGAAACCAGAGGATGGGAGTTAAGAAAAAATTAAAATAAAAAAGGATAACCATAAATAGATAGATAGATAGATAGATAGATAGATAGATAGATAGATAGATAGATAGATTAGACAGATAGATAGATAAATTTTTTGGATTCTAGCATGTTTTCAAATTATTTTATATGCCATAATTTAGAATTGCATGATTAAGCAAAATTGGCTTGTGCTTTCCTGAAATACAGCTTCATTCATTTCTAAGTATGTTTCTACATACACACACATACTAATCATTTACAAATATGCATTACCTACAAGGTTTCTAGGGCTTTAAATGTGAAAATAAAGTAGTGGTGCCTACCACATCAAGCTACTGTTGTGATAACACAAAACTTTGCATTTCCTCCTACAATGCCCCAAGCAGTACACATAATTGATTTGTGAAAGAAAATTAGAATACAGCTATTTCTAAGAAAGACTCTAGAACATTGGATGGTGACTTCATATCTAACAATACGGCAGACTAGGTAACCTGAAGGCTCTAACCAATGCTGACTTTGGTATGACCACATTCCAGTTAAATGGATACTGGAAGTGTGAGAGTGGAGAGCCACACTCATCAAGGTCAAAAGCTTCAGAGCACTCACATCTTAGCTTACAGGGAGAAGGAACATAGATGCTTCAATAAATTAAAGCCATGAATTCATTTGGTTAGTTGGTTGGTTTGGGTTTTGATAATTTTTAAGACTGGTATCAAACTTTCTATGAAGGCAGGGATGATCTGAAATCCTAATCGTCCCGCCTTCCTCTCCCAAGTGCTGGGCTAACAGGTGTGCCCCACCCACTAAAGCCATGAGTTTTATTAACAGTGTGGAGGTAAAACGTAAATCTTGGAATCGGGCAAAGAAAAACATTGAAATTGAGACCTTTGTGACAAGTCAGAAGTATTAAAAGAATAGAACTATTGAGGGGGGTAGAGGGAAGAGGAGAAATGGCACCTCTCAACAAAGAAAGCAAAAATACCCGTGTTCCATTCTGGTTCTATGTATCATTTTCTCTTGCATAACCATCACCAGAACTATGAGGCTTAAGACAATGAATTTATGTCTCTTGAACTTCTTTTTTTCCCACCTGAGAAAAAATATTTTATTCTATTCTATTTTATTTTTATACACTTTTATTGATATTTATTGAGCTCTACATTTTTTTTCTGCTCCCCTCCCTGACTCTCCCCTCATTGCTTCAACCCTCCCCATGCTCCCAATTTACTTAGGAGATCATGTCTTTTTCTACTTTCTACTACCCATATAGATTATATCTATGTAAGTCTCTCTTAATGTCCTCATTGTTGTCTAAGTTCTCTTTGTGGTTTGTAGGCTGGATTTCTTTGGTTTATGTTTAAAAACCACCTATGAATGAGCACATGTGATAATGTGTCTGGGTAACCTCACTCAAAATAATGTTTTCTAGCTCCATCCATTTTCCTGCAGAATTCAAGCTGTCATTTTTTTTTCTGCTATGTAGCACTCCATTGTGTAAATGTACCACATTTTCCTTATCCATTCTTCAGTCGAGGGGCCTTTAGGTTCTTTCCAAATTCTGGCTATGACAAGCAAAGCTGCTATGAACATACTTGAGCACATGTCCTTGTGGCATGATTGAGCATTCTTTGGACATATATCCAAAAGTGGTATTACTGGGTCTTGAAGAAGGCTGTTTCCTGATTTTCTGAGAATTGCCCCACTGACATCTAAAGGGGTTGTACCAGCTTGCATTCCCACCAGCAATGCATAAGTGTTCCCTTTTCTCTACAACCTCTCCAGCATAAGTTGTCATCAGTGTTTTTGATTTTGGCCATTCTTTTTTTTCTCTGATAATTTTCTATTACTTTATAAATGATAGGAATGAAAATTTCCACTTCTTCCCCTCCTCCTACTTCCCTCTCGCTCCTCCGCTCACCTTCCCTGTCCCCCTCCAGTCCTAAGAGAGGGCAGGGTATTCTGCCTTGTGGGAAGTCCAAGGCCCTCCCCTCTCTGTCCAGGCTTAGGAAGTTATGCATCCAAATAGAATAAGATCCCAAAAAGCCAGTACATGCAGTAAGACAAATTCTAGTGCCATTATCGTTGGCTTCTCAGTCTGCCTCAAATGTGAGCCACATTCAGAGAGTCCAGTTTGATCCCATGCTCGTTCAGTCCCAGTCCAGCTGGATTTGGTGGGTTCCCATTAGTTCAGGCACACTGTCTCAGTGGGTGGACCAACCCCTCATGGTCCTGACTTCCTTGGTCATATTCTCCCTACATCTGCTCTTCATCTGGACCTTGGGAGCTCAGTCCAGTGCTCCCATATGGGTCTCTGTCTCTAAATCGGTCTGTCACTGGACAAAGGTTCTATGGTGATATTCAAAATAGTCATCAGTCTGACAATGGGACAAGGATTTTGGCCATTCTTACAGGTATAAGATGGAATTTCAAGAGTTGTTTGGATTTGAATTTTTCAGATGACTAAGAATCTGAACATTTCCTTAAGTGTCTTTCAGCCATTTTAGATTTCTCTGTTGAGAGTTCTCTGGTTAGGTCTGTACTCCATTTTTTTTTATTGGATTATGTGATCTTTTGGTGGCCAATTTCTTGAGTTCTTTGTATATTTTGAAGATCAGACTTCTGTCTGATGTGGGGTTAGTGAAGATCTTTTCCCATTCTGTAGGCTGTTTTGTCTTGTTGACCATGTCCTTTGCTTTACAGAAGCTTTTCGGTTTCAGGAGGTCCCATTTATTACTTGTTCTCTCAGTGTCTGTGCTGCTGGGGTTATATTTAGGAAGTGGTTCCCTGTGCCAATGAATTCAAGTGTACTTCCCATTTTCTCTTCTATAAGACTCAGTGTGGCTGGCTTTCTGTTGAGGTCTTTGATCCATTTGGACTTGAGTTTTGTGCATGGTGATAGATATGGGTCTGTTTTCATTCTTCTACATGTTAATATCAAGTTATGCCAGCACCACTTGTTAAATATGCTTTCTTTTTTCATTTGATTTTTTTTTGCTTCTTTATCAAAGATTAGGTGTTCGAAGATGTGTGGGTTGATATCTGGGTCTTCTATTCGGTTCCATTGGTCCTCCTGTCTGTTCTTATGCCAATATAGTACTGTTTTCAGTACTGTAGCTCCATAGTAGAGTTTAAAGTCAGGAATTGTGATGCCTCCAAATGTTCTTTTATTGTACAGGATTGTTTTGGTTATCCTGGGTTTTTTGCTTTTTCATATGAAGTTGAGTACCATTCTTTCTAGGTCTTTAAATAATTTTGCTGAGGTTTTGATGGGCATTACATTGAAGTCTCTCACACTTTCTTACTGGCTCACTAAACAGTCTTTTGTTGTGACACTGAATCATTACTGCAATCACAGTCAGATGACAGCCTAAAGATCCAAGATGACATTACCAATAGGGCTAAAGCTTTCATACTGTTTGTTGGGGGTCTTGTCCTGTGTGATCTTTATCCCCAAGCTCATGCACTAACACACCATTTCAATATGAATTAGTTTTATAAACCACATTTTTGGGTGACAACAGTCACAGCCCAACCATGATGGGTTTATACATTGCAGGGTAGCAGCATATGGATTAGAAATCTTAGGCAGAATAGACAGACATGCAAAAGAAATACAGAGACATAGGATAGCACCAAGAGAGCAACTCAATGTATACTAAATACTAAATCCACACACATTCATTTTGCATAGCCTCGAATACCCCAACATAAAAGGGGGGAAGAAGACAAAAGACTGCTTTGACATGACACAAAGGACAACCAGAACAGTTACTTGCTTCAATACTTGAAACATCAAGTCATTATTTCCTGAGTAAAGCATTTTGATGTTTTGGGCAGCATATGCAGTGAATACACCCTAGACCAAGTGTCCGGTAGGCAGACACTCCCTGGGTCAAACCTCCTGTTTTAAAATGAAAGAGCAAGCATAGACTTGAATTCTCTGACCTATTTGGAACGGATTCACCTCTATGGACCATCTTAATGTCCAAAATACCAAGTAACCATACCCTAGGTCAGGATATTTTGTTTGCAGCCACACCTGTTGTCAGGAATTTTGAGAATATAAAAATAAACTCAAACTCTCTGACCTTTAGTCAAGGTGGAACAGGCTCACATCTGTAGGCCTCCACAAATTAGGAGACAAAAATGATCCTAACCAATAATAAATCCCCTTGGTACATTTTTCCCTCTTTTAATTTGAAATGTATTAAACTTCAGGAATAGAGAATAGACAATAATATAATAGTAAACATTTCTACATCTATAATGTACTAAATTTTTAACATAGTTTATACATTAAATGGACTTAGACACAAATTTTCAGGACCATGCCTACCAGATGCAGTAAGGCATTCTTGGGCTGATGTCTCTGAGAGATGCTCTACTGTGTTAAACTCTTCCAAACTCTAATACAACTTGGGAAAATTAGCTGTCTCCATTCCCAGTGTTTTAATAATGAAGCTGCTAGAGGGTTATAACCCTTACTGTCTATTTTTCCACTGGGGTCATTTGTTTCAGTTTCCCTTAGAGATTCTACTCCAGGCCTCTCATATTAGCAGTGGTTCAACAGCATCCTTGCTCATAAACCACCCATCAGGGAGGAAAACATAAGTCTCTATCTTCCCATTCATCACATTTACACTGACTTACCTAGTGGGGTACCTTGGCTGTTCTCACACACATTATTTCTGAGAACAGTTAAAATAGAAAAGCTCCCAGAAGCTAAATTTTAAAATAAAAAGAATATCTTCCAAGAAGACACATTTGAAAGCAATGCTTTGATTGCAAATCCCTTTTAGTGACAGAGGAAATCATAAAAACTTCTGGATTCTTTTTATAAATTGCATTTTAGAAGGTTTGGGGGCCTCCTCTTTTAAAAAAAAATATGACCCACTCTCTATATAGGTATAGCTTTATACTGCTCATGAAGATGTTTTTTTCTTTTCTTGAAGTCCTTGTTGCTTTTATAAACCTTCACTTTCTAAAAACACTAGCACACGCAGATGTAGTCATTTTATGTTATATTGACCATGCAACATCAGAAACCAAAAGAAGTAGAGTACTTGTTTGGAATATTGAAGGCCCTTCATTCAATTCTCAGCACCAAAAAAAGTGTGGAAAGTATGATGTAGGAGGTTCGTCTGTATTTCTGTCGCTTTCATTGGTTAAATAAAGAGACTGCCTTGGCCTTTTGATAGGGCAGAAAATTAGGTGGGCAGAGTAGACAGAACAGAATGCTGGGAGGAAGAAGGCAGTCAGGAAGACGCCATGAAGGTCTGCCCTGAGATGGATGTAGGTTACAATCTTCCCGGTAAGCCACCACTTTGTGGTGCTACACAGATTACTAGATATGGGTTAAAGCAAGATGTGAGAGTTGGCCAAGAAAAGGTTAGAAATAATGGGCCGGACAGTGTTATTATTTCCGGGGTAAGCTAGCCATGCAGGAGCTGGACAGGACGAAAAGCAGGCCTGCTTGCCTCATCACTACAAAAGTAAGCAAGAAGCATTCTTTTGTCTCCAAAAATTACACTTACCTAGCACAAGGTGACCAAAAACAGCGTCAAAGAACAAAAATCAAGCTACCAAGCAAACAGACACTGTAAACAAGGTGTCACCAGTCTTTTATCTGGTATAGTAAACTTCAAGCCAAAATTAATCAAAAGAGATAAAGAAGGCACCACATATTTAAAAGGGAACAAGATAACAAGAAGACATTAACAACTATGAGCTTCTATGAACTAAATACCATAGTCCCAAATTTTGTAAGAAAAAAAGCAACACTAAAATTCATAAAAGACCACATAGATCCTGACACAACTATACTGACAGACTTCAATCCCTCACTTTGATATCAGAGTATATCTTCTAAACTAAGAGTCAGCAAAGGAATTTCAAAATTAAGTTACACTGTAAACCAGCTAGACTTAACAGCTATATACAAAATATTCCAACCAACAAATAAAGTATCCACATTCATCCCAGAAGCACACAGAGCCTTCACCAAAATTGATCACATTATGGGCCACAAAGAAGATCCTGACAAATAAAAGATAATTTCTTGTATCCTATCAGATCATAACAGAAAAAATTAGAAATCAACAGCCAGAGAGACTATTGAGAGTACAAAGACATGTGGAGACAAAACAAAACACTTTTGAACGATAAAAATGAAGGCAAAATTCTACTCTAACCTCAGGGATATAGTCAAGACAGTGTTGTGTGGAGCGGCGGGCTGCATCCTGCCACTCGGCTAGCTTTACCGGAAATAATTAGACGGAAACTGTATTCTTTTAAACACTGCTTAGCCCATTAGTTCTAGCCTTTTATTGGCTAATTCTCACATCGTTGATTAACCCATTTCTAATAATCTGTGTAGCACCACGAGCTGGTGGCTTACCAGGGAGGATCTTAACCTGCGTCTGTGTCTGGCGGGAGAATCATGGCGACTGCCTGACTTGGCTTCTTTCTCCCAGCATTCTGTTCTGTCTACTCCACCGACCTAATTTTCTGTCCTATCAGGCCAAGCAGTTTTCTTTATTACTTAACCAATGAAAGCAACAGATAAGATACAAGACCTAACTCCATCAAGATAGCCCAAAGAATAAAGGTTAAACCTATATATTCATATTTTAAAAGAGCCATTGAGACTTCAAATAAAACAACCTAATAATATACCTCTAATGGATGATAAGAAATAGTACGGTAGGAGTTAATAAAATAGAGACCAAAAGAACAGTATATGAAATTAAACAAAGAGTGGGTACTTTGAAAAGGTTAACAATATTGGCAAACTTACACACACAAAAAAAAACAAAGAACACCTAAATTAACAGAATTTAAAGGTTAAACGGGGTGTTATGATTATGAACTCCAATGAAATCTCAAACATCATTAGGGAATACTTATGAAAATATATATTCCAAAAATGTTGGAAAACCTAAAGTTAAAAAATGGGTGAGTTTCCAAATGCTTATGACTGGCCAAAATTAAAGCCAGCAGAAATAAATAATTTAAAGGATTTGTTATAATTCCAAATAAATTATATTTGGGGTTGAATCTATAATCAAAATTTTCCTACAAATAAATGGCAGGGGACCCCCCGCCCCGCCTTGAACCACACAACAGCTCCCAGCTCAGCCTGTTTGGGCGCTGGGACAGGGTCCGAATTGGGAGGGCACCCAGGAGGGTAGTAGCTCCTTTGTCTAGGTGGCCTGCCTGCCCTGCGGCAGCGTGGTCGGCCCTTTGTTCGCGAGACACCCAAGCAGCACGGAGACCAGATCCCGGTACCAGAAGAGACATCACCAGGGTGGGTGAGTTTCTGACTGCGGCAGCAGCCCGGGACAGGGAACTCAGACGTTCCTCAATCCTCCTGCACTCCTTGGTCAGTCTGCAGGGGCTATACTGCCCGATACTTCCTCTCTATTCATATCCCACCCAGCTTGCATCCACGACCCTCCCCCACCTCCTCTGACCCCCCGCCCCGCCTTGAACCACACAACAGCTCCAAGCTCAGCCTGTTTGGGCGCTGGGACAGGGTCCGAATTGGGAGGGCAGCCAGGAGGGTAGTAGCTCCTTTGTCTAGGTGGCCTGCCTGCCCTGCGGCAGCGAGGTCGGCCCTTTGCTCGCGAGACACCCAAGCAGCAGGGAGATCAGATCCGGGTGCCAGGAGAGACATCACTGGGCAGATCAAGCTCAGCAGGACGGACCTTGCTTCCACACTGAAGAGATACACCCAGAGGCTCAGTCACAGCAAAAACTGGACCAAGACACCAGGCCTCTCTTGGCTTCATTTGAAAGAGGAGATGGGAAGGCGCCAATGCAAGAATTCCTCCAACAACCTGAAAGGCAACATGACATGACCAGAACCCAGGGATCCCGAAATAAGAAGAATTGTACACCCTACTCCAGAAGAAGTAGAAGAAATCGACCCAAAAGTGAATTTTTTGAAAATAATAGAAGACCTTAAACAGGAGGTGAAAAACTGCCATAAACAATTAGAGATTACAAACAAAAAGGTAGAGGAAATGAATAAATCGCTCAAAGATACCCAAGAAAACCAAGAGAAACAAGAAAATGCAATCAAACAGGTAAGGGAAATGGTTCAAGACCTGAAGAACGAAATGGAAGTAATGAAGAAAACACAAACCGAGGGAAGGTTGGAGATGGAAAATCTGGGTAAACGAACAGGAACTACAGAGACAAGTACTACCAACAGATTACAAGAGTTAGAAGAAAGAATGTCAGACACTGAAGATACCATAGAGAAAATTAACACACTGATCAAAGAAAACAGCAAAACCAACAAATTCTCATCACAAAACATTCAGGAAATATGGGACACAATAAAAAGACCAAACCTAAGAATAATTGGGATACAAGAAGGAGAAGAAGTACAGCTCAATGGTTCAGAAAATATATTTAATAAAATTATAGAAGAAAACTTTCCCAGCCTAAAGAAAGATATTCCTTTGAAGGTTCAAGAAGCATACAGAACACCGAATAGACTGGACCAGAAGAAAACATCTCCTCGCCACATAATAATCAGAACACAAAACATCCAGAATAAAGAAAGAATATTAAGAGCTGCAAAGGAAAAAGGTCAAGTTACTTATAAAGGTAAACCTATCAGACTTACTCCTGACTACTCTATGGAAACCATGAAAGCCAGAAGGTCCTGGATAGATGTACTGCAGAAGCTAAGAGAACATGGATGCAAGCCCAGACTACTATACCCAGCCAAGCTTTCGTTCACTATAAATGGAGAAAACAAAATTTTCCAGGATAAAAACAAATTTAAACAATACGTAGCCACAAATCCAGCCTTACAGAAAGTAATAGAAGGAAAATCACAAACCAAGGAGACCAACAATGACCACAATAACTCAAACTTCTAGACACCCTTTACCAGCGCAACTAAAAGAAAGCAAACACACAAACCCTATGACTAAAAAAGTGACCAGAGTTAGCAACCACTGGTCATTAATATCCCTTAATGTCAATGGACTCAACTCACCTATAAAAAGACACAGGCTAAGAGATTGGATACGCAAACAGGATCCAACATTCTGCTGTTTACAAGAAACACACCTCAACCACAAAGATAGGCACCTACTTAGAGTAAAGGGATGGGAAAAGGTTTATCAAGCAAATGGACCTAAGAAACAAGCAGGTGTGGCCATACTAATTTCTAACAAAGTTGACTTCAAACTTAAATCAATCAGAAGAGATGGAGAGGGATATTTTATACTCATAACAGGGAACAATTGATCAGGATGAGGTCTCAATCCTGAATATCTATGCCCCTAATATAAAAGCACCCACATATGTAAAAGAAACATTACTAAAACTCAAAGACGCCATCAAACCGCACACACTAATAGTGGGAGATCTCAACACGCCTCTTTCACCAATGGACAGGTCAATCAGACAGAAACCTAACAGAGAAATAAGAGAATTAATGGAGGTATTGAACCAAATGGACTTAACAGACATCTATAGAACATTCCACCCAAATAGGAAAGAATATACCTTCTTCTCTGCAGCTCATGGAACCTTCTCGAAAATTGACCACATCCTCGGTAACAAAGCAAACTTCCACAGTTACAAAAAAATATCCATAACCACCTGTGTCTTATCAGATCACCACGGACTAAAGTTAGAATTCAACAACAATGCTACCCCCAGAAAGCCTGCAAACTCATGGAAACTGAATAGTCAACTATTGACCCACACCTGGATTAAAGAAGAAATAAAGAAAGAAATTAAAGTCTTCCTTGAATTCAATGAAAATAAAGAATCAACATACTCAAACTTATGGGACACTTTGAACGCAGTCCTAAGGGGAAAGTTCATAGCCCTTAGTGCCCACTTAAAGAAAACAGAGAAAGCATACATTGGAGACTTAACAGCCCACCTGAAAGCTCTAGAAAAAAAGAAGCAGACTCACCTAGGAGGAGTAGAAGACTGGAAATAGTCAAACTGAGGGCTGAAATCAACAAAATAGAAACACAGAAAACAATCCAAAGAATCAATGAAACAAAAAGCTGGTTCCTGGAGAAAATCAACAAAATTGATAAACCCCTATCCAAACTAATCAAACGGCAGAGAGAGAATCTGCAAATTAATAAGATCAGAAATGAAAAGGGGGACATAACCACAGACATAGAGGAAATTCAGAGAATCATTAGATCTTACTACAAAAGCCTGTATGCCACAAAACTGGAAAATGTAAAAGAAATGGACACTTTTTTAGATAAATACCATATACCAAAGTTAAATCAGGACCAGGTGAGCAATCTAAATAGACCTGTCAGTCGCGAAGAATTAGAAGCTGTTATCAAAAACCTCCCTACCAAAAAAAGCCCAGGACCAGACGGTTTCAATGCGGAATTCTACCAGAATTTCCAAGAAGACCTAATACCTATACTCCTTAAGGTATTTCACAATATAGAAACAGAAGAGTCATTGCCAAATTCCTTTTATGAAGCCACCATCACTCTGATACCAAAACCACACAAAGACTCAACCAAGAAAGAGAATTACAGGCCAATCTCACTCATGAACATCGACGCAAAAATCCTCAACAAAATACTGGCGAACCGTATCCAAGAATACATTAGAAACATTATCCATTATGATCAAGTAGGCTTCATACCAGAGATGCAAGGCTGGTTCAACATACGAAAATCTATCAATGTAATCCATCATATAAATAAACTGAAAGAAAAAAACCATATGATCATTTCATTAGATGCTGAAAAAGCTTTTGACAAAATTCAACATCCCTTTATGATAAAAGTCTTGGAGAGATTAGGGATACAAGGGTCATACTTAAATATAATAAAAGCTATTTACAGCAAACCGACAGCTAACATCAAATTAAACGGAGAGAAACTCAAAGCCATCCCACTTAAATCAGGAACACGACAAGGCTGTCCACTCTCTCCATACCTCTTCAATATAGTGCTTGAAGTTTTAGCAATAGCAATAAGACAACATAAGGGGATCAAGGGGATTCGAATTGGAAAGGAAGAAGTTAAACTTTGTTATTTGCAGATGATATGATAGTCTACATAAGCGACCCCAAAAACTCCACCAAAGAACTCCTACAGCTGATAAACACCTTTAGTAATGTGGCCGGATACAAGATCAACTCCAAAAAATCAGTCGCCCTCCTATACACAAAGGATATGGAAGCAGAGAGGGAAATCAGAGAAGCATCACCTTTCACGATAGCCACAAACAGCATAAAATATCTCGGGGTAACTCTAACCAAAGAAGTGAAGGATCTATTTGACAAGAACTTTAAGGCATTGAAGAAAGAAATTGAAGAGGATACCAGAAAATGGAAGGATCTCCCTTGCTCTTGGATTGGGAGGATCAACATAGTAAAAATGGCAATCCTACCAAAGGCAATTTATAGATTCAATGCAATCCCCATCAAGATCCCATCAAAATTCTTCACTGTTCTTGAAAGGACAATAATCAACTTTATATGGAATAACAAAAAACCCAGGATAGCCAAAACAATCTTGTACAATAAAGGTACTTCTGGAGGCATTACCATCCCTGACTTTAAACTCTACTATAGAGCTACAGTAATGAAAACAGTGTGGTATTGGCATAAAAATAGAGAAGTCGACCAATGGAATCGTGTAGAAGACCCGGATCTTAACCCACAAACCTATGAATACCTCATTTTCGATAAAGGTGCTAAAAGTATACAATGGAAGAAAGAAAGCATCTTCAACAAATGGTGCTGGCACAACTGGATGTCAACCTGTAGAAGAAAGAAAATTGACCCATATCTATCACCATGCACAAAACTCAAGTCCAAATGGATCAAAGACCTCAATATCAATCTGAACACACTGAACCTGATAGAAGAGAAAGTGGGAAGTACCCTACAACAGATGGGCACAGGCGATCGCTTCCTAGGTATAACCCCAGCAGCACAGTCATTAAGGGCAACATTGAATAAATGGGACCTACCGAAACTGAGAAGCTTCTGTAAAGCAAAAGACACTGTCACTAAGACAAAAAGGGAACCCACTGACTGGGAGAAGATCTTCACCAACCCCGCAACAGACAAAGGTCTGATCTCCAAAATATATAAAGAACTCAAGAAACTAGACTTTAAAATGCTAATTAACCCAATTAAAAAATGGGGCACTGATCTGAAGAGAGAATTCTCAACAGAAGAAGTTCAAATGGCCAAAAGGCACTTAAGGTCATGCTCAGCCTCCTTAGCGATCAGGGAAATGCAAATCAAAACAACATTGAGATATCACCTTACACCTGTCAGAATGGCTAAAATCAAAAACACTAATGATAGCCTTTGCTGGAGAGGCTGTGGAGAAAGGGGTACCCTCATCCATTGCTGGTGGGAATGCAAACTTGTGCAACCACTTTGCAAAGCAGTGTGGCGGTTTCTCAGGAAAATTGGGATCAACCTACCCATGGACCCAGCAATGCCACTCTTGGGAATATACCCACGAGATGCCCGATCATATGACAAGGACATTTGTTCAACTATGTTCATAGCAGCATTATTTGTAATAGCCAGATCCTGGAAACAACCTAGATGCCCTTCAATGGAAGAATGGATGAAGAAAGTATGGAATATATATACATTAGAATACTACTCAGCGGTAAAAAACAATGACTTCGCGAATTTTGCATGCAAATGGATGGAAATAGAAAACACTATCCTGAGTGAGGTAACCCAGACCCAAAAGGATGAACATGGGATGTACTCACTCATAATTGGTTTCTAGAGATAAATAAAGGTCAGTGAGTCTATAATTTGATATCCTAAAGAAACTAAATAAGAAGGTGAACCGAAAGAAAAACATATAGCTATCCTCCTGGTTATGGGAAGTAGACCAGATTGCCGGGCAAAAATTTGGGATCTTGGGGGTGTGGTGGGAGGGGGGTGAGGGGGAGAAGGGGAGAGAAATGTGAGAAGGGGAGGATGGGGGGAACCTGGGGAAACGGGATGTTTGGGATAAAGGAAGGTTGGTTAGGGGAGCAGAGAAGCACACATCTTAATTAAGGGAGCCATCTTAGAATAGAAAAAAAAAATAAAATAAAAAAAAAAACAGTTTCCAATAGAGAGAGCTTAAAGCTGCCTAACAGGTACTCAAACAGGTAAAATATAAATCAACAGGTAAAGTATACAATAATCAACAAACACAGTATATTAATTATAATGCAGCTATGGCAAGTGTGCATATTAAATATAAAACTTATTCTACAACATTTTTATAAGAAAATGCTGTTTATGGCAAAATCTTCTCAAGTTTTGCCAATTAAGATATTAAACTCTTAATTTAAACCAGTAGCCTGTCTGGTACAAAAGGGCAGGATAAAAGCTAAAAAATGGCTTGATCCCCAGATGATTATTGCTACAATTCACACAACTGTATTTTGCTAATGTTATAGCAAAAAAAATCCCTTAAAGGATTTTATGTTAAATTTTACAAATGGCTCTTCCAATGGAGGAACTGCATATATGGCTAATAATAATAAAAAAAATATTATGGAGCATAATAAGGCTCCTTGTAAGCAGCTTATGAAACTTGCAAGTAGATCCAGATGCAAACGGATCTGACATGATAACACCAAGCTGACCTTTGCTAGGGCAAGGTGGAAAAGCCCTTGCAATGCATTATGAAAAAACCCGACCTATATTTATTTGGGGTCGAGGATATGTTTATGCTTTTTTCACAGAAAGAAAATAAAAGCTGGGCCTGATGTCGAGGCTGCGCTGCGGACACAGAGGAGTTCCTGAGGCGATTGCAGAGAGGTCCTTAGTCTGGCTTTTCCTGCCCCCAAGGAGAGGAGTCCCTGATAACAGAACCTGCTGCTCCACTCTACAGGGTGTCAATTCTGCCTCCTGAGTCCAGGGAGACCCGGCTGAGATAATGCCAGGATGTGCTTCAGATAGCTGAATCCAGCTCACCTCACCCAGGAATCCCACCGGCCCTGAAGCACAAGTGCTAAACTGCTTCTGCAGCTTGAACTCTGGTCTGCTTTGGAGCTGAGATGCAGACTGGACATCAGACTGTTTTAATCTCTGGGACACAGAACTCATTTTAATTAAAATACTAACCTCTTCACTTAAGAAGGGGAAAGATTGGGGTTCCTGTGACTGTTGCTCAGAGTCTGGAAATGGTGGTATTTGACAACAATGTATGTCATTGTACTCTTACTGAAATTGATCTAATGATATTTGTAACTGCTTATAGATGTTGGGAAAGGTTTGACACATGCTGTAAAGTGTTTGGGTTCAATGCATATGTTAAGAATTTTAGATTTTGATCCCTTTTTCACCTCCCTAATTGATGGCAGGCAAGCACACGTAACTTTTTGTGGAGTAGGCATTTAGGAAGGAGGACATACCATGGGCCAGACTAAAAGGTGAATACTGGGTTTGGAAGGTGCCCCTTTCTTCTTGTCTGGAGATGGAGTTATTGGTGCCAAAATTATATCATATCTTTTGTTTAAGGAGCACCTCACAGATTTTTCATTAATGATAGACACAGGGGCCCAATGACGGGAGTTAGTGTGGATCCTCACCTAAATTTCAAACCATACAGAGGCCGTACAGGCCGGCTCAACATGGCATGGTTTTTAGGTACGAGGGCGCTCTCCACATAGCCTAAGACAGGGTGCCCTGTGATCTGCTTACTTTAATCCTACTAGATACCTTTTATTTGAGAAGCTCCAAGAAACTAATGCTACTCATAAGGCACCCCTCTGTTCCCAGGAGAGGTAAATTGCTTCACCAGTCGAGAGGAGGGTCTCTCCTTGTCCCAGTCCCTTCTCCTTTAGATCTGACACCATGGTTGACTCTGTCTTGGTGCCCTCCACTTATAACTACTTGCCTTTATATAAGAAAGGAGGAATATGTTGGGAGCCGTTTCCCCCCTAAAGATTGTTACAGAAACCATCACCTTGGGGAGCCTGCAGGGAACCCCAAACCCATAATTATGTTAAGAATAGTCCTATTGGCAAAACCTGCCCCACACCCAATTAGCTATTCGCTAATTGCTAACGAACCTAATCTGATAGCGGAACTGCCTTAAATTCCAGCTATCCAGGGAACTAGGTGTGGCAACTCCTGACTTCTTGGCCTACCTGACCGGATGTAGGTTACGTGACTGGGACCACGTGGCCAGATTCCATGCTCCCTGTGCCCTGCTCCCCAAGCCCTCATTCAGGGGGGTATATAAGTTGTTACCCTGTCCCTAATAAATGGAGGCTTTGACAAAAAAAAAAAAAAAAAAAAAAAAAAAAACAAATAATGGAACAGTAAAAAAAAAAAAAAAAAAAAAAATGGCAGGGCCAGAGAGATGGTAAAAGTCACACACGTCTGATGACCTAAGTGCAATCCCTGGAACCATCTAAAGAGGAAGTAACAAATCCTGAAGTGGTCTTTTGAGCTCCACACACATGCTGTGGCATATATACACACACTTAAACAACAACAACAAAAATCCTTAATCCAGTCAGCCAGCTCTACCCACGTGACCACACAGAGCTCAGCCAGATCTACCCACTTGACCACACAGAGCTCAGCCAGCTCTAACCACCTGACCACACAGAGTTCAGCCAGCTCTACCCATATGACCACACAGAGCTTCCATGGTGTTAAAATGTTGTGAGAACATTTGTGGTACCTAGCAGTAGACATATTTGAGCTTTTCAGGCAACCCAGAGAACTCAAGGCAACAACAAAAACAATAATAATAATGCATCACTGATTATCATGAGCTCTGTTCTCTCCTTTTAAGCACTAAGACCTAGGAATAGCCTGAAGAATCTGGACTTTTCACTACACATAGGGACTGAATCCTAGACCCATCACTGAGCACCAGTAGAACCTTCACAGATATGTTCCTTACCAGATATGTTCGTCCATCTTTGAAATGGAGTGTAGCATCTAGCACAGAAGGTACACATTGACTTAGTCCACACTCTTTTGGAAACTTTTGGATTGTTACCCTAGCCATTACATGATAACTAAGTTTGTACAATACAATCTGATAGCCCAAGATAGCTCCATAATTTGGAGAATCTAGCGGAAAAAAAAAGAAGAAAGAAACAGTGTCTCTGGTTATAAAATCATCATTCAGAATTTCATGATACAGAGCCTTGTGAGGCTGCACAGGATGTGTATCTGCCACCAGCTCCTCTCCCCACCCCACTGTGCCAAAATCACCTATTCATGCTTTGATGCTTCCTTGATTGCACTGAAAGCATGAGTGATTACAACCTGTGGGTCAAGGTTGGTGCAAGGAGGAAGGAAACCAGTGGGTAAATACCACCTTCCTCTGTCATGCTGATGGGCAATTTGGAGGCAGGAGGGGGGTTCTACAGGGATCCTCAGTCAAGCAGAATCCAGCTTCAGCAGCTTGCTGATGTCAAGAATCAGTTTTTCTCCCTTCTCTTACCTGCACACAAGGTTTGGTCTTAAACACTGTCTCAGGATTAGCTAGGTTTACTATGGCCACCGTCTTAGATAGGATTAGCTAGGTATACTATGGCTACCGTCTTAGATAGGATTAGCTAGGTATACTATGGCACACCGTCTTAGATAGGATTAGCTAGGTATACTATGGCACACCGTCTTAGATAGGATTAGCTAGGTATACTA
This sequence comes from Microtus obscurus, assembly GCA_963919715.1. Lineage (NCBI taxonomy): Eukaryota > Metazoa > Chordata > Mammalia > Rodentia > Cricetidae > Microtus > Microtus obscurus. The sequence goes on from CAWTZC010001510.1 coordinate 1,942,217, forward strand.
TGGCACACCGTCTTAGATAGGATTAGCTAGGTATACTATGGCACACCGTCTTAGATAGGATTAGCTAGGTATACTATGGCACACCGTCTTAGATAGGATTAGCTAGGTATACTATGGCTACCGTCTTAGATAGGATTAGCTAGGTATACTATGGCACACCGTCTTAGATAGGATTAGCTAGGTATACTATGGCACACCGTCTTAGATAGGATTAGCTAGGTATACTATGGCACACCGTCTTAGATAGGATTAGCTAGGTATACTATGGCTACCGTCTTAGATAGGATTAGCTAGGTATACTATGGCACACCGTCTTAGATAGGATTAGCTAGGTATACTATGGCTACCGTCTTAGATAGGATTGGCTAGGTATACTATGGCAATCGTTAGATAGGATTAGCTAACACCGTCTTAGATAGGATTAGCTAGGTATACTATGGCACACCGTCTTAGATAGGATTAGCTAGGTATACTATGGCTACCGTCTTAGATAGGATTAGCTAGGTATACTATGGCACACCGTCTTAGATAGGATTAGCTAGGTATACTATGGCTACACGTCTTAGATAGGATTAGCTAGGTATACTATGGCATACCGTCTTAGATAGGATTAGCTAGGTATACTATGGCTACCGTCTTAGATAGGATTAGCTAGGTATACTATGGCACACCGTCTTAGATAGGATTAGCTAGGTATACTATGGCACACCGTCTTAGATAGGATTAGCTAGGTATACTATGGCTACCGTCTTAGATAGGATTAGCTAGGTATACTATGGCACACCGTCTTAGATAGGATTAGCTAGGTATACTATGGCATACCGTCTTAGATAGGATTAGCTAGGTATACTATGGCTACCGTCTTAGATAGGATTAGCTAGGTATACTATGGCTACCGTCTTAGATAGGATTAGCTAGGTATACTATGGCTACCGTCTTAGATAGGATTAGCTAGGTATACTATGGCTACCGTCTTAGATAGGATTAGCTAGGTATACTATGGCTACCGTCTTAGATAGGATTAGCTAGGTATACTATGGCTACCGTCTTAGATAGGATTAGCTAGGTATACTATGGCACACCGTCTTAGATAGGATTAGCTAGGTATACTATGGCACACTGTCTTAGATAGGATTAGCTAGGTATACTATGGCACACTGTCTTAGATAGGATTAGCTAGGTATACTATGGCTACCGTCTTAGATAGGATTAGCTAGGTATACTATGGCTACCGTCTTAGATAGGATTAGCTAGGTATACTATGGCTACCGTCTTAGATAGGATTAGCTAGGTATACTATGGCTACCGTCTTAGATAGGATTAGCTAGGTATACTATGGCTACCGTCTTAGATAGGATTAGCTAGGTATACTATGGCTACCGTCTTAGATAGGATTGGCTAGGTATACTATGGCACACCGTCTTAGATAGGATTAGCTAGGTATACTATGGCTACCGTCTTAGATAGGATTAGCTAGGTATACTATGGCACACCGTCTTAGATAGGATTAGCTAGGTATACTATGGCTACCGTCTTAGATAGGATTGGCTAGGTATACTATGGCACACCGTCTTAGATAGGATTAGCTAGGTATACTATGGCTACCGTCTTAGATAGGATTGGCTAGGTATACTATGGCACACCGTCTTAGATAGGATTGGCTAGGTATACTATGGCTACCGTCTTAGATAGGATTAGCTAGGTATACTATGGCACACCGTCTTAGATAGGATTAGCTAGGTATACTATGGCACACCGTCTTAGATAGGATTAGCTAGGTATACTATGGCACACCGTCTTAGATAGGATTAGCTAGGTATACTATGGCACACCGTCTTAGATAGGATTAGCTAGGTATACTATGGCACACCGTCTTAGATAGGATTAGCTAGGTATACTATGGCTACCGTCTTAGATAGGATTAGCTAGGTATACTATGGCTACCGTCTTAGATAGGATTAGCTAGGTATACTATGGCTACCGTCTTAGATAGGATTAGCTAGGTATACTATGGCTACCGTCTTAGATAGGATTAGCTAGGTATACTATGGCACACCGTCTTAGATAGGATTAGCTAGGTATACTATGGCACACTGTCTTAGATAGGATTAGCTAGGTATACTATGGCTACCGTCTTAGATAGGATTAGCTAGGTATACTATGGCTACCGTCTTAGATAGGATTAGCTAGGTATACTATGGCACACTGTCTTAGATAGGATTAGCTAGGTATACTATGGCACACTGTCTTAGATAGGATTAGCTAGGTATACTATGGCTACCGTCTTAGATAGGATTAGCTAGGTATACTATGGCTACCGTCTTAGATAGGATTAGCTAGGTATACTATGGCTACCGTCTTAGATAGGATTAGCTAGGTATACTATGGCTACCGTCTTAGATAGGATTAGCTAGGTATACTATGGCTACCGTCTTAGATAGGATTAGCTAGGTATACTATGGCTACCGTCTTAGATAGGATTAGCTAGGTATACTATGGCTACCGTCTTAGATAGGATTAGCTAGGTATACTATGGCACACCGTCTTAGATAGGATTAGCTAGGTATACTATGGCACACTGTCTTAGATAGGATTAGCTAGGTATACTATGGCTACCGTCTTAGATAGGATTAGCTAGGTATACTATGGCTACCGTCTTAGATAGGATTGGCTAGGTATACTATGGCACACCGTCTTAGATAGGATTGGCTAGGTATACTATGGCTACCGTCTTAGATAGGATTAGCTAGGTATACTATGGCACACCGTCTTAGATAGGATTAGCTAGGTATACTATGGCACACCGTCTTAGATAGGATTAGCTAGGTATACTATGGCACACCGTCTTAGATAGGATTAGCTAGGTATACTATGGCACACCGTCTTAGATAGGATTAGCTAGGTATACTATGGCACACTGTCTTAGATAGGATTAGCTAGGTATACTATGGCTACCGTCTTAGATAGGATTAGCTAGGTATACTATGGCTACCGTCTTAGATAGGATTAGCTAGGTATACTATGGCACACCGTCTTAGATAGGATTAGCTAGGTATACTATGGCACACTGTCTTAGATAGGATTAGCTAGGTATACTATGGCTACCGTCTTTGATAGGATTAGCTAGGTATACTATGGCTACCGTCTTAGATAGGATTAGCTAGGTATACTATGGCTACCGTCTTAGATAGGATTAGCTAGGTATACTATGGCTACCGTCTTAGATAGGATTAGCTAGGTATACTATGGCACACCGTCTTAGATAGGATTAGCTAGGTATACTATGGCTACCGTCTTAGATAGGATTAGCTAGGTATACTATGGCTACCGTCTTAGATAGGATTAGCTAGGTATACTATGGCTACCGTCTTAGATAGGATTAGCTAGGTATACTATGGCTACCGTCTTAGATAGGATTAGCTAGGTATACTATGGCACACCGTCTTAGATAGGATTAGCTAGGTATACTATGGCTACCGTCTTAGATAGGATTAGCTAGGTATACTATGGCTACCGTCTTAGATAGGATTAGCTAGGTATACTATGGCTACCGTCTTAGATAGGATTAGCTAGGTATACTATGGCTACCGTCTTAGATAGGATTAGCTAGGTATACTATGGCACACCGTCTTAGATAGGATTAGCTAGGTATACTATGGCACACCGTCTTAGATAGGATTAGCTAGGTATACTATGGCTACCGTCTTAGATAGGATTAGCTAGGTATACTATGGCACACCGTCTTAGATAGGATTAGCTAGGTATACTATGGCTACCGTCTTAGATAGGATTAGCTAGGTATACTATGGCTACCGTCTTAGATAGGATTAGCTAGGTATACTATGGCACACCGTCTTAGATAGGATTAGCTAGGTATACTATGGCACACCGTCTTAGATAGCCCCCTGCTCAACCTCATCAGCATGCTCTTTGTCTTCTCTGGGGTGCAAGAGCCAGTGAAGGAAAGTAGGGGTCAAAATTCCACCACAAGATTGAAGAGGAAAACAAAAAGTTCATCCTCTCCTCACACATCCAGCATCCTTTGCTTCAAAGTCATATATTCGTTTTGACTTTAAACTCTCTGCTATAAGATTCCAGACATTCCATTTATTAAAGTTCTGTTTTCTCTGACATCCACTTGGCCTTGATCCTATAATAATCTCACTGGAAGAGAAAGCATGGTCATGACTTGGGCTCTGAATAGGGCAGGAAAGCAAGATTCATGGTCCTACCAATAACACAGTAAACTAATTTACAGGAAGTGAAGTACTCTCAAGATATCACTTTAAAAGAATAAAGGACGATTGAATCCTTGACCAGCTGAGAACCTCATTCTGATAGCTATTAAAAATTTATAAATCCTTCTTGCTTTATATCCCGTGTTACAGGATTGTACTTTTCTTTCTCAAAATAGAATCCTTTATCTTATATCTTTAATTCGTCAACACGGCCTTCCAACAACATGTCTCAGAAACAATATCACGGCAGGAAAAGCACATCAAACTCATTTGTCAGTTCAACTCCTGCCACCTGCTTGATGTCTACCCTTAGACACATTTCACTAAAAGTTCAATTCAGCGCAGTCCAATCCAAGTCTCTACCAGATTATTGGAGTTTTTTTTTTTTCTACACTGTTGGATACAGGACTGATCATGTTGGGCACAGGCAATGTATCACAGACTTGTCCCTGGAGAAAACTGACTCTCCCTCCTCAGCAACTCTTGAGCTAAAGCAGGGGCCTTGTAAACCCTGTCCAGTGAAGTATTCTGTAGCCACACGATTTAGTGAGGATTTTTTTGTAGCAATATATAATTTGATGGTTTTAAATATTTTATAATTTTAAATGTTAAGTTTTCTAAAGCCAAAACGTGTTTTGAGGGAGAGTATTTTATTACATGCCTGAAGAAGAAGACTATCTCTGCGCATGCTAGCACATAATTTGGGGATTCTGGGAGCATGTTAACAAAACTAACCACACAGTTTGTTCCTAAGGTGGAGAGCTAGATGTCTGAGAACAGAGTGGAATGTAGATTTTTCATTACATGCCTTTATAGCTTTTCAAGCATGTGACCATATGCTCTATTTCAAAATAAGAACTGTGCTGAGCAGATGACTCAGTGTATAAGAGCACTTGTGGCACAAACATAAAGACCCAGGTTCAGATCACCAGTGCCCATATACAAAGTCAGTAATCTCAATGCTGTTGGGAGACAAAGACAGGAAGATCAAGGGATTTGCTGGCTGCGAACATAGCTCAGATTCAATGAACTATGTCTCAAAGGTAAAGTGGAGAGTAACAAAACAGGGCATCAGCAGAACTGTGCACACCTATGGCCACATACACACACTCACACACACACACACACACACACACACGCACACACACAATTTTTAAGACAAGGTCACATTATCAGCCTGGCCTCAAATTCAGAGAAACCCGGGCCTCTGTCTGACTAGTACTAAGATTAAAGGTATGCACCACTATGCCCAGCAATATATCTTATTTTAATAAGGAAGATGATTTAGCAAATCTTTAATGTCTTTTTTTAAGAATTTGGGGAATGTGCAAAACAATCATGAACTTTTTGGTATTGTGCAGATAAACCTAAAGAGAATAAAAGCCAAAAGGGCCAGATAAAGGGTTAAATAACATGGTGTCAGCGAAGGTATCTGGAATCAGTTGATACGGCTGTAATCAGCCCCTGAAAAACCATAAGAAGCAGTAAATGCACCTGTTATGTAAGCTGTTATTTAAATTAGACTTCTGTGTAATTCTCTTTAAAATGTCCTTGGGATCAAGGGCACATTTGCCAGTGGCTCCTTGAATATTCTCCATCCCTAGCCCTTGAACTTGGCAGTGATGGCCTTGGTCATACAGCTGTGAATGCATTTCTTTACAATGGCATAGCAAAAGCCTAAATAGTGTTCAGACACTTCACTTTCCTCTCATGAGCACGTTAACACTAACATGGTTTTTATAAAATTGGACATGGCCTTGCACAGCCCTGTAACCACATGCCAAGCAAAGAAAACCCTGTAATTCCCCACCTCAGGACTCCTGAAGACTCCTCCCCGAAGCAGAGTTAAAGACCCCAAGACCTAATCTGCTCTCCCACTCTCTCTGCAGACAAAGATCTGTCTGCTTCGTCCATATACAAATACACTAGGGGTGGGACTGGAAAGATGGCTCAGTGGTTAAGACCACTAGTGGCTCTTCCAGTGGACCTGGGTTCAATTCCCAGTACCCACCTGGAGGCTCTTATCTGTAACACCTAAGGGACCCCTCTTCTAGAGTGGAGGATGTGATGCCCTCTTCTGGCCTCCACTGGCACTGCATGCATATGGTACACAGACATTTGCAGGCAAAACATCAATACATAGAAAACAAAACTAAAGGTTTAAATTTTTAAAGAATATAAATAAAAGTATGGTATGCTTTATCTCTCTGCATGCACAGTTCCGTAGTATACATACAACTTATTATCTCAGGAACTAGTGTATGTACATCTTACGGCTACTTGTATGTAATGAAAATGGCCAAAAATATAGTTTCTACACATAACACTAGAACATAGACACTAGAAACTCACAACACTTTCATATTCATTTATAATTATAAATCAGAGGGTCAGGGATACAATAAAGCAGGGATAATGTGAGGATAGTTGTTTTTCCTTGACTGTGGGACAATAGCACTGATTTCACATGAACAAGTGTAATAGAGGCTTTTACATACTTTTTTTTTTCTTTTTTGGTTTTTCGAGACAGGGTTTCTTCGTTTAACAGCCCTGACTGATCCTGGATCTAGCTCTCATAGATCAGGCTGGCCTCAAACTCACAGAGATCCACCGGGGATTAAAGGCTTTTTACACACTTCTTCAGAACTGTGAAGTGCATAGCTCAACATTGGCAGCCCAACTCTTCAACCACAAATACACTGAGCTGAAAATCTTCTTAACTAGTTTTCATTTATGAAAACCCAAGTTTAGTCAACTTTAACACTTAAAAAGCGTAAGTAATAATCCTAAATTGTAATCTGACATTGAAGTGTTTTGTCTCTGCCTTCTGCATTTGTAAGATAATATGTATCTTACTCCATGGGGTCCTTTTGAGGATCAGATGGTAAAATGTGTTGTAACAAAATTCTACAAACTGCAGGTGGATCTATATATTCTTCAAATGTAAATTATCTCCTTCTTGGAGGATCTCCCTCCAGTGCTCATGGGACCTTGAGGGCCCATAAGCAAAACTGTTGAGCCAGAAAGATCTCAAAGGATCCTTATAGGACTGGGGAATGTTGGCAAACATCAACATTTTGGGGTAGTTATGATTAAAACTATAGTAAAACACTGAAATTAGTGTGTTGTGGAGCTGCTGATAGGTCCACACAGTGTGGACAATGAAGAAAATTTCCAGAAGAGGGGTTCACTGGTACACACAAACCACTAACCCCCTGGCAAGGAATTGTTGAGGAAGTGAAATAAGCCAAATGTCACACTCCCCCTGGGGAAATGCGGCCTGCAGATATCTAATAACACACTCTCTGCAGTCATTATATTAGTGAATGCAAGCTTGCCTTCAGGATCTGCTTTAATTACAGGAGCATCATGCATAAAACATGGGAGTCATTTTAACATGTTCATTATCCTGTGCTTCCATTCACAAGGCAAGTTTACCCACAGTTTATTTGTTGGTTCTTATTCTTAAAAATATCTATAGGTGTTAGTTCAGCCAAAATCAGAGGCAGGTGCCCCTGATTGGGAGGATGCTGTTAGTCAACGGACTGAAAACAACTTGTGAAAACCAAGACCACTCTAAGTCTCTGCTGCATCCTTCAGGGCTCTGACTATGGAAATAGATTCATACGTTTTAATAACATCAGTGGCCCCCAGTTCTTTTCTCTAATGAAACCAAATGGATCTATGCAGGTTAGGACTGTTCTAACACTTCAAAGCTTTATTTTTTCTTAGGCAGAGAAAATGATTGCCATCTTGCTATGCAATCTCCGAACTTCCCTAAGGCAGCTCAGTATTTAGTCAGATATGCTGAAGTCATTTAACCCTCCAAAGTCTCAGATTCGGCAAGTGTAGAATCATTAAATAATTTTAGGGGAAACATTCTCAAAAGCTCTTTCCTGAAATCAAAAGCAATTTAAGAAAGCCGGAGATACCCGAGGCTGTAGGGATTGATATGTAATTAGTTGATAGATGCATTGTTGTTTATTTGAGACAGTGGGACAGGAGTGGCTTCTTCGATGAGAATCCAACTAAAATGTCAGGGCGGAAATAAACACATAAATGAAGATAAAGAACTTCAGAAGATAAAACAATAGCAAGTTATTAGAATTGGGTAGCGACACTAAGCATCAAGAAGAGCAACTTAGGTGTCGTTTTTGTTTCCTTTTGTTTTATAATAAAAGGTTGTTGCCCTGGGGAGAGGAAGTCTAATTGAATGGCTGTGTGGGTATCTGCAAGGAAAGCAATTGTCATCAGTCACCAAGTCTAATTGAATGGCTGTGTGGGTATCTGCAAGGAAAGCAATTGTCATCAGTCACCAAAAAGGAGACTTTGAGACCCAAACCAAAAACAGAAAAAGAAAAAATAGTTAAAGACTTTCCCATTAAGGAAAGCTAAGACCAGACATAGCACATGATATCTCCATTGAAGACACAAACTAAACACAGGAGTGTGTAATGATTTGACACAGTTCTTCCACTCGAGAATCGTGACACACAACTGGGCCACCACAGCAGGACACAAAGTCTTGAGTGTGAGGAAAGCTAAGTGTTCATCATTTGAATTATACTTCACAAATATTTAGAGAGATCAACTTGTTCCTATATCCGTAGGGAGGTAAGCCCAGTTAGAAAGGACAACTGGAAATGTCCTTAAAAAGCCAAAATGTCTGTAGGCTTCTCTCTAAACTCATGAACTGCCAAGGGTAAAAGAAATTAGACATTCCCCCCAAGAATCTCTTACCCTTCTGTGAGGACCAGCATCCAGTAGTTCAGGGTTTGAGGGGGAAATTCAGAGTAGGAGGAATATCACTCAACCTGATTTTTCTATCCAAGGGAGAAAAACTTAATTCTCAGGGGCCAGCCAGGGGTGCTAAACTTAACTCCCTGGAACCAGAAAAAAAAGGAAAAATACACACATATATAGGGTCTTTCTCTGTTTTCTCTCTGTGTATTTCTCTTGTTTGTTTTGTTTTGTTTGTTTTTTGAGACAGGGTTTCTCTGTAGCTTTGGATCCTGTCCTGGAACTAGTTCTTGTAGACCAGGCTGGTCTTGAACTCACAGAGATCCACCTGCCTCTGCCTCCTGAGTGCTGGAATTAAAGGCATGAGTCACCAACACCTGGCTTCTCTCTGTATTTCTTTCTTACCTCTTCCAAGATATAACCCTTCTATGTCTCTTGATGCCTTCATTCTCACTTTAATTTTATTTTTTCCTTCCAGCTTATATATCCCAGCAAAATATTTCAAGCAATCTAAAAGTTACAATGTGAAGCTGGAGAGCTGGCTCAGTGAGGGCACTGGCTGCTCTTCCAGATGTCTTGAATTCAATTCTCAGCACCCACATGGTGACTCATAACCATCTGTAAAGAGATCTGGTGCCCTCTTCTGGTGTGCAGGCATACATGTAGGCACTACACTGCATATATAATAAATAAACCTTTAAAAAACTATAATGTGGTTGCATCCCATTTTTCAAGTGAATGGTTACAATGAATACATGAAAAAAACAGCATGTTTCCATATCCCTTCATGATGAAACATTTTATATATTACACGTGAAAAACAAATTATTCCCAAGAATCTGCATGCATTCATGTCCAAGCAACTTGTTACAGATTAACAGTATATAAGCAAGCAAGTTGTTTATTACTTAGCTAATAAAAAGTAATCTTATAAGGAATCTCAAATGAATCACAAATCTGAACCTTTATATGTGTAAAACAACCAATCATCTCTACTTTAAATCCTTAGGGTGCACACCCATTCATCTGCAGGTTTTTATATCAGGACGCTGACGGCAGAAATGGGCACAAGGAATTAACCGTCATCTTGGATCACCAACCCATCCCAGCAGGAAAGGCATGTGAGGTAATAATAATTGGACTGCTTTGTTCTTGTTCCTTTCTAAACCTTTCTAAACTTTAGATTGTTTCCCAAGTTTTGTTTTGCTTTGTTTTTTAACCTCAAAGTTATCAATAAAAACATCTTAAGCTAACCTTAAGTCATATTTAAAGCTTTATTTCAGCTGGAATGTACCGAAACCTATAAACACAGCTTCCAACACTAAGATTAAAAAACCTAACTTAGCTTCTGGGACTCAATCATTTTTTTCTCAATTATTAATTTAAGCCACTTCCTATTCAGTTCCTAGCTGTGTAATATTTCCTTGTTCTATTTTCTATCCTCTACAGCGCCTGCTTCATCAGGGCTGAGGGCAACACCATACCTAGCTTTAACCTGCCTTTGGTCCTGGCCGCCCAGCTAGCCAAAATAATCACACAGAAACTGTATTCATTTAAATCACTGCCTGGCCCATTATCTCTAGCCTCTTATTGGCTAACTCTCAAATCTTGATTTAACCCATTTCTAATAATATGTGTTTACCACGAGGTCATGGTTTAAAGATTCAGCATGTCTGTCCTATTGGCTGCATGATGGCTCTCTGTCTGCCCTTCTTCCCAGCATTCTACTCCACCTACCTAAATGCTGCCAAGTGTTGCCAAGGCCAAGGCAGTTTCTTTATTCAACCAATGAAAGCAACACAAACACAGAAGGGCCTCCTACACCATTTACCTATATTAGTTTTCCCACTAAACTAACCTCTATCATAATCCTTAACTATATTTATTAAAGACCTCTAATCATCAAAATCCTACTTAATTCAACACTATTATTGAATAAAATCTGCTTTGGTTAAACAGTGTAGTTTAGGAGGAAGTCATCTTCATAATAATACACAGGTAAAAGTGCCCAGTAGAATGGGATATTTCCAAGAGATAGCCATACTACATTAAGGGCTATATTAATCTTCCCACACCCATTCACAACAAGCCAGATACCAGAGAAAAATGGCAGAGGCAAAGACACACCATTACCAAGAGACATGCTGAGGCCAAAGCTCTCAGGGGCCTTGCCTATCTGAGATTCACCCATTGGAGCTTTGCTTCCTGGTGGGCCAATCCCTTGCTACTCCTCAGACATGGCCACCAGCAGTCTCTGATAGCATGGAGCCAAGATTCCTCTACTGAGCATATATAGCCTTCTATTCCCAATCCAGCTCTTTAAAGATACAACCTGCACATTTTAAATTTTAGACATTTTAAGCAGCATCAGGTCACTCCCTGGTGTGGGAAGTCCTTCTGTATATATGTTGCTTTTATTGGTTAATAAAGAAGCTGCTTTCAGCCATTGGCTTAACAGAATATAGCCAGGCTATATATATATATATATATATATATATATATATATATATATATATATAGAGAGAGAGAGAGAGAGAGAGAGAGAGACAGAGAGAGAGAGTAGGCAGAGTGAGCAAGAAGCCATATAGCCACTGCAGGGTACAGACATGATGGAACCTTGCCAGTAAGCCACAGTCACATGGCGATACACAGATTAATGGAGATGGGTTAGTTTAGGATGTAAGGGCTAGCCAATAAAAAACTAAAGCTAATAAGCCAAGCAGTGATTTAATTAATAGTTTCTGTGTGATTATTTCGTAGTCTGGGTAACCGGGAAGAAACAAGTGGCCTCCGACTACAACTCCCCAATAAATAACTTTCTAAATAATCTTGCAAAAAAGGAAGGAGCTTCTTTTGACAGAGTCTTATCAAAACTCTAAAACTAAAATCCTAACAGAGTGTCTTAAAGCAGACAAAGGCCAAATGGTCTTTCTCATTGCACATTTTTTACCTGCTTTTTCTATGTGCCTCTCTTGTCTGGTTTGAGGAATTACTATCATTTGGAGGGGCAGTTAGCCACAAACTTGATACTTATTTAACTTTTCTATGTCTTGATACAGATTTAATTTTTTCATGTCCAATCTCCCAAGCGGATAATAAAGTTGTGGTGATCAGTTATTGAATTCTCCTTTGCCTTGAGGATTGCAAGGCACAAAGAAGGTGTTCTGCTAAATACTTGTATGATTAAATAATTAAACAAATTAATTTCTGTATTTTTCCATGCTTCCTGCTATCCTTCCCTACAGAGTTACTTTAATTTTATTATAATGAAAGCGAAATAGCTACATGTATGCATATAAAAAGCTAAAGGGAGGTGATAGGTCTCAAACTTTGTATGAAGATAAATATGTCCAGGGTTGGAAAGAGAGCTCAGAAGTTAACAGTGCAGACTGCTCTATCAGTGGCTCACAACAGCCTGCAACTCCGGCTCCAAAAGACCCAACACCTTCTTCTGTCCTCCATAGGTACCTACACTCATATGCACAAACCCTACATACATAAAAAGTTAACAAAAATTAATATATTTAAAGAAAAATATGTCTGGCTCTAATTGGTTATATCATCAAAAACTATACAAGTTGTTGATCTAGAATAGAAAATGCTTTTACTATAGAAATATTGGTTTAACAAAACCAGACCAAAGCACACATTTGACTGTAAAGCAACCTTTTGTTTCACAATTAAGCTCCTGAAGTTAGGGGTATAGGAGAGTGGTAGGGCATTGGCCTAGCAAATGCATAGTCACTGGGTGCAGGAGGAGAGCTGAGAAAGGGGTGGGAAAAGAGACTGTGATGATTAAGGTTGTCCTTGACCAAGTCACCTGGGAGATCACCTCTGAATGTGTCTGTTTTTCACATTGATGCGTTAAATAAGGCAGGGCAGAAAAGTCCGTCTCCAGTGAGAAGACCCAGCAGCGTGGGTGACACCATTCCAAAGGCAGGGAATCCTAGACGGTTCTGCGTGAAGAAAGCAAGCTGAGCACCAGTGTGCGTTTGCTGCTCTCTTTTGAATATGGATGTAGTATAAGCAGCTGTTTCAGGCTCCTGATACCTTGACCTCTCAGCCAAGATGGACTATATTTAAAATTTTAAGCTAAATTAAACCCTTTCTTCCTGAAATTAGTGTTGCTTTTATCACAGCAACAGGAAAATATACAAATACAACTACAAAATGAGAATAAAATCCTAAGAGTGTAAGCTGTGTTTGTTTTGATATTTCCATCAGCTTTACTATTGAGAAATTATCTTCTTTGGCCATAGGCTCAAGCTGTCCTCCAAGTTTAAATCTCTCCTCCCACATGTAGATCAATGCAGCTCATCTCAGACCTCATCAGAGAAGTCTCTGTGCAATGGACACTGGTGAATGATGAAAGCGCAGAGATGAGTGTCAGTGGATTGCTCAGCCATGATGGGGCATCCCTTTTACACACACACACACACACACACACACACACACACGACTCAGGGATGGGTTTTCATGGAAAAGGATGCAGAATGATTGTAAGATCCACTCGTCAGGGAGGACTGGGCTGAAACCATGTCTTCTTATATAACAGGACTGCTACACTTGGGAACTCACAGAGCAGTGGTTACCTGGACCAAATAGAGCCAGTCAATAGTCTAGTGTTGTAATTGGAGTGGCGGCGGGGCTGTGTCTGGCACCCGGCCATCCACATGGCTGGCTTATGCCCCGAAATAATTACACGAAAACTGTATTCTTTTAAACACTGCCTGGCCCATTAGTTCCAGTCTCTTATTGGCTAGCTCTTACATATGGACCTAACCCATTTCTAATAATCTGTGTAGCCCACGAACTGGCTTACCAAGAAAGATCTTAACCTGCATCTGCCTGGAGTGGGAGAATCATGGCGACTCACTGACTCAGCTTCTTTGTCCCAGCATTCTGTTCTGTTTACTCGGCCTACCTAATTTTATGTCCTATTAAAGGGAGAAGGCAGTCCCTTTATTTAACCAATGAAATTAACACAAAACAGAAGACTCTCCCCCATCAGTCTAGTATACTAGCCCCCACCCCTAGCTGAGAAGCAACTGAGAGCTGATGGTGTAGGATGGGGAGAATCAGTTTTTTTTTTAAAGTGTATGGCTCCTGGTGAGTCAACTATATTCCAGGAATAGGCTGGCAACACAAATTGCATTCAATGGGTTATATTTTTTTAAAAAAAAAAGGATGCAAAGTTGAGAGGAATTTGAAGTAGATCTGGAAGAATTAGGGAAGAGTCAGGGGTGACTATAATGTATGAAGTATTCCAATTAATAAAATGCCATAGTTTAGCAGAAATTATCTTCTCACTTGTAGTGTCACTTCGTCCAGGAAAAAAATCTTATCAAGGTGAATCTGAAAAAATATCCATCTACCCAAGAAAATTTATGAATTAACATAAAAATTGACATTACTACTTTAAGAATCAAGGGAAAGCCAAGAGTGGTACTAAACATCTTTAATCACAGCACTCAGAGACAGAAGCAGGCAGATCTCTGTGAGTTCAAGGTTAGCCTGGTCTACATAGCAAGTTTTAGGACAGCCAGTGTTGCATAATGAGACCCTGTCTAAAATAATAATAACAACAACAATGATAATAATAATCAAGGAATACAGGGCTTATTTCTGATCACATTTCTGGTCAATTTCACAAAAATTAATGCCAATCCAGACAATAAATAGCATGAAAGCAAACAGCAGCTCAGTGGCTAATTTTGAGCTGGCTGCAGGGAATTAGGTTCAGGGAGAGGTCAACAAAATATCATGTGTGGGTAACCTGAATCCCTCAAAGAACGTAGTGCATATAGGATGGACCAGTACTTCTTGGTCTTCGCTATACTAGTTATTTTTCCTTTTGCTGTGACAGTATGTCTGATAAGGAAGATTTTCATGAAGGTCTCCATGAAGAAGGGTTTGCTTGCACTCACAATTTCAGGGTACAGTCAGTCCTTCTGGACGGGGAGGGTGATGAAGCCAGTTATATTGCATCTGTAATCAAGAAGTCAAGAGAAATAAATGTTGATGCTCAATGTCCTTTCTCCTATAGATAGTCTGAAAGCAGGAGAGGTGCCACCTAAAATTAGGGTGAGTTTTCTCTCCTTTATTAACCCAGTTTAGAAACTCTCTCAAAGACATGCCCAGACTGGCTAGATGCCTCACTTGGTAAGAGTGCTTGACACACAAGCCTGACTAATTGAGTTTACTCCATAGAGTACACACAAAAAGTCAGATATGGAGGTACCCATCTGTAGTCCCAGCACTGCTATGGTAAGATGGGTTGCAGAGAAAGGAGAATTGCCTTGAAGCTAAGGGACCAGCTAGTTGAAGCATGTAGTGTAAAAGAAACAGCAAGAGAGACCTCACCTCAAAACACGGTGAAAGGAGAGAACACCTCCCAAAAGTTGTCGTCTGACTTCCATACATGCACCAGGGTGTGCACATGCCTGAACTCACACATACACGTACTATTATCATTACATACATGCACCAGGGTGTGCACATGCCTGAACTCACACATACATATACTATTATCATTACATACATGCACCAGGGTGTGCACATGCCTGAACTCACACATACACATACTATTATCATTACACATCAAACACACAAATTATTATTACTATTATCATTATTATTAAAACTAAAGACCTGCTAAGAAGTTCATTTCCTAGGTGATTCTAGATCTGTGAAGTTGACAATCTCACATGTGCTTAAGTAGACACACCTGGGACACTTTGAACACTACCAACACCTGTCACTTAAGACTGTTATGTCCAAGTTTCTGATCCCCAAAAGAAATCACAGAGCCAAATTTCTGATGAAAATTACATGAGGGTTTTTAATGTGCAAACTCAAGTTTGGACCAATACCTTTCCAGCACCCCAGCATGGTGAGTGTGGAAAGTGTGGCAGGGAGCCCTGGGAGTGTAGAACTTTTAAAAGGGAAATGCCATAATTAGGGGAGGGTCATGTCCTGTCATCTTGAAATTGGGTAAGGAGTGCATAGGGTAAGGTAGTTTCTGAAACCCTTGGTCAGTTTTGGGATAAGAAAACCTAACAGAGAGCCATTAATAACTGACAAGGTATCTTTAAGGATAGGATGCCCCCTAGGAATACCTGGATCTCATTAAATTTTATGACCCTGCTCCCTTGCTCCTTAACTGGCTATTTTCAGGGTATCCATTCAAATTCTGCTATCGCAGCACATTTCTGGAGCTGAAATCAGCCCCCACTCATTATATGGCTTAAGATGAAGCCCCTTCTTTAAAATGGAGTTTGTGAAGTCCAGTCCTCACCCCCTTTCCTGTCCAGAGATTCTGGTTTGCTTTGTCTGGAATGTTCCTTGTCAATGGTCATTCTATAAGTTCTCCTGATCACTTCATTGTGTTTCCAGAGTGTTGCAAGGGGAGGGCCTGCTAGTTTTTCCTGGCCACCCAGCTATCTTAGCCCTGAAATAATTACTTAGAAACCTTATTTATTAAAACACTGCTTGGCCCATTAGCTCTAGTTTCTTATTGGCTAATTCTTACATCTTAATTTAACGCATTTCTATTAATCGGTGTATTGCCACATGACTGTGACTTACTGGCAAGATTCCAACCAGTGTCCATCTCGGGCAGAAGATCCATGGCGTCTCTCACTCTGCCCTTCAGTTCTGTCTTCTCCGCCTACCTAAGTCCTGCCCTAGCAGACCCAAAGCAGTTTCTTTATTCATTAACCAATGAAAGCAACACATGAACAGAACCTCACACACCACCAGAGTTAAGAATCATTTGTCTAAATGTTATAAAATTACAAATAAGCTTTCTAAAAATATGCTTACATTTCACTGTGTGTGTTCCAGGGCTAAGACATTTGAGATGCTCATAACTATGTCATTCTTTATGTAAACTTAAATGTTAACACCTACAATGCACAAGTCTGTAAAGTCCCAATGAAATCAATCTGTCGATTTTATACTGTGTCATCAGAGCCAAAATCATAAGCATCATGTCAATAAGACTAGATCTTTGAGCCTAGTGCATCTCCTCGGACTGTTAAGACCTAATGTGATAAGAGCTAAATCGATCTAATTTACTGGGAAGAAAAAAAAATCAGGAGAAGCCATTATGTGGCCCAGGGCTACAGCACTTACCTGGCTTTTGAGATGCCCTGGGTTTTATCCTCAGCACCACAGAAAGGAAGAAGTGATAGGCAGTGTATTTAATCAGCTGATAATTGAAAATGACCATAAAAGATTCAATATCAAGCATAATTTAGGACCCAGTGTCACCAAGACTTGGTTTGTCCCTCCTGCATGTCCCCTTGCTGTATTCCTTATTCATACTTTCTTCTGATGGTGCTGACACTTTCTCCGCCAGTATGCATCCTCTAAGTGGTAGAAACTCCAGGTTCACATCCTCATAGCATTTTGACCTGAAAGGCAACAGGGGATCTTCATAACTTTCAGGATAAAGAGCCCAGACAATGACCTTGAAGACTCTGATTAGATCACAAGCAAGTCCTTAGAAACAAATGAAAGTAGCATCTACCCATCAATTTAACACCAGACAATCAAGCCTAGTTCTCAAAGTTTGCTATGAGCAAATATTTGGAAGAAGCAGAGAGATTACCAACTGGGATAATTCTATGTATCTCCTAAGCAGAGGTGCAGTGGTTGAACTAGACAAAAAACACATCAATAGCAGGCTTTCATGCTGCAGTTTGAAAGCTAAAAGGACCTCAGAATGACATCAGCAAAGGAAAGAAGAGATGTTCTTAACAGGGATCCCAACCTTAGTAGGCCTAGTCCTTAGCACTACTGACTCCATGATGGAAGCACCATTTAGGCTGCAAAAAAAAATCATTATGTAGATAGCACCACAAGTCAAAACTAAAATAAATATCTTATCCATCAAAGTCGATAGTTCTGGGACTTTTTCATAGTCTCTAAATGTATTAAACTTGCTTTTTAGCTTCTGTAGTTCTAATCCTGGCTAACTTTTCTTGTTAACTGAAGTATGTCAACCCAAAACATGGTTTATCATGCATAAGAGATCACCATCAGAAAGGCTTGGGACTACACTGGGATCCTGAATATCCAGTGTTGTCACTGGTAAGATAATAAAGACTTTCAATTGGCTTAAACCCATGTCCAGGCAGTCTTCTCTGATGACTACCCCACAGCGATGGTCATATTTGTTTTAGAAAGATTATTTTGGTGAGTTGAGATATACTGAAGTGAATGAGTTTTAAAATTAGAAACCATTTAGAAGGAGATAGGAGTTCTCTACATTTAAACTTGTGATGAAGCAAGAAAACAAACACAGAATGCACAGAAGGGAATTGAAGAGTGTGTTGTGCAGTAACTGAATTGGGTATGGAATGTCCCAAATGGGAGATGATTCAGGATGACTCACTGTTTCCCGACTTGGAAGCTAAGAGTAAGTAAGTGACATTGTTAACTAAGAGAATGTAGAACTAGAAGCAAGTTTGGAAAGAGTAGGTTATAAATTCAGTTCAACATAGTAAATTATAGTCATCTATGTAATGAAAACAAAGACCAGTTCACACTGCAAAGTTAAGATAAACCTAACTCTGAAGTCATGGCATTGAACAGCTATTACATAAATATAAAGGGTCAGAACTGAATACAATAAGGAGAGTGAAAAGGGAAAAAAAAACATTTCAAGTAAATAAGAAATGGCACATTCACAAATAGTTCCCAGTAGGACAGCATAAAGGGTGTTTTGCCCACCTGGCATGAGCCCTTAGAGGTCTAGCATGAGGGAGAATAAAGGCTTTTATGTGGTCTTAAGACAAAATGGGAGCTAAATTCACCCCTTCCCAGATCTACCTCAGGGCCCTGGAGAAGAGCTCTAGTCAGTTGGCGAGGACATGAGGAGAGGGGGCTTTGGAGCTGCAAGGTATCAACCAGGGCGTCCTGTTGTTCTACTGCCCAACTTCTTAAACTTCCAACTCAATGTGAGAGTTGGAGAAATAGTGGATACATATGTACCAGGATTTCATTTTCCATTCCTCTGTTGATAAACATGCAGTCTGGCTCCATTTCTCTGCTGTTGTGAATAGAGCAGCAAACACGGATACGCCGGTATCTCTGTGGTGGAAGATGGAATCCTTTGGGTCTGCCCAGGAGGGGAATAAATGGATATCATGGACATCCTGGTTTTAAGCTGTTAGTGTGTTCTCCTTGCAAGATCTAGGGAAGGGAAGTTTTCCTTCTTTGGCTTCTGTTGTCCTCCTAAGAGAAAGCCCTCCTCACACCAGGACTAGAAACTGCTACATTGGAAAGGGGATTAGGATCCGAGAGAAGCAAAATAGAAGAAAGTTCATCAAAGAAAGGCTTCTTAAACTGCTACCACTTGCTGTCCCTTATCCCCTCAGAAATCTTTGTGGAACTACATGTGTACATATTTGAAATAGGCACACAAATCAAACATAAACCGATAATAAATCATACATAAATTTATTTTAAAACAATTCTTTGCTATATATCAATTCATTATATAATTAAGATTAAAGAAAATTTGCACAATAATATGATTTTTAACAAATAATTAAATCTTGGGTGACAATTTGATACCATAGTACCCAGAATATCTTCAATATTTTTCAGGGTTGATAAATAATCTGATTTTATAATTGTTACTATCAAGAAGGCCCCTTTATGTAAATATGTGGTATAAAATTGCAAAATATATGTAGGAAAACTTCAGAATTTGTGGGAAATTTTGTCCTAATCCAATTTAGTAATTTTTCTTATTGACACTCAAGTCAGCAATTTAAACAGTAACAAACTATCTTTTTTTAATTTTATATACCAATCCCAATTGCCTCTCTCTCCCCTCCTCCCATCCCTTCCACCTACTCCCCTACCTCCCATCCACTCCTCAGAGAGGGAAGGCACATTACATTGGGGAAGGTCCAAGGCCCTCCCTACTATATCTAGACTGAGCAAGGTATCCATCCAAAGAAAATAAGTTCCAAAAAAGTCAGCACAGCAGTAGGGATAAATCCTAGTGCCACTGCAAGTGGCCCTGCAGTTTGCCCCAGCCATACAACTGTCACCAACATTCAGAGAGACTAGTTTGGACAGATGCTTGTTCCTTCCCTGTCTAGATGGAGTTGGTGATCACCCATTAGCTCAGGTGAACTGTTTCAGTGGGAGTGCCCATCATGGTCTTGACCTCTTGGTTCATATTCTCACTCCTCCCACTCTTCAACTGGATTTTGGGAATTCAGTCCAGTTCTTAGATGCAGGTCTCTGCCTCTGTTTCCATCAGTTGCTGGATAAAGGTTCTATAGTGATATTTAAGATATATTCATCAGTCTGACTACAGGGAAAGGCCAGTTCAAGCACCCTCTCCTCTTGCTTATCTGGGGTCATCCTTGTGGATTTCTAGGAATTTCTCTAGTGCCAGGCTTCTTGCTAGCCCATAATGGCTCCCTCAATCAAAATATCTCTTTCCTTGTCCTCATCTCTGTCCTTCCTCCATCTCAACTATCCCATTCCCTCAAGTTCTCCTCTCCCTTCCCTTTCACCCCTCATCTCCCCCTTCTGCTCTCCCTACTCCCACTACCCTCATGATTCCAGTTTTGTCAGGCAATGTTGTCTGTTTCCCCTTTCCAGGTAGATCTATGTATGTTTTTCTTAGGGTTCACCTTGTTACTTAGCTTCTCTAGGGTCATGAACTATAGGCTCAATATCCTTTGTTTTACAACTAGTGTCCACTTATGAGTGAGTATATAGCATGTTCTTCTTTCTGGATCTGGGTTACCTCACTCAGGATGATTTTTTTTCTAGTTCCATCCATTTGCATGCAAATTTCAAGGTATCATTGTTTTTCTACCACCAAGTAGTAATAGAATGTGTAAATGCACCACAGTTTCTTTATCCATTCTTCAGCTGAGGGGCATCTAGGTTGTTTCCAGGTTCTGGCTATTACAAATAATGGTGCTATGAATATAGTTGAACAAATGCTTTTGTAGCATGATTGAGCATCTTTTGGGTCTATGCAAAAGAGTGGTATTGCTGAATCCTGAAGTAGGTTGATTCCCAATTATCTGAGAAATTGCATACAAATTTCCAAAGTGATTATACAAGTTCGCATTCCCATCAGCAATGGAGGAGTGTTCTCCTTACTCCACATCCTTTCCAGCATAAGCTATCATTGGTGTTTTTAATCTTAGCCATTCTTACTGTTGTAAGATGGTATCTCAGAGTTGTTTTGATTTGCATTTCCCTGGTGGCTAAGGATGTTGAACCTTTTCTTAATTGTCTTTCAGACATTTGAGATTCTTCTGTTGAAAATCTCTGTTTAGTTCTGTACCCCCATTTTTACTGGGTTATTTGGAATTTTGATGTCTAATTTCTTGAGTTCTTTATATATTTTGAATATCAGTCCTCTGTCTGATGTGGGGTTGGTGAAGATCTTGTCTCATTTAGTAGGTTGCCTTTTTGTCTTATTGACTGTGTCCTTTGCTTTACAGAAGCTTCTCAGTTTTAGAAGGTCCCATTTATTTATTGTTGCTCTCAGTGTCTGTGCTACTGGGATAGTCTTTAGGAAGTGTTCTCCTGTGTCCATGTATTAATGGCTACTTCCCACTATCTCTTCTATCAGGCTCATTGTGGTCAGATTTATATTGAGTTCTTTAATCCATTTGGACTTGAGTTTTATGCATGGGAATAGATATGGATCTATTTTCATTCTTCTACATGTTGACATCTAGTTATGCCAACACCATTTGTTGAAGAAGCTTTCTTTTTTCAATTATATATATTTTAGCTCCTTTGTCAAAAATCATGTGTTCATATGTGTGTGGATTAAAATCTGAGTCTTTGATTTGATTCCATTGGTCAAATTGTCTGTTTTTATGCCAATACCAAGCTGTTTTCATTACTGTAGCTTGATGTCAGGAATGGTGATGCCTCCATAAGTTCCTTTATTGTACAGGATTGTTTTGGCTATCCTGGGTTTTTTGGTTTTCCATATGAAGTTGAGTATTGTTCTATCAAGGTCTGTGAAGAATTGTGTTGGGATTTTAATGGGTATTGCAATGAATCTATAGATTGCTTTTGTCATTTTTATTATGTTGATCCTACCTATCCAAGTGCATGGCAGATTGTTTCATTTTCTGGTATCTTCTTCATTTCTTTCTTTGAAGACATAAATTTCTTGTCAAACAGGCCTTACACTTCTTTGGTTAGTGGTACTCCAAGATATTTTATGTTATTTGTGGCTATTGTGAAGAGTGATGTTTGTCTGATTTCTTTCTCAGCTTCTTTATCAGTTGTATATAGGAGGGCTAATGACTTTTTTAAAGTTGATCTTGTATCCTGGTATATTACTGAAGGTATTTATTAGCTGTGGGAGTTTCTTGAAGAATTTTTAGGGTCACTCATCCCACCTGGTGCTCAAAGCTTGGCGAGGCTTTCTAACTGAGGCACAATGGATTTTTTTAACATGACTAAAGAAAAATGGTATTATAAAATATTCAGGGAAATGTGTATGGCTCTTGAAAGTACCATGATGGTTTGAATGAGAAAGAGCCAGAGAGGCTTATATGTTTAGACACTTGGTCCCAAGTTGATGACACTGTTTGGAAAGAATTAGGAGAGATGACCTTTTGGGAGGAAATGTGAACACAGAGGTTTCAATAGTCTACACCACTCCAGGTTAGCTCTCGCTCTGCCTCATGCTTATGGATCAATATGTGAGCTCTCAGCTACTATTTCAGTATCATGCTTTTCTGCCTGTTGTCATGATCCCAACCATGATCGCCATGGCCATATCCCTCTGAAATTTTAAGAAAACAAATAAACACTTTCTTCTATACATTGCCTTGGTCATGGTGTCTTATCAGAACAATAGGAAAGTAAGACATGAGGTGACCTGTTGCAGGAGGTCTTTCCGCCCCTCCAACCAATAGCTGCTGAGATACCAGCCCATTGGGGTGTGGTTTCTCTCCATTCATAAAGCTTCTATTTCCTTCTGCTCGCGCTCTCTTGACTTCCTGCTGGTCTGGCGACTAGAATCTTTTTCTAGTTGTGCAGAGAGCTGTTGTCTGGGATCTGATCTGTAAGTTTTTCCTCTTTAAATAAATACTTCCCTGGTAATAGTAATTACAAACTGGTGTGGCATTGTTCGTGGATTACGCCTTTACCTGGCGCCCGACGAACTTTTGGCTTTTAGGACCCCCCCCCGACTGCCGGCCGCAAGTTCGGCTTGGCGGGAACAAGCCCTTGCTTCCTCTGCCTGGGCTTGCGCCTTGTGGCCGATCTCTGAGGCCGGACAGGTGGTGGTGGCATACACTCGGGAGGCAGAGAAAGGCGGATCTCTGTGAGTTCGACCGGACAGGTGGTGGTGCACGCCTTTAATCCCAGCCCTCGGGAAGCAGAGACAGGCGGATTTCGGATTTCGGTGAGTTCGAGGACAGCTGGATAATAGGTAATATGGCAGTTTTTGTTTCCAACATGACTTTCACTGTTTGGGCTACCAATACAATGGGTCTAATCATGCAAAATTTATATGACTATGAGGATAACTTAATTTACTGGTTACTAGGTTTTAGTATTCTTTTGAATATTCTATCATTTAGAAAGATTATGGTACTCTCAAGAACTCATGCAGGTCAGGAGATTCAGGAGATTCAGGATTCAAAAGAGGCAATAATAAACAAAATAATAAAAAGACTTGAAATGCTTGAAAAAATGATTGGAACTGGTGAACAGAATAATAAGGCACAAGGACAGGATACAAAGCCAACACCAGCTATTAGAACTGGCTTACCCAGGGTTTTAGCAGCATACCCTATACTTAATTCTGACAAAGCGTCAACTTCTAAATGCTCAAAGGGAGTCAGAGAAGCTAGATGGATGCCAATAGCAATGAATGATCTGAAAGAAATTAAACAGGCTATTGTTACTTTTGGCTTGCAAAATGCATATGTACAGGAAATGATAAGGACTTGGGCTTCTAATGCTAGAGCTACCCCCTATGATTTCCATCAGTTAGTGTCTGCAGTTTTAGATAAGGGACCTTCCTTGATGTTTGGAATTTATTTCAGAGAAGAATCCAAACATATGGAACAGCAAGGAAGAGCAAAAGGTGTCGAGGTTTCCCAAGATCAAATTCTTGGTGCAGGAGAATATGCTGATCCACAGGTCCAAGCTCTTTATGACGATGAAGTACTGCATCTATGTCACCAAGCAGCTTTAAATGCTTGGAATAGGATACAAGATCCAGCAAAAAGGGTTGAATCATATACCAGAATTAGGCAGGGACAGAGAGAACCCTTTATTGACTTTTTGCAAAGATTAATTAAGGCTCTGGATGTAGGGGTAACAGACCCGGATTCTAGACGAATACTTCTTGAATCTCTAGCGTTTGAGAATGCAAACATAGAATGCAAAAAGATAATTGGGCCTTTAAAGTCTAGATCAGCACCTATGGATGAATGGATTCAGCATACGATGAATGTTGAGACATTTAGCTATAATGATGAATCTTGGGTAGGAGAAGCGATTTCCACAGCAATGAGGAGACATCAAACTGCCAGGTGTTTTAATTGTGGAAAATTAGGACATCTGAAAAGGGATTGCAGGCACAGAATTTCTAGAAATAATATCTCCTCTGGGAATGACAAAAATAGGGGACCTAGGCCTTCAGGTATATGTAGGAGATGCGGTAAAGGCCATCATTGGTCCAACGAATGCAGGTCAACAACAGACAAACAAGGCAACCCGATACCGTCGGGAAACTCCTTGAGGGGCCTCTCGCAGGCCCCCAAGCCAACAGTGGCCCAGTCATTCCCAGTCATAGTGGAGAACATGCCTCACCAAGAAATTTAAAAGCTCCAATTTCTGCTGTAAAAAGTAATACTAGTCTAAATGGTGAATTACGTGTGGAGGATGAGTCAAAAAACCCAGTAGGACAGAGTAAACGTATATTTTGGCAGACTTCTATTAACGACCAAAGACCAAAGCTAAAAGTCTGTATAAATTATATATATGCCTATATATGTCTATATGATTAATGTTTAAGTTTTTTACAATAATCAATGAGTCTTTTCTGAAGTGACATTTGAAGTTTCCAGGAAGAAGATGGGGCCCCACAACAACAACTCTACCTGGTTGATATGACGTCATGATACTGATAGCGCTACTACAAGACCTGTTTTGGGTACCAGCTGCACAAGAAGATCCCAACTTGGTTAGCTGAAATGGTGCACATCTTGTACAACATTCTGGCCAGACCTCCACAAAATACTCAGAGACTATTTGCAATTTTAAAAGACATTGATCTTAAAATTTAACCATCATTTTACTTCCACAGGATCCCCCAGAAAGAACATCACCCCCATGACAGCTGGAAGTAATTCTAGAGGACGACGTCCCCTCTCCCAGTAAAGTTTGCCCCTGGGTTTAGGGGTTTAGGGACATCATTTAGGGGTTGGGAGGTTGGGGGAGGAATTTTATAAGCTCAGGGATCATTTTGGAAAAAAAAAACAAAGAGGGTGATGGGATAATAGATTTGTAATTGTGAGTTACAATTTTTAGACAAACATATTGGTATTGATACTTGTATATTGATACAAAGTTAAATTATATTGACTATTGTATGCATGCATGTTTCTACCTCTGTTTAAAATATTTTTTATGTATTGACATATATTGTATCGATATTTATCATGTTGCAATGTATATGTGTACATTGTTTGTATTTGGAGGTCATTATCCTCATTTGTTACACAGATGTTTATTGATGTTTATTGTCTTAGTCTTTAAGTTAGATAGATATTGAGAATTATATAGATTAATAGTCATCTAAGTTTGCCATTTATAATTAGACTAATTAGGTTATTTAGATATATAGAGATTATACTCAGTATAGATAGATGATCTTCAACCTCTGCAAAGAGCTGTAGAAAATGGCCTTTAATCTAACTCAGAGTTTTGTGGTAGTGAGACACAATTGCTCCTGGCAACACTGCTCTATTCCCGAGAGAATGTTGAGCACCAAAGACACTCCACCTGGAGCCTTTCTTTTTGACAGAACTGGCCTTGGGGCAAAGAAATGCCCATACCTCAACCACTGACAGAGATACAGAGTGTGCATCAATGGATAAAACAGGACTGTCATATCCTGCCAAGACAGGGTAAGATAGTTTTGAAAAGTTGCTTGCCTTTGAAAATGGTATGTCAGTTATGTTAGGCCTTAGCCAAAGTTGGTTGCTTCAACGCTGCAAATGTGACTTTGGGTGATTGCCCAGGTAGCTAGTTGTCCCTGTGATTTGTTGCAGGTTTTGGAAGTTGTTTTACTGAACTTCCTAATTACCCAGGTAACATTATTTTCCTTCTCAGATCTTTGATGGGGTTGAAGACTATATAACTATAGTTACTTTTCTCTCATGACTTGGCCAAGTTATTTATTATACAAGTCCTAAGCTAGTTAGAATAGGATATTTGTACTTATTGTATATAATTTCATAGTAGGTTTAGAACTCTCTTACTTAAACAAAAGGGGGAGGTGTTGCAGGAGGTCTTTCCGCCCCTCCAACCAATAGCTGCTGAGATACCAGCCCATTGGGGCGTGGTTTCTCTCCATTCATAAAGCTTCTATTTCCTTCCGCTCGCGCTCTCTTGACTTCCTGCTGGTCTGGCGACTAGAATCTTTTTCTAGTTGTGCAGAGAGCTGTTGTCTGGGATCTGATCTGTAAGTTTTTCCTCTTTAAATAAATACTTCCCTGGTAATAGTAATTACAAACTGGTGTGGCATTGTTCGTGGATTACGCCTTTAGTGACCCAAATTTTAAAAAGGGAAAAAAACAGGTGTTCTCTCTCATATTTGGATTCTAGCCTGTAATGTGTATATATGTGTATATAAAAGGGTGTAAACATACATAGGTAAATCCTAAAAAAAAACTAGAAAGGCAATCAAAAGAGGTAAAAGATATAGTGAGGAAAAAAGGAGGGCAAACAGAGATTAGAACTGTCAAGACATCCAGTCTCATGGACTAGGTAAGTCTGGATTCTCAGTCTGTGTCAACAGCCATTATTAGACTATCCAAACAATATTGTATAAGCCATCTAATAAATCCCTTTCTCTCTCTCTCTCTCTCTCTCTCTCTCTCTCTCTCTCTCTCTCTCTCTCTCTCTCCATACACACACACACACAAACACGCACACACAATCAGTTCTATTCATCTAGAAAACCCCTACAAATATTGTCATACCTAATATCTTTTTTTTTTCATACCTAATATCTTGTATGCTAATTTTTAGTTAATTTAATTTGAATAAGAAAGTATGAGTACCCATTGGTTCTGGGTCCTGTCCATCTGTCCCTGTCTTCCAGTTTTTCTCTTCCATTATTCATGTTCATTCTAATGAAAATAGTGAATTTATCTTCTGTCTTTTTCAATCTTTCAGCATCTCTGAGCGCTCCTTGTAGAAAACTCTTTTTGCATTTGGGAAAAAAGAACTGGATTTGAGACCTGACTGCCACTGCAGTTAAAACAGTAGACAAGCCTCCTCACCTCTGTAGAGCTGGAGTGAAAGGACTGAGAGTTTCTCTGCTCAGAGAACTTTGAGGAAATGATTGATGTTGCACACCACTGAGAGCCATAGCCATGGAACTTCATCAACACTCAAGTGTTACCTTTGGTGACTAAAGTCTATGCTGACTCCATTACAGACCCCCTTTCCCTACATTAACCTTCAACTTTTAATCAGATATCTCCAATCTAACATTAGCACAGACTTCCTGAGTTCCTATTATGTGTGAAGCACTGTGCTAGGAGCTAAAGAGGCTGGAGAGAAGGAGCTGGAACTGCATGAGCTCAGCTGTGCTATTGAACAGAACAGAATAGAACAACCTTGAGATATGTTGTGCACAGTTATGTATGGCATTCTTATCATCTAAGGTTTTTCCTTCCCTTTTTCTCTTTGTATTCTTTTACTTACTAACTCTCATGAATACCAAGAGGGTAAACATGTTCTCTATTACTGAAATAGCCATAGAACACTGTCCTCAGAGACAAAAGCCCTTCCTGCTTATCAGTGTATTTAAAGTTATAGCGTATATAATAACAAATTAAGCAAATTGATTTTTAGTTATAAAGGGAAAAGCTGACAGCTTTTCAAGACCCTAGTTCTTCTCTTAATTATACAGCTCTGTTCCTACCACAAGAGCCTGGTAAGCATCCTAAAGTACTAAGATTTCCCTACAGTGGTGAGTGTGTAGAGCAAAGCTTCTTTGCCTAGACCAGCGTTTAACTCTGTGTATCCTCTGGATTCCCAATATTGTCTGCTGAGTTTACCAAAGATCCCCTGCCCAAGTGAAAGAGTAAATAGAGCTGGTCCTTTTTTTCTAGTCATGTTGGAGAAAGAGGAGAATAGAAAGAAAGGGAATAAAACAGAGCAGGAGAGGGAGCCATCCAATATAGACCCCACCTTGGAAACTGCCACATGAAGTGACTACTTCTAACCTTTTTACAGCCTCTGAAACTTTTCCCTTCATGCGGGCTTTATCCTTGTGATCTAGTTATGTGTCCCCAAGGATTACCATGTGGACTGTGTTCCTTTCTCTCTGGAAGAAGAGAAGGACAGATAAAAGTTCCCCGAGTCACATAGTCTAATCCTTCCTACCCAAATGAGATTTGAACAAGCTGCCTTGTTCAAGCTGCCTCGTTTGGCCTCATTTTTCCTTATTGGTTAAATAAAGGGAGCTGGATTGTTAGTCAGCTTTCCATTGCTATGAAAATGAAACAACTGATAAAATCAGCTGAAATGAAGAAGAGTTTTGTCTCAGGGCTGCAGAGATGTCAGTCTGTGACTCCCTTAGTCCTATCACTTTGCTCCTGAGGCCAACCATCATTGTGGAAAGCAAGTAGTTAAGCAAAGGTGCTCAGATCATGGCAGAGGGAAGAGAGGGAAGGGAGAAATGATGAGCCTATCAACAATTCTATCTACTTACAAGGTCAAGAGCGTTCATAAATCAATCACTTCCTGGTGTAGGTGGTCCTTCTGTCCATGTGTTGCTTTCATTGGTAAATGAATAAAGAAACTGCCTTGGCTTAGTTGATAGGACAGAACTTAGGTAGGTGGGGAAGACAGAACTGAATGCTGGGCGGAAAAAAGGCAGAGTAGAAGAGAGACACCATGGAGCCACCAGAGACAGACATGCTGAATCTTTCCTGGTAAACCACTGCCATGTGGCGATATGCAGATTAATAGAAATGGGTTAAATCAAGATGTGAGAGTAGCCAATAAGAGGCTAGAGATAATGGGCCAAGCATTAATTTAATTAATACAGTTTCTGTGTGATTATTTTGGGTGTAAGCTAGCTGAGTGGCTGGGACAAACAAGCAGGCCCTCTCCCTACAACAACTTCCCAAGGGCCTAACCCCTAAACACTGCCATATTTAGGACTATGTCTTCAACCCCTAAGTCAACTATAACAGTTGAACTAGATGGTCCCCATGTTCCTCCTCATGTTAAAATAAGTTTCTAAGATATCCTGAATTAAACTTTGTATTTTCAGTGACATTAGGAACTGATAAATTGTTTTTAAAATCACCGATATGAATTATGTATAGTCATTCTTCATTTGTCATTATATTTCAGGAGCTGATTCCAAGCCAGAGCTAGGATGCATGCCAGGATCAGTGATGTGTGGAGAAAGGGCTTCTAGATGAGAAATATGACCACACTTGTACAAAACAGAATGGACAGATTCTATAGTTCATTTTAACACTGGTCACAAACTCTCTTCCCTCTTTATAAGAGGGTCCCATATGATTTCCCTTGTCATGCAGGACGTTCTTCCAACTGCACTGGCATTGAACTTCACTATGTTGCTTATTTAGCCAACAATACATGTAAAAATACAGCCTAGCTCATATCTAAGTGAAAATAATGAATTTGTTTGATTCAACCAGGTCTCATTCTGCCATGACTTTGTGCCACAAAAAGGGCACATCACATTGGTGGCTATTTCTTCAGCCAGAGTCACAGAATCAAATGATCCACATGGTGACTAATTTTGACATGCAATCTGAACCAGAACCATAACTACAAAGTTACAGCTGCAAACATGTAAAGTAATAAATAAATCTTGTTAGTCTAAGTCAGAGGTAGATTACTGTTATACAGGAGTAATGGCTATTGCAGCTCCCATAATAAAGCATCTTAAAGATGTATTTGTGACTTAGCAGCTGACCCCTTCACTCATTAGCTCTTTGCTTCTGGCCCCACTTCTCTGCTGTTCTTTACAAACTATTCCATTAAAACACTATTTGGTTACCCTCTCCACCCTCCTCCCCTTCATCAAATTTTTAGCTTGCTGGCGTTAGGCTTTTATACCACCCAGCATATCAAGCAGTAAGTTCTCCTTTGCCAAATCTGATGAGCAATCATCTACCTCCACAGATGTGCAGAGCTGGACATCTCCTTGTTTAACATGGGTTTCATCCTCCACGGTCTCCCTATTGAGTCCAGGTTGACCCTAGAACTTGAAACCCTTTGACTACACTTTCCCAAGTGACAGGATTGCAGGTGTGCACCATCATGCTGGGATTCAGCATTTTCTTTACACAGCTTCAGAAATTTCAGCCTCTTTTTTTTTCCCGCATTCCCTCTCCCTTTATCCTGTTTTCCTTCTGTCTTCCTTTCTGCCCTCTTTCTAAGGTGGAAGGACTTACAGCAGGCAGGTAGAAGAGACATGTGAGTTATCTTAGCATGCTACTGCCACTCAGGGTGTGCCATATGAATGAGGAGAACTCTGGTAGGCAAGCTATCAGCATACTTTAGTGTCTAGGACATTTACCACTAAAACTTGCCAACCTCAGTTCGGTACCTTGAATGCACATAAAAGAAAGAGAGAACAAACTCCTGCAAGTTGGCCTCTGACCTCCAGATGCCCACTGTGGCACACGTATACTCACACACACATACAGGTATACACTAAATAAATAATTTGTTAAAAAGAATAAATTTGCAGACTGATGTGATATGATCTCAAGATCTACAAAATTACAATAACCAAGACTATGAAAATGGCACAAATGAAGATGGGCAATTCAGTAGAACACAACTGGGCACCCACAAAAAGACTTGTGTACCTCTGTCAGTAGTTTTTTTTTTAACAAAGTGGCTCAATATCACGGAAAAAAAGATTTATCAATTATCAGTGCTTTTATCAACTGTTTAGGGCTTGAAAAAAATTAACATTGATCTTTCCATCACATCATACAGAAAAAAATTATTAGAAATGGATTAAAAAAAACATACTTTAGAGTCAAGCTACCAAAACTTGAGAAAAGGAAAAATTATAATGACCCGAAGTTTATTATCTTCTGTACATGGACATGGAACTTTATGGAAGCTCTTAAATGACAGATTTAATTTAGTAGTTGGTGAGTCTTTGAGTTTTTTGTTTTGTTCTAGAACTCTTTGATAATTTGTGGTTTAGAAGAACAGAACTCCCTCCCTTTCTTCCCCATCTCTCTTTTTCTCTCTCTTTCAGTACCTATGATGGAACTCAGGGCCTGCTGCATGCCAGGCAAGCACTCTATTCTAAAACAAATCTACTGTAGATTTTTTGATGATATAAAAATCACAAACTACAGCAAAAAAAAAAACCCTAGACTTCAATATTTTAAACCTTTTCTCTTCAAAAACAAAACTCTACAAGTTAAAAGGAATAGATTATGTCTAATAGAGTGTGCTTGCCTAGCATGGCAGTGGGGGAGATCTGTTCTCAATCACAAGTTATCAAAATATTCCAAAACAGAAAACTGAAAGAACCCCTTAACTACTAAATTGAATTTGTCATTGAAGAACTTTCAAAAAGTTCATGGTCCAAGCACAGATTGCCCTAACAAATTCCACCAAATACTTGAAGACTCGATAGACATCAACTTTACATACGTTTTTCTCCTCAAGACACCTGAACAGAAAGAAACATTTTTGCACTCATGGCATGAGGCACTGTTACTCTGGAACCAAAAAATGTACAGGCTGTCAAGAGAGAACCAGAGGCTCATGTGTCTCATAGACTGAGATGCAAAAATACTCAACCAGGGGCTGGCTAGATGTACAAAGGTGATTGCTGACAAGCCTGATGACCTGAATTTGATCCCCAGGACCCACATGGTGGTAGGAGACAAATTGTCCTCTGACCTCTACATGCATATTCTGGCATATTCACACACTATATACATAAGCAAATAAACAAATATGAAAATTTTTAACCAAGAAAAAACTCTTATATACTGTTGATGGATGAAATATAAACTGGTACAGCTACTTTGGAAATAAGGATGGAGGTGTCTCCAAAACTAGAAATAGAAATGCTAAATAGGCCAGTTGTGGAAGCGCATGCCAGTAATTTGCTAAAGGAGGCAGGAGAGTCACAAAGTTCAAGGCCAGTCTAGGTTACCCATTTAAAAAAAAGAAAGAAAGAAAGAAAGAAATGCTATATGGCCCAACTATACCACTACTGGGCATAGAGCAAATCGATTTTATATCCTGCTTGTCATAGTTAGAGCTCTGGTTGCTGTGAGGGAACACCATGACCTAAAGCAGCTTGGGGAGGAAAGGGTGTGTTTTCCTCACAGTTCCGCATCACAGTTCACATGGAAGCAATGATGGCTGGAACTCAAGCAGGCAGGAACCTGGAGCCAGGAGCTGATGCAGAGGCCATACAGGGGCTGCTTACTGGGTTTCCCATCATGGCTTGCTCAGCCTGCTTTCTTATAGAACCCAGGACCACCAGCCTAGGGATGGCACCACCCACAGTGAACTGGGCCTCCTTATAAATCGCTAAATAAGATAATGCCCTACAGGCTTGACTACAGCCTGAACTTATGCAGACATGTTTTTAATTTAGGCTCCTGTGTCTCAGACAACTCTAGCTTATGTCAAGTTGACATAAAACCAGTCAGCACACTACTACAGAGATGCTTACACATATGTGTTCATTGCTGCTCTATTCATAGGAATTTATAAATGAAAACAATCTGATACTCATCAGCAGATGAATGGACAAGAAAAATGTGGTAAATAAACACTCAGCTATAAATAAAAATTAAATCACGAAATTTGCAAGTAAATGGATAGAACTAGACAAATTATACTGAGTGAGACAACCCAGGCCCAGAAAGGCAAATTCTGATACTTTGTTGTCTCTCATATGTGGATCCCAGCTCTAAATCTTTTCTTTTGTGTCTTTTGTGTTTAAAGTGGACCACAAGGGAACCCAGGAAACTAAAAAATGGGCCTTTTAAGGGGGAAAGTTGTTATATTTTTGGTTGTAAGCCTAGGCTTTAATGGATGAGCCATCTCTTCAGCCCTAGCGGGGGAACATTGCTAAAGGAGGGGAAAGAGTAGACTACAGGTACAGCCACCGTAGTGTGGTGAACCACTGGCAGCAGAAAGGTTTCTGCAAGGAGGGACATGGGAATATGGAGAATATCAGAAGATGAAAAGAGGAGTTGAGACAAAGTAAGGGGGTGCAAAAGCCACACGGAAGCCAGCTGTTTCACAGTGCAAATTAAAACAAATAATTGGGAGGACCAGTAGAACAAGTGTGCAATGAAAAGGCGAGGGAGTGCTGGGGAGTTAAGGATTCAGCGGGCAGAGATGGGGTGGGCGAGACTGGAAAGAGGAAGCGGTAGGATGTGAATTTACCAAAACCAAGGATGCACGAAGAAGCCTTATGGGAATCCACTAGCGAGTCAGGTAACTTCAAAGTACAACTTTGGACAAAGTAAAGCTTAAGTGGAATTCCTAAAATATATAGGTTATTGAAGGGAAATTGCAGTACAAGGCATAGGCTGCCTTATGAGTTACTGGTCAGAGAGGTCCAGAGCTCTCCAGAGCAACACAGGCTATTGCCATCAACCTTAGCCGCTGTAACTATGCCATATGATGCTATTGCTGAAGGTCCCCTACACCCTGCTGCAGGACATAAAGAAATCAATCTCAAGCTGAGAAGGAAACTTCGTGTCTGCTAGCTCGCTTCCAGAGTGCTGAAAGGCATTATGGAGGCTACTATTCATGTTGCAAAACTGACTTACCAGGCAAAGTATACCCCCTGCTTCAAAGCATTATGAAATAACCAACCTCATTCTGGTCAGATTTGAGGTCTACTGCACAAGAGGAAACTTCATGCCTGGTACTGTAACCGTGGTCAAAAGCTCCCGGGTGGAGCTGTTATTGTGTTAAATGGTGTTGTCATTTTGCTTTCCAGTTCCTATGATACACTCCAAAAGCAACATGGGGAAGAAGTGTTGCTTTATTTGTCTTATAGATTACAGTCCACCATCAAGTGAAGCCAAGGCAGGAATCTGAAAGTAATCACCAGCAGGCAGAAATTGAAGCAGTGACCACAGAGTGTAGCATGATTAAAACCCAGACACAGATATTGGGGTTCACAGATATGTGAAGGTCAGAAAACCAAAACAGTCAACCACTGGCTCTTACCTCTACCTCAATCCAAAATGGCAATCCTGCCTCTAGGAATCTCAGAATGAGACTGTGTCTGAGAGCTGTCTCCTTCTGTTTTATATTCCTCTCTAGGGCTGGGATTAAAGGCGTGCACCACTACCGCCTGGTTTCTATAGCAAACTAGTGTGGCCACTGGGAATAAAGGTGTGTGCCATCACTGCCTGGTCTGAAAGGCTGACCAGTAGGGCTGTTTTACTCTCTGATCTTCAGGCAAGCTTTATTGATTAAAATACTAATGAAATATCACTACAGCAGAGGAACACTAATTACTGGTTTATCTCCCCCTGGCTTGCTTAGCTTTCTTACACAAAATAGAGTGCTTGCCCAGGGATGACACTGCCACAGTCAGGAGTGCCCTTCCACTTTAATTATTAGTCAAGACAATGTCCCACAGTCATGCCACAGGCCAGTCTTATAGAGGCAATTCAACTCGGGCTACTCCTTCCCTGATGTACCAGGTTGGAAAGCAGGGTTAGCCATCCCGCGTGGTTATGCTGTCAAACTGCCATCTAAGTATTTGTGTTCAGAGTCGTAGACCAGGGCTGCTCTCAGTGAAGAAATGTGTCAATGTGCTGAGAGTGTGAAATGGTGACTTCATATACACATAATTTATTTTAAATGGATAATCTAGAAAAATGAGACTTTAATTCACCAGTAAAATTAATATCATTTTATTAAATTGACGAAATCATGTGCATCCATATCTAAATGTTTTAAAGTTTGCAATTGAGAGGACAGTATGACTTTGTAACTCTTCTGAACCAGCACATTCTAGCTATCTATTGTCCTTAGTACCAGTATAGCAACTAGCCCGAACTGGAAAATAAACAGAAATTTAATCAAGGTGCAGCCCTGACCCTCCCTTCCCATCTTACGTAGTGATCTCTAAACTTTGTTCCACAGCTCTGACTTTGACTATGCTGTAGTGTGAGATGTAGCTGGAATTTTCATTGGGGCACCAACCAGCTCACAAATAAAGACATGGAGACATTGTTAAGTATGAAAGCTTTTCCCACTAGCTCTTTTAACTTAATTTAACCTGTTTCTGGTCACCTACATTTTGCCTAAGGGCTTTTTACCTTTCTTTCATTCTGCATGCCTTACTTTTCTGCTTCCTCTGTGTCTGTCTGACCCCTGACATCTACCTGTTATCTCCTTTTCTTTTTCCCTCAATCCTAAATTCCTCCTCCTCCTTACTCTCCCTGCCCAGAAGTCCCACCTATACTTCTTGCCTTGCTTTTGGACATTCAGCTTTTTATTAGACCAATAAGTTGCCTTAGGCAGACAAGGTAAAACAGCAATACATCTTTACATAATTAAACAAATACAACACATCTTTATATAGTTAAACAAATATTCTACAACATAAACAAATGCAACACATCTTGTAAACAGGTTTCTTTCTCCCACCCTATACAGCAGCCTTTTCTAAATAATCACTCAGAGTCTTAATATTAATTAGAAACTGTTTGGCCTATAGTTCAGGCTTATTACCAACTAGCTCTTAAATTTAATCAATCCATTTCTACTAATCTGCATTGTCACGAGGCCATAGCTTTTACCAGTCTGCTGGCATCTTGTTTCTTGGGCAGTTGGCTTGTGTCTCTCCTGACTTCACACTTGTTTCTTCCTATATTCAGTTTTGTTTTCCAACCTAGCTATATTCTGCTTTGCTATAGGCCAAAGCAGCTTCTTTATTAACCAATGAGAACAACATATATTTACAGCATACAAAAGGGTTATCCCACAGCACATCTTTACATAGTTAAACAAATATTCTGCAACATAGACAAATGCAACACATCTTTACAGAGTTAAAGAAATGCAACACATCTTGGCATATTCCAAAACAGTGAGATTTTCTACTAATTTCTTGCCTGAGTCATGTATATTCAGTTAAGTTCAAGGATATGGTAAGGCCAAAAGTCTGCTCATTCAGTCATTATATATTGAAAGTTTCAATGTGATATGATGGAGGAAAAAAATGTTCCCTCTATCTGTAAAAAATCTTGGCTGGGGCCTCTGGGTGGCGGGGGGATGGTTTAACAAGAGACAAACAAACAGAAGCTTACTAACATGTCTATTTCAAATGCATATGAGAGTTACCAGGGAATAAGGAATTCTCACAGTGGTTTAGTAATCTGGGTTAGAACAACATCCTCCACAGAGAATAATAAACCAGAGAAGAGCTAAAACAAAGGAAAAGGACCCAAGTCATCTATCCCAGGACATGAGAAGTCAGTGCTGAGGGTAGAAAGGTAGATTCCAGTTTTGTTTTGTCATTTGTCCGGTGTCCCCAGGCTGACTCAGATAGAGAGACCCCTCGGGTTGGTGATGAACTCAGTCTTTTCCTGGAGAGAAGGAACTACTCTCTTTGAGAACTCGTGTCCTGCTTTTTGAAAAATGAGGTCAAGGCAAGGAGTTTTTCATGTTTCTGCCTCTCAGCCTCCGGCTTACAAACAACCCCAATCCAAAGCATACTTTGGCATGGCAGATTGGGCTGCCAGGCATCGGGATGAGAGGTAACTAAAAAGCGGCCCTACCTCGCACATACTGGGGAGAGAGAGATGGCCTGGTCTGAGCCACCCTAGAAAGTTCCAAAAGTGGCCCAACTGAGACCTGCCAGTACCCTATCGGATGCGAGCTCCGTTTTCTTCTTGTTTCACAGCAGTGATGACCAAGGAAAACAGCAATTCACCAAATGCAGATAAACAGACTCAAAAATAAGTGCAAAGATCGGGCAGAAGCAAGGCAATACCGGGAACATCAAAGCAAACTGGTGCTGGGAAAGACAAGGACAGTATGCTAAAACAGAGAAACAGCCTTTCCTGGTGCGGCTCTTTCTCCGCAGCAGAAAAAGCACACCTGTGAAGAGGTCTGTTGATGCTACTGTCACAGTCAACTTAGAGGGCCAGCTCCCAGCCCGAGGCACTAGGAAAACATTTTCATTTTCTCATAGTTGTGACAGCGTGTCAGACATAAACAACTGAAGGGGAAGAACGTTCGGATTTGCTCAGTTTTCAGAAGTTTAGTCCATTATTGTGGGGTGGGGACGGCAGAGCTGAGCTGTGCAGTTTACATCAAGCCAGCCTAAGAGCTAACCGGCTTTTTCCTCTTTTCCCTGTAATTTCGCCTGGGCCCCTAGCATGTTAGATGGCGCCACCCACATGCAGGGAGAGTTTCCTCTCTAGGTTAATGCTCCCTGGAAACATTCTCAGGCACACCAGATGTGTGGTTTACTACTCTCCTAAGAAGCTCTCAGTCCAATGAAGTATACCATCAAAAATAAGCATCCAAGGGCTGGTGAGACAGCCTGCGCAGTTAAATGCATGTGCTGCTCTTGCAAATGACCCAAGTTCAGTTTCCAGTACTCTCATTGGAAATTCACAAGTCTATAATTACAGCTCCAGGGGCTCTTGGGCCTCTTTTGGCCTCCAAAGGTACCTACCCCGGTACTCACACACCCGTGGAATATGCCTGAAAATGAAAAGGCATCATGATGTTCAGATTACAGGACTGGCTACAGTGCTGACTGCCTGAGTCTGCCCATGCACTCACATCGCTTCTGCCACAGCAGAACAGACCAAGACAGAAGTGGATGGAGGTGCTTTCCCAGCATTCACTTTGACCAGTGAACAGCTGTGTGCAAACTGGGGAACACTGTACGTGATGGGTCAGTTTTCAGAGATTTGATTATCAGGCATGGTGCCATGACCTGTTGTTGACTCTTCATGTAGTTTCTACTGTCATTCTTAGCTTATGGAATACTAACTGGATGCATTCAATCTTCCCTCATTTTACAAAAATCCTGCACCTGACACTATTGAGCAAATTCTTCCTATTTGACTTCATCTCCTTCATCACAGAGATCCAGAAACACTAGCAGATAGCTGCTCAGCTACCTCCTATCTCGCAGATTGTCCAAATACATGCACTGAGATCCTTAGGAAAACAGCTGTGCCTCGTCTAGAGCAGATTCTAGGAACTACCAAATTGACCATGGTGCCTTTGTACTCAGAGACATAGGGAACAGTGTTACAGAAACAGGTGAACAAACTCAGATTGTGACATATGGAGGAAAATTTGATGTCCTTCCTAGACTACTTCCGAACCTCACAATTAACATTCAGAATTCCATACTATAACTGGCCATCAGGACCAGATCAGCAAGCTGTGAGCTGTAGATTAGTCCTATGGCTCATCGCTAGTCTACAGCAGACTTTAAAACAGACATGAGCTATATGGTTGTACCCAAGTATGTAAATGGTGGGACAGTTGAACAGGTTTATAAACCTCACTCATTGTAGAACAATGGTGCCATCAGTGAGTCTCTTACCAGATAAGGACACAGAGAATATTCTGGTTGTTCTAGATGCCACTTTAAGTACCTATCAGGCTCCTGTAAAACTATACGAAAGTGAGAAACTTACTACAACTAAACAATGTGCAGTGTGGACAGAATGAAGCACTGCCAACCCATGGAAACAAATGTGTGGGTCTCATAAAGCAACTTTGCAAGTTTCCAAGTACAGGAGAAGACCAAAACATGCCAAAAAGCAGCCTCTGAAATCTATGTCTTCCAAGATCAAGATGGATAGAACCCCAGGTACCTTTGACTTTTGAATTATACGGCTGAGGTGTTGTTGGTGTTTGGATACTGCTTTGCATAAACTTGTCTGTTTCTTTAGCTAGAATGTTTTTTGGCTAAGGAGATGGCTTATTGGGTAAAAGTACCAGGCTTGACTGCAAAGGAAGTTCAAAACAAGCCTGTGTTAAATGCGACTCTACCTCAATCAAATCAAAAAAATCTGAATGCCATTGATGTGGGAGTGTCATATCAATCTGTTGATTTCATTGGTTAAAATACAGAAACTGCTTGGCTAGCCCTGATAGGTTAGATCATAGGTGGGTGGAGTAAACAGAGTAGGATGCTGGCAGGAAGAGGAAGTGAGGTCAGAAATCATGCAGCTCCGCTCAGAGACGCCATGCTCCTGTCTAGTGGGCAGACAGGATAGCTCTGCTCTCTGAGGCACTCGAGATGAAGCTCCAACCCAGGATGGATGTAGGCTAGAATCTTCCCAGTAAGCGCACCTTGGGGTGCTTACTCACATTATTAGAAATGGGTTAGTCCAGGTGCAAGAGTTAGCCAAGAAGAGACTAGAAATAATGGGCCAAGCAGTGTTTAAATGAATACAGTTCGTGTGTTGTTATTTCGGTCATAAGCTAGCCAGGCGGCCGGGATGTTGGGGGACGCAACCCCGCACCCCAATTTCAACAGATGGCGCCCGACATGATGGACTAAATCCACTTAAAAACCTGAGAAGGCTTAAAAATAAGGGAGAGAGAGTTTAACACAGATTTTTGCTGTTTGTTGGTGGCGTGCTGTAGAGAGATTTCCTCATTCAGCATCAGCAGCAGAAAAAAAAAACGTTGCGCCATTTTAAAGCATGGCTTCTTGGGGCTGTGCTGCCAACGTGAACTCTGGCTTTAAAGCATTTCAATGGATTTTATGGGACTGGATGTTTCTGTTCCTGCTTGGGATCGGAAGGAGAGTGCTCTGAGACCATGCAGATGGCTCAGCGCTCCCCGCCTGCACCTGGGCAGATGGCAGAATCAGTCTTAGGCAGGCGGGAGAGCATGGTGGATACCTGTTTTTAGACTGAGCAGTGCTCTGCGTGTCAGATTTGGTTGTAACTTGGATGAAAAGAATTTCTGTGCTGCATGCTAAGTCTCAGAATTAAAGTGCTGAGTGCCGCTCCTCCCTGGCGGCCCCAGAGCTAGCACAAAATGGTACGTCCTCCATTTTGAAATTTTCCTGACTCAGCAGCAGGAAAAAAAACCTGGGTTGTTTTAAAATGCCGACTTTCTAGGCTGTCCTGCCAGGGAAAACTCGGACTCTTACGCAGGCGGTTTGTGTGGTTTGCAAGCTCAGGCTGCTGAAGCTTGCTTGCTGGCTGGGACCTTGAAACACTATAGACTTGTGGCACGTTCAGTGGTCCTGGCCGGTACCTCAGCCAAAAGGTTGGAACGCCTTTAGTCCTACTGAGATTGCTTGGTAAATTAAAGACTCATGTGGTCAGAAAAAGAGAGATATACAGTAAAGAGAGATTCAAAGATAAAGAAAATTTTTAAATGACTTACAATGTGTTAAAAATATATGCAGACTAAAAGTTAAAGTTTTTAAAGTAAAAAAAAACAAAAATAAAGAAAAAGAGAAGTTGGTTGTGGTAGTACACACCTTTAATCCCAAAGCTTGGGAAGCAGAGGGAGATTGACCTCTGTGACTTCAAGGTGTGGTAGCACACGCCTTTAATCCCAGTGCCTAGAAGGCAGAGACAAACAGATCTCTGTGAGTTCAAGGTGTAGTAGCCTACACCTTTAATCCCAATGCCTGGGAGGCAGAGACAGGCAGATCTCTGAGAGTTCAAGAACAGCCTGGTCTACAGAGATATTACAGGTCAAAGATATATGCTCAAAAAGCAAAAAGTTAAAAGTAAAAATAAACGAAATAGAGTTAAAATAAAGCTGTACAAAGATGGAAAATACACAGAGAATCTTGGTACTGTATGCTAATGTGCTTTCTTTGAATTGTTTGAATGCTGAGGAAGGAGCAACAGCTGCTAAAAGATATTTGTTTATAAATGCTGCTGAACTAACCCAACATAGACATTGTGAAAATGCCTTGACTTTGAAATTTGGATCTAAGGACATGATACTTTGGAAAGGAGTTTCTTGTTTTGTTTTCACAGAGGATGAGACCCTGTTCATTTCTTCTATTCCGATATGGTATGATGGACCACACCCTCCTGAAGGGTTGCTGTAAACATCTTCAGAAAATTGCTTCTCCCAACTGCCAACTGAGATGAAACTAGCACATAGGTTATACCATGAAAGACCTAATTAACGATGCCCCCATTCAGCAGGAAGCAGTTTGGAGAGAGCAAACTGCGCCCATGTTCCCAAATATGGTTTCTAATTCTTTTACATTTAAAGGGGGATATGATATAGGTATAAATAATTTGCATTAGTATAGATTTTGCTTTATTGATAGAGATTTAAGGTCAGTTTTGTCATATGTATATGTATTTCTGATCTTGATTAAGGTATTGTGATTGTGTATTTCATTTTTAAAATGTAATGTATAATTAAGAAATATAGGCTGTTAATGGATAATCATCAATAATAGTCAAGCTTGTAGTCATGTTAGTTAGATTTTCTAGATATATAGAAGTATATTTCAATTAGATAGGCATTCTTCATATCTTTCAAAGATTATAGAATATGGCATTTTAAATGTTTTAATAACTTAGAACTTTTCATGACAATGAGACACTCTGCTCCTGGCAGCACCAATCTACTTCAAGAGGAAGATGGGCATCGGAGAGGATCCTTATGGAGTTTGGTAGCCATTTCGGCAAGAAACTGCTCTTGCCTGGACTATTGCATAAACTGGACACAGAGAACCCGCAGAGAGAGGCTATCAGGTGCACAGGAACCAACAAACAACAAAGGATTTGGACAGGAAAACTCCATAGAAAGTTTTGAGGAAAAGAGCAAACCTTCAACCTCCAACAAGTCCTCCTGAGTTTCAGTCAAGGTTAAATGGTTAAATGCCAACTGGTATTCACATCTAGTCAGGCTGGCCTCAGACTGAGCTGATATGCTTGCTGGAATGACTTTTATGTACAAAGCACAACTGACGACAGTACCCAAGATAATCTTAAAAACTTAGTGGAGATAGAAACGGGGGGGGGGGGAGGATGAGTGAGATAAAGGATCATGTTAAAGTGGGTCGAAGTTG
This sequence comes from Microtus obscurus, assembly GCA_963919715.1. Classification (NCBI taxonomy): domain Eukaryota; kingdom Metazoa; phylum Chordata; class Mammalia; order Rodentia; family Cricetidae; genus Microtus; species Microtus obscurus. The sequence continues at coordinate 1,984,508 of CAWTZC010001510.1, forward strand.
GCTATGGGAGTGCACACCTGTGATCTCAACACTCAGGAGGCAGAGCCAGAGGGCTTGTCAGAAGTTGGGAACTAACCTAGACTACAGAGTGAGACACAGCCTCAAAAAACAAAACAACTAAGCAAGTAAAATGTTTGCCTTATAGGCATGGAGGCCTGAGCTCTTTATCCCAAACTCATATTAAAAATGCTGGGCAGAGTGGCTGTGTTTATGATCCAAACACTGGGGAAGCAGAACAGGTGAACCCCTGGAGCTTGCTGGCTAGTCTGCCTAGCCTACTTGGTAATTTTCAGGCCAGTAAGAGACCCTGTCACAAGAAGAGGAAGATGGAACCTAAGAAACAAAAGCCAAGGTTGGTCTAGCCTCAATGTGCAGACATGCATGTGCGTGCACACACAGACAGACAGACAGACAGACACACACACACACACAGAGGCGGGGTGGTAGTGAATGATTTCCCCTAAAGTGGCTAACTGTTCCAATGGACTCTACAGGGAAGATAAGAATCAAAAGAAAAGCCATGACATCTAAAGATAAAAGTTTCTTGAGATAACAGAGAGGCTTCATGTAGGTGACTTATGGTCAACAGTGAATCTACAGTTTCTAATGAGTCCAAAATCAAACAAAACTTCAGAGCTGCAGAGGGCAATGGAACCATCAGAAATCCTAGGTCGTTTGCTGGGTTTTCAGTGCTTTGGCATGGAATATAGCATGGGTAGACTGTTTTATACTTGATTCTGGGTTTATAGATAAAATGGTCCACTCAGCTTTACTTCTGAAAACTAACAAATGAAGACACTAGCTATCTCTCAGAGCACAGCATAGAGAAACTCGAGTATTCAATTAATATTAGCTCCACCCTTCAGCCCAGGTTGTTGTTGGTTGGTTGGTTGGTTGGTTAGTTGGTTGGTTGGTTGGTTGGTTGGTTTTTTTGAAATAGGGTTTATCTGTATAGCCCTGATTATCCTAGAACTCTCTGTAGACCAGGCTGGCCTTGAACTCTGCCTCTTGAGTGGTAGGATTAAAGGTGTACCACAACACCCAGCTTAAACACGGGTGTTTACAAAGCCCCAAAGGATCTTGAACCTATAAACAAAATATGACAAAACAATGAAAGCCCAAAGAATCCTGAGAAGTTAAAAAGGCTTCTTGTTTGTGTTCCTGCGCTGGTTGGTTTGTTCACGATTTTGCTGCTGTTGATGTTTTGGGGTTTGGCATTTTATTTTGTTTTTAGAGAGGAGTTCTCTACTATCCAGGCTTGTCTTGACCTCACTGAAAAGCTGAAGATGACACTGTATTTCCAATTGCTTCTTGAGTGTTGCAGACCCAGCTGTACACACAGGTATGTAAAAAGATGGTGGCGCACGCCTTTAATCCCAGCACTCGGGAGGCAGAGGCAGGTGGATCTCTGTGAGTTTGAGACCAGCCTGGTCTACAGAGCTAGGTCCAGGACAGGCTCCAAAACCACAGAGAAACCCTGTCTTGAAAAACAAAAAACAAAACAACAACAACAAAAAAAGTTACTAAGTAATATATGAAGCCCTTTATGAAAAAAAATCTCAAAGTAAGTTTATCAGGTCAGTTGGCTAAAACTGAGTGATAACAATGGCAAGGTCCATGGAACATGATGGGGAATCTCAACCAATCACCTTGTTTGGGGGGGTGTTTACCCCGGGACCCAAATAGCCTATAAAACCATCCATGTGCGCTTGTTTGCCCTGTTTCTTTATTTCCTGCTTGTCGCTGGAACCCTGGTTTTGTAAGCTCTCCCCTTCTTCCCCTTAATAAAGCTGACATTAAAGCTAGCCTGGTTAATCCTATTTGCCGGTCATTTACGCCCTTTCAGGTACACACTTGTTCTCATATGGGGCATGTAAGGTATGCCTCTGTGGACTCTGCAGTCACCCTGTTATCAACAAAGACCCTAATAAAGAAGCTTAGTAATAAGACCCAGGGGTGATAGAACTTAGGGTCAGAGCTAACACTTACTCCTGACAGCTGAATAGAGGGCCCACTGAGTAAAATTTATTTTTCTCCTTCAGGACCAATATTCATAATGAAAAATTCCGAAAGCATGCTAATAAAATGCTTCCACAAACTACACAAAAAATTTATAAATACAAGAATCTGAGAGTAATTTCAAATGAAATACTAAAAACTTGCTTCAAGTTTAATGTCTTTTTCTGCTTAATTAACAAGTCAGGCTACATCTACAAACAAAAAATTAAGTTTCTGATATTACCTTGTACCCTCAAAATATGAACAAAGTTCAAAAATAATTTCTGATGAAATTGGGGAGTAAACTAAGCAAGCCTGTCAAAGTAATATCAGTCCCATCATTTTCTAAGCAAACAGTGAGCAATTTAGAAATAGTATCAATGCTTCTCCTAAATGCTAAGTGAAGAAAACAGACACAACAGTGTTTCCACAATGACTCCACAGCTATGAATTTCTAAAAAAGAAAACTGACGTGAGAAAACAAATTCCTATTTGCCAGGGATCGGGGATGGGAGAAGGAACTCATTGCAAATGCCATGACGTGGATGGGGATTGGAGAAGGGACTCACTGCAAATGCCATGACGTGGACACCTGTGTACGGTGGACAACTCTCTGAACAATGGAAAGTGGTGAGTTCTATTGTTCATTTTCTAAAGAAAGAAAGAAAAAATGGCTGGGGAGGTGAGGAGGATCTGAGAGGAGTTGGAGAGGAAAAACCATGATTAGAATAGATTATATGAAATTGTTTTCAATTATAAAACTGCAAAATTTTTGAGTTCATATTTTCAAAAAGCTTTTCAAAGAATCCTTTCAGTTAAAACATTTTCAAAGTCAGTCAGTAGTGGTGCACACCTTTAATACCAGCACTTGGGAGGCAGAGCAGATGGATCTCTATAAGTTTGAGGCCAGCCTGAGTTCCAGAATGACTTCCAGAACAGTCAGAGCTGTTACAGAGAGAAACCCTATCTTGAAAACCCAAAATAAAGAGATAAAGATGATGATGATGATAAAGATAGATAGATAGATAGATAGATAGATAGATAGATAGATAGATAGATAAAAGACATTTTAGAGTTTAGAAGTTTAGCTCAATGATAAAATGCCTGCCTATTGTAAGTGAATTCCTAGATTCAGTCCTGGATTTAGTCCTTAGCACTAAAGAAAAAAGAAAGAAAGAAGGAAGGAAAGAAAGAAAGAAAGAAAGAAAGAAAGAAAGAAAGAAAGAAAGAAAGAAAGAAAGAAAGGAAGGAAGGAAGGAAGGAGAAAGAAAGAAAGAAAGAAAGAAAAAGGGAGAGAAAAAGGGGAAAACACCTTGGTAGAAAAATATTTATTTGTGTAAATCTATAATCTAAACAGCTTTTCACAACTATAAACTGTGTTTACCTCTTGACTCCTATAAGAAACATCTTTAAGTTGTCTTCTAGAAAAAGGCAAAATAAAGACATGCTTAAACAGTGACCCTAAACGCAATGGAAATATTCCCAAATTGATCAGCACATACACACACCAACTACCTAGCCAGCACTTTTTCTGATATAGCACAGGCTGCAAATTCAGGCCAAACAGGATCCCCAGAGATAACACAAAGAAGCAGCATGGCAGAAGCTGCACACTGGGAGAGTAGAGAGCGCATGGCCCTTCCCAGTTAAACTGCCACCACTGGGTACTGCAAATTGATAGCACCCAAAGACACCGGCTCCAAGGGAGCTGGAGTTTCTGATGTTTAAACACATGCAGACATCTGGACTCAGATAATATTTTCTGATTCTTTCTGGAATAAGGCTTCCATTTATTTTTTTAATACCACCAAATAAACAATCTCCATAGGCAAGTCCATGACCAGGAGTCCACAGTACATGCTTTCTGAATTTGTTCAGCTGAAAAGGGAGGTCTTTCTACTAATTGCTTACCTCTTTAACTGTAGAGGATCTAGGATGGTGTGGGATATCAGTGGAACTGAAGTAGCATTCATCTCAAAATTACAGAAAGGATGGCCCCTTGTTGGAAAGCGCATTTCTAAGTACATTGATTGGTATAAAAGTTTATATGTCTGCACGCACTGGCTGGTCCAAGGAGAGATGAGTCTAAAGGAGCTCTGGTAAAGGCAGCACAATGTTTACAGTCAGTGTCCAGACTCCAGAGCAATGAAATAATCCACGTGCTGAAACTGGAGGACTTTGTTGCCCCAACTCATGCAGCCTGGCTGTAAATTCTGAGCAAACTGTTCCAAACACTGCCCACCTGGCTTGATGCAGTCTTTCAGTACTTCTGTACAAAAAGAAAAGAAAAAATCAGCAGTAAGGAAGAAATCAGTTTACTTTTTAAAATCAGAGAAGAATAGAAGAGGCAGATATTTCAGCTTTTAAGACGGAAGCAAATTAGAGTCGAGCATGGCATGGTCGGCTCTGGCAATCGTGTCAGGAATGCAAAGGGGGAAGCACCTGCAGGCTTGGGAGCAGCACCACTGCGACTGCACTAGTTCTGATTCACTGCAATGCATTTACAGACAAGAAGCGAGGCATTCATGTCCACACACATCTTTCCAGTTTTCTAATAATGCTCACACCTCTCCTGAGAAATAATTTACTTTATTGTTTAATCCATGAATTCAAAAAACTGTACAAACAATATAAAGACAACCTACTAGAAACTGAAAATGAACTATAAGTCTAGCTTTAGTACATACTTTAGTGAAATAATTAAGAAAAGAGTTTTATAAAGACAGAAGATTTTAACAGTTGTAACTACGCCTCTTGACTGGAACTTGCATGTTCTAAGATTACTCCCACACTATAGTTCTTTGCCTAAATTTCACCATGCTATTTCCAGTTAATGAGCCCTTATTTATATATTCATAACCACAACACTGAAAATCATCTTTTTTGGAGAGAAGACACTTCATTTAGATTAGTTAAGTAACTGTTGTCTGCATTGCCTGAGAGAAAGAAAAACCACAGCAACTTGTTTTTAAAAAGCGCTCATTCCCTTCGAGGACAAAAGAATCATTCTAACCCTGATCGGGTTCTGGTGGCTTTATTAAACCACATAACAGGAGTGGGTATAAAAGCAGTTCCAAGAAGAAAGTACTTTAGCAAGCAGAATACAGTGCACAGCCGCTATGTTAGGTTGGCCTTCGAAGAATGACAAACAAGGCTTCTTCAGGATTGTTTGGTTTTCCTTGGAAATAAGGATCCAGCCCAGGGCCTGTACATGCTAGGCAGGGACTCCATTTCTGAGCTACACCTCCATCCTCAGACTTCCTTGGGAATAAATGAAGGTTTAAGAGATAACAATTGTAAAGTTAGAAACAGAATACAGCAGGGTGGATCTGGGAGGAGCTGGGGGAGAGAAAGTGAAAATGGTCAAAATATATCATATGAAACTCTCAAATAACAAAGCTATTACATTATTTTTAAAAACATTTTGAGTTTCAGATTGTTCTTTGTCCAAGAGTAATATTTTTACTTAGCAAAAATCAAAGAGAAATTAAAAGCTGTTATTTCCTGCAATTGACTAACTCAAATTTAGGCTTTGGGAAGATTCTAGATGTTGACATAAAAGACTGTATTCATTTCAAAAGTATGGAACTAAATACAGGGCAACTGAAAAGAGAAAACTTTCCTGAGACCTAACCAAGAAAACCCTAACTCCCCTTCTGTTTTCTAGAAGTTGGCATGGGCTAAGCTATAGTGCTAAGATTGTGCTAACCACCCCTCCCATCTGTTTTCTAGAAGTTAACATAATCTAAGGTGCAGTGGTTTTACTTAGGTTCTGCAATCTTTCAGGAAGGATATTCTCTTGATGATGGGACCAGAGAGACAGCTCAGCCATTAGCAGCCCTTGCTGCAACTGTTGAGAATGAGAGGGTCTCTGTCTCTTGCCAGTTCCTGGGACTCTTTTCCTCCTGCTGGGTTTTATGTCCAACTTCGATGTGAGTATTTTTGCTTTGCATTGTTGTATTTTATTTTGTCATGTTTTGCTGTTATCTGCAGGAGGTCTATTCTTTTCTGATGAGAGATTGAGGAGGAGTGGATCTGGAGGGGAGACAAGGAAGTGAGGAACTGGAAGTAGTTGAGGGAGGGAGAATTATGATTGAGCTGTATTGTATGAGAAGGGAATCTATTTTCAATAAAAGGGGGGAAACACTTGCTGTTCTTAAGGAGGAGCAGGGTTTGATTCCCAGCACCCACATGGTGGTCCAGAAGCACTTGTAACTCTAGTTCCAGGGATTCCGATGTACTTTTCTGACGTCTGCAGGCATCTGGAATGCATATGGTGTACAGACAAACATGCAAACCAAACACCCACACATATAAAATAATGTTTTAATTTAAAAGATATATGTTGAGGTTTTGGAGCAAGAAATAACAATTCATGTTTTGAGTGTACATAGAGATTCACAGGAAAACGTTCTAAGTGTATGTAGATATCACATATCCTGCCAACCCCAGAGTTAGGATTTCATTGTAAAATTTACCACAGGAATCCTTAAGTTACTTTCTGAAGGTTTTGACTTGTACCTCTCTATACCTAAGATGCATGCGCTAACCTAATATGAACTCAAAACAAGGCACCACATATATTTCATGTATATGACTATGTAAAAGCTTGGAAGTTAACTATATTGAGTCACTCAGATTTTCCTTACAAGTACAACTCTGAGTGGAAATGTTTTCAATTTTAAATGTGTTTGTGCTGCTCTCTACTGGCAGTACGCAGAACTGCACTTTATAGACTATTCAGGACAAGACTGATTTTAATCCACAGTCTTTAAATCTTTTCAAAATAATCTTTACATGTATTTTTATTCTATTGAAAAAAAGGAAAATAAATTAAAATTATTCCAGAATGAAAGGCTTGGGAAATTAGATATTTTTTGTATTTATTTGTAATTTTATGATTTAAATATCTTCATTTTATGTGTATTGGTGTGAAGGTGTCAGATCCCCTGGAATTGGATTTTCAGACAGTTGTGAGCTGCCATGTGGGTGCTGGGAATTTAACCCGGGTCCTCTGGAAGAGCAGTCAGTGCCTATGACCGCTGAGCCATTTCTCCAGCCCTGTAAATTTTTTTTTTTAGAACAAACTATAAACCCTCAAACAGAAGACTTATAAATTAAGCTTTGGTGCATACCAAATGATAAACAAAATTCAAGTATACAAATTAGATTTCATTAAAGTACAACTGGTATTAAATAATTTTTTTTCAAGAAACAATAGACTTCATTTTCATCCAGGTCATAAACTAAGGCATTAGCATTTATAGAGTCTCGGGTATGAGATTTCAGAATATCCTTCTAAGCCAAAGAATAGTCAAACACATCTGAGTATTTCTCAAATTAAAGGTACCATAAGACTCCTTTGCAAAGTTATTTGAGGTAAGAGACATCCTGAGTTCACTATCTTCTGTTGGTTGTGTGTCTATGTGTGTATCTGTGTTTTCAGGTGTGGTATAAGCACTGAGCATCTGAGTTCCAGAGTGCACTTGCCAAGATCAGAGTGGCTAGACTGGCTGGACAGGGAGCTCTCTGTGAAGTGCCTGTCTCTGCCCCAGTGATGGGGCTTTAGGCACACGAACACAGCCATGCTCGCCTTTTTACATGATGCTGAGGACTTGAACTCATTCATACTGAGCAAGCACTCTTACCCACTGTGCCATCTCCCCAGCTTTCTCAAGTTTTCATTTCCAGGCTCACAACCCACATTCTGCAAAAGTAAATCTGATAATCGGCCCATAGATTTTGAGTAGTAATGATCAAAATAGTAAAATATCTTCCTGAAGAAATTTTCAAAAAATAAACGTGGAATATCAAAGTCAGGCTTTCAAGAACTTCCATGAGCAAGTCTTTAAACTCTCACTTGAAAGACAATGAGCATTTATTGCCTTTTAAATACACCATAACCAATGCAATCACTCCTTACCACTCTGCGGTATTAGACATCATTACTCACTGTGGGAATGAGGGTGGCAAGGAAAAGACTGAGGTAACCTGCCAGAGCAGCAGAGCCAGGACTCACACGCACGTGAGCCAATGCCCATGGCTAACACTGATCCTTGCTGCTCAGTTACACTGAACAAGGAGCACCATGCTCAGCATTCCAGTTTGAGGGAACAGCAGCCTCAGCAGCTTCCTTCCCCTGTTGCAATGGTAGCCTGCCTTCTGGAGATATAAAACTACCATGTTCAGGGGATCCTAGACATCTCTTCTATTATGCTGGGTCTGAATCCTAAACCTGAGGGCAAACAAGGCCACTAACTGAACTACATCCTCTGAACCCCAACAGCCTTCATTGGCCCAGGACGGTAAAGAAACCCTGAGAGATGATGCTGAAGGACAGCTGAGGTGAAACACACTAACATGTCCTCTATTTCATACGTTCTACGAGAAGTTTTCTACATGCTTCAGAAATTAAACATCCCACTCACAAACCTACAGACCATTCCAATATGAAATTCAAACCCTCTGGGGATATTTTCTCAATTCTCACACCCTGGTTTCACCAACACATACAAGCAAGGGGCGGCTTGTGTGAGTGAAGAAGGCAGGGCACACTGACAATCAGTTTCCGATCTGGAACTGGGAGTACTTTCACAACCGGGCTCCACATTGACACGGAACAAGATGAAAAGCTATTACTTAAAGGATCATTTTTAATTGTATGCTATAGTTGCATCATTTTTCCTCTTTTGAATAGTAATTAATTCTATTAATAAATGAATTTAAAGATAGAATCAATGAGAAAAATTTAAAGATTCAAACATCTTTAGAATGTCAATTTTCATATTAACTACTATACTCTGGATAAAACACAAGTTAATAGAAATTTGTATTTATTATGTAACTTATACTTCTTATCTCTAGGTCATTTTTAAGATTTCAAAAGTATAAAAATGAATAAAATCAGTGATCACTATATTAACTTTAAAAGTCTGTATTTATATAATTTTGAAAAATTGCTTGGCTTACCTTAACACTAAAGCAGTTTTTTTCTCGAAATCTCTCCAGTACAAGACACTCATAAGGTTTTTCATGTGGAGAATCCAATGGGAACACGAACTCCCATGAACGGGTGATCTGAAAGGAAGGAACCAAGGAATGCTCATTTTCTTTCCTGACATTATACACTTTCCACAAAAAAGGAGTTTTTTGTCCAATAAAAAATATAGTATGAGCTATGAGTGTCAGCCTTATATATAATTTTAAACTCTCTAGTATTAACATCAGAAATAATTTAAAAAAGAATGCAAGGTAATTAATTTTAATTTCATTCAATCTAGCATGTCTGAAACAGTATTTCCACATGTGACCAATTGTAAAGGATATCATAAGATATGACATTTTTCCTCCACTGTGGGTCTTTCATGCCAAGAGACATTTACCACTCGACAGTACCTCTCCACTTAAAGGGCAAAAGTCAAGCACTAGAGAGTGGCGCCCAACGTGGGGGCCGCTCCTCTTACTACAAGAGAGCTACATGGCACGGTGGCTACCACACTGGACATGCGCAGTGTCCATACCGCAGTGGAAATGTAGCTATAAGGAATATTTAAAAACTCGCATGCCATGGGTATTTTAAATATATTGTACTATCATCTCACATAAACAGTCTCTACTTCTTATGATCACTTGTTCCTGGACACAAGGCCATTGTGAATTCAGTCATTAATTCACTCAAATAAAATTGAACTGATTACTCCACATGATTAAGTAGTTAAAATAAAGCATTTTATATTCAAGATGGCAGAGAGACAGAGCCACAATTTAGTACGGAAGAAAGGGGGGCAGGTGATGATGAAGAAAATACCTGGTGCTGAGACTGGCTCTTGGCACTATAAATTCCAGGATGGCAACTTACTCTCTCCAAAATAAAATAAAACAAACTGACAGCAAAGAAGGGAGTTCAACATGGTTCAACAACATCCTCAGCTACATAGCAAATTCAAGGCAGTAAAAATTACAGTAAACCCTGTCTCAAGGGGAAAACCAACAAACAAAAAACCAGAGAATAAAAGGTTCCTGAATCTTCACATAACTCTCCAGTAATCTTGTTCTCTGCTCTCAGCCCCTCACACAGAGGGAAGAGATGGGGCACACAAGGGCAATGGAGCTGTTGATGAATGGAGAAGACAGTGGAGGTAACACAGTCCCCGAATTCTTGCTAATTCATTAAACTACAGCTATCACATGGGTGCACACATACATGCATGCACACCCACACTTGCATTCAATGCACACCAAACATTTTTAAATAAACTAGAGCTTTTTGTAACATTCTGATCTCTCCTTGATTTCCTAAAACCAGCAGTTTGGGGCCCTACTTCAAAGACACAGGATAAAGAAACAAACATTTTGAGAATAGGAAGTTTCTCCCAGTCACAAAGCATAAAAAGCTCTCATCAGAGCCTGATGAAGACACCAGTGATGCGGGCGCATTGAGGACAGTCAGTGTCTTCCCGTGAGCATTATGTGACGCTGTGATAACAAATGAGCTCATTTCTGAACTCACTTTTACCCAGTACCATTCTGCAATGACTTCCACAGACCACGAAGGATAAAGTTTCTCCTTCACAAAACACAGGTGCTTCTGCTTATTGGTCACCCAAGTGACAACAAGACAGTCAGCAGCAGCCAGCTTAGGAACAGGCATGTGCTTTATCTGCTGCGGTGATAAACAACTGTACCTAAAAATGAGCAGGAAAAGCATGAGAAAATTAACATCAAGAAAGAAATAAAAGCAGAGAAAAGAGCTATAGGGCGCCAACCCCACTAATACATAGTTCCAGGGTCACTTGCACATGGTAACAATGGAGTCACACTGACACCTGGTGGTCACACTGGCACTTACACATGCCCTGAGTTTTCCATTTTACTAGTTTTAAATTGCCAGGCTGTATGTTTTTGTTTTTAAAGTTACTTTCAAATGACTTACATTTTGGTATTTTTCCCACATGTAATATGCTTTTCCTCCCAGTCAGACTTACACAAATACTGTCTGTATTCTATCATGATGTGTTTCACAGGAGCCCCATCAGAGAGAGCCTTGCAACTAGTGACCCAAATGGTGACATGTCCTGGTACAAAGAAGCACTGGTTTTGAGCCCAGTGATACAGAAGCCAGCTGACTTCAGTGAGGGGCGGTACCCCAATGTAAGCCTCAGTCTTGCACACACTGCTGACCCCTAGAATTCTATCATTTTTTCCGACTACACCCTCCCATTGCAGCTTCAAGCCTGTCTACCACCCTGCCCCTGTCATCCCATTTTCTCTTCCTCCACATGCACTCATTTTAAAGGCCCACTGTCTTCTACCTCCTGACCATTAACACTATAAAGTCAACTAGTTTTGCCAGAAAATTACTTCTTCTACAAATATCCAAAGAAATACAAGTCTTTCCCCAGCATTCAACATACAACTGGAGATGATACATCGGTATTAGATTTCCCCATCATTGCTTCTAGACTCCATCAACTTCTGCAAATCCTCTCTTCTCTTTAAGCATCACCCAGTCACACTAGCCCCAAACCTTCCTCGATGAACACATTTTGTCCTCACTCTTGATATTCAGTGTGCTGAAGCTCTGAGATCCCTCTATCTCAACAAGGAAAGTCTTGACACTACCCCTGGGCAACTTCAAATCACAAGCCATTTAATGTGTACACAAATGTTAATTCACCTATTCAAATAATATATGCACTCACCCTCCAGTAACCCATTCCAATGACATAACTAGGCCTTGTCATTGTGCACACCTGTGGATGTATGCATGCGCATATACACGCACACAAGAGGGATGGACCTAGGGCCCTATGCATGCAAAGCACACTCTCCATCACTGAAGCGTGACCACACGCACACACAGCCAATGCCACAATGCAGTTCAACTTCTCCATACATATCAATGAGGTGAAGAAAAACATGGGGCAAAAGAATTAGACCACTGAAGGGCTCAGTCATGGATTCTTTCATTTACCCATGGTTACCACTACTCAGGTTCCTTGTCCAGAATTTCCCTTGGCATATGAAGTTATCTCATACTTAGTTAAAATAAACCACCAAGCCTCTTCAGCTACCACACTATCCTCCCTCCTTTATACACTATTTATCTACTTCAACACACCTTCTCTTTGGGGAAACGTATGACAGCATCTATGAAGTTTATCCTTCCAACTCTGTCTTTTCACTCCCACATTCCAACATCCTGCAATATCAATTATTATTTCCTTGTTTTGTCATCCTCTCTGGTAGTTCATCATCATACTTGGATTATGCTGTTTGAAAAGAAAAGGAGAGAATGAAGAGACAAAATGAAAGAGATGGAGATAGGAGGAAAAAGGGAGAACATATGAGGGAGAACATTTTTTGGAACATTAATTATGTGTTTGTTTATTGTCGTGCAACTGTTTTAGGGTGTGAAGGGGTCAGAGAATAACTTGAGGGGATCAGTTCTTTCCTTGCATCATGTGAATTCCAGGGACTAAACTCAGGTCATCAGGCTTGGCAGCGAGTGCATTTTCCCAGTGAGCCACCTTGCAGGCACAAGTATCATTTTAGCCTGGAATGTCTCCATAGGCTCATGCTTTGAGTGTTCAGTGTAGATTGTGGTGCTGTTCTAAAGACTAGAGAGCATGAGGGGTGCAGACTGCTGGCTGAAGTAGATCCCTAGGAGGGGTGGGAATCTTTGAAGGTCACACCCAGTACTGGTTGCCATCTAGTGCTCTCTACTTCCTGTCTGCTGCTATGGGCTCCTGCATCTGACTGGGGCCATGCCTTTCCTAATGTGTTGGACCGAGATTTCTAAAAGCATGACCCCAAAACCCCTTTCCATCCTTAAGCTGCTCCTGCTGGGGATGTTGTCAGCTTCCTCCCGTGCTCTTGGATGGGTAGGATCAACATAGTAAAAATGGCAATTCTACCAAAAAATCTATAAATTCAACACAATCCCCATAAAAATCCCAACGAAATTCTTCACAGACCTTGAGAGAAGAATAATCAACTTTATTTGGAAAAACAAAAAACCCAGGATAGCCAAAACAATCTTATACAATAAAGGATCGTATGGAGGCATTACCATCCCTGACTTTAAACTCTACTATAGAGCTACAGTAATGAAAACAGTGTGGTATTGGCATAAAAATAGAGAAGTTGACCAATGGAATCGTGTAGAAGACCCGGATCTTAACCCACAAACCTATGAACACCTCATTTTCGATAAAGGTGCTAAAAGTATACAATGGAAGAAAGAAAGCATCTTCAACAAATGGTGCTGGCACAACTGGATGTCAACCTGTAGAAGAATGAAAATAGACCCATATCTATCACCATGCACAAAACTCAAGTCCAAATGGATTAAAGACCTCAATATCAGTCCGAACACACTGAACCTGATAGAAGAGAAAGTGGGAAGTGCCCTACAACAGATGGACACAGGAGATCGCTTCCTATGTATAACCCCAGCAGCACAGACATTAAGGGCAACATTGAATAAATGGGACCTACAAAAATGAGTAGCTTCTGTAAAGCAAAGAACACTGTCACTAAGACAAAAAGGCAACCTACTGACTGGGAGAAGATCTTCACCAACCCCACAACAGACAAAGGTCTGATCTCCAAAATATATAAAGAACTCAAGAAACTAGACTTTAAAATGCTAATTAACCCAATTAAAAAATGGGGCACTGAACTGAACAGAGAATTCTCAACAGAAGAAATTAAAATGGCCAAAAGACTCTTAAGGTCATGCTCAACCTCCTTTGCGATCAGGGAAATGCAAATCAAAACAACTTTGAGATATCATCTTACACCTGTCAGAATGGCTAAAATCAATAACACCAATGATAGCCTTTGCTGGAGAGGCTGTGGAGGAAGGGGTACCCTCATCCATTGCTGGTGGGAATGCTCTCTTGTGCAACCACTTTGGAAATTAGTGTTTCAGTTTCTCAGGAAATTCGGGATCAACCTACCCCTGGATCCAGCAATACCACTCTTGGGAATATACCCAAGAGATTCCCTATCATATGACAAAAGCATTTGTTCAACTATGTTCATAGCAGTATTATTTGTAATAGCCAGAACCTGGAAACAACCTAGATGCCCTTCAATGGAAGAATGGATGAAGAAAGTGTGGAATATATACACATTAGAGTACTATGCTGTAGGAAAAACAATGACTTCTCGAATTTTGCATGCAAATGGATGGAAATAGAAAACACTATCCTGAGTGAAATAACCCAGACCCAAAAAGATGAACATGGGATGTACTCACTCATAATTGGTTTCTAGCCATAAATAATGGTCACAGAGTCTATAACTGGTGAACCCAAAGAAGCTAAATAAGAAGGTGAACCCAAGGAAAAACATATAATTATCCTCTTGGCTATGGGAAGTTGACAAAATTGCCGGGGAGAAAATTGGGATCTTGTGGGTGGGGTGGGATGGGGATAAGGGGGGATGGGGAGAGAAAAATGAGAAGGGGAGGACTGGGGGATCTTGGGGAAACAGGATGACTGGGATAAAGGAAGGTTGGATAGGGGAGCATGGAAGCACAGTTCTTAGTTAAGGAAGCCACCCAAGGGTTGGCAAGAGACTTGAAACTAGAGTGGCTCCCAGGAGCCCAAGATGATGTCCCCAGATAGTTCCTTGGGCAGCTGAGGATAGGGAACTTGAAATGACCCTATCCTATAGCAATACTGACGATTATCTTGCATATCACCATAGATCCTTCATCTGGTGATGGATGGAGATCAGAGACCCACACTGGAGCACCGGACTGAGCTGCCAAGGTCCCAATGAGGAGCGGAAGGAGGGAGAACATGAGCAAAGAAGTCGGGACCATGGGGGATGCACCCACCCACAGAGACAGTGGGGCTGATTTATTGGGAGCTCACCAAGGCCAGAAGGACTGTGACTGAAAAAGCATGGGATAAAACCGGACTCTCTGAACATGGCGAACAATGAGGGCTAATGAGAAGCCAAGGACAATGGCATGGGGTTTTGATCCTACTTCATATTCTGGCTTTGTGGGAGCCTAGCCAGTTTGGATGTTCACCTTCCTAGACATGGACGGAGTGGGGAGGACCTTGGACTTTCCATAGGGCAGGGAACCCTGATTGCTCTTTGGACGGGAGAGGGAAGGGGAGAGGAGTGGGGGGGAGGGGGAGAAGGGTGAGAGGAGGGGGAGGGAAATGGGAGGCTGGGAGGAGGCAGGAATTTTTTTCCCTTTTCTCAATAAAAAAAGAAATTAAAAAAAGGAGTAGTGAGACAACAAAGTCTTGAAATTTCACTACAAGTCTCAGCATTAATAACTTAGAAATATAGTTCAGAAAACATCAAA
Organism: Microtus obscurus; assembly: GCA_963919715.1. Lineage (NCBI taxonomy): Eukaryota > Metazoa > Chordata > Mammalia > Rodentia > Cricetidae > Microtus > Microtus obscurus. The sequence goes on from CAWTZC010001510.1 coordinate 1,999,839, forward strand.
ACAAATGGAACTGAAAAATATGGTACTTGATATTAAGAAAGCTATATCTTACTAAAGAAACAGACGAATAAATGAGAAAATTAATACTTCCCGATACAATAATGTTAAATATTGTCAAGATGTGAATTGGTCCCTAATGTTTATGAATGCAATTTGAAACCAGTGGGGGGGGGTAAACAAAACACAGAATTTTAAATAATATTGATAGACTGGGAAAATGTTCTGTGGATAAAATGCTTACTATACAAGCATGAGGACTGGAGTTTGGAGGCCCAATAACTGCAGTGCTATTTTGTTTATGTTTTAACAAAGAAAGCTTGTCTGAAGATCAGAGTGCAGAGTAAACCACTAGAAGCAATGGAGTAGTGGCACACACCTTTAATCCCAGGACTCAGGAGACAGAGGCAGAAGATCTGTTAGTTCAAGACCATCCTGGGTTACATGAGACTGAATATCTAAAAGAGAAACAGAGCTCCCGCAAAGGTGATCCCACACCTTTAATCCCAGCACTAGGATAGGGCTGGATGGAGAGAGGAATGTAAGAGGGGAGGAGACAAGAGCTCAGTGCATTCTGAGGATTGTCCCTTCGTTCTGAGAGAGCCTGAGGAGAGGATTGCCCCTTCGGTCTAAGCATCAGTAGAGGTTAAAGGTCTCTCTAGTGTCGGGCCACTCTGCTTCCCGGATTGCTCAGCTTACCCTGATAGCTGACTCCAGGTTTTTATTTGAATTCCAGCTAAGGTAACCATGTAAAAGCTGAGTGTGGAGATGAGCATTTGCAGTTCCAGTGCTAGGAAGTGGAGACAAGTTTTTGTAAATTGATAAGAAAAAAGAAAAAAGGGCTAGAGAGAAGGAGGTAAAAGCTTGATATACAGTTTTAGCAACCTGGGCTTGATTGCACATATATGTTGTGGCATGCATACATGTGCACATGCACACGCAAATACACAGTAATAATAATGATGATGCAAAAGGAAAAAAGGAAATGATAGGCAATTACTCTTTTTTAATATAGATTTATTTGCTATGTCTGCATGTCAGAAAAGGGCATCCGATTTCATTATAAATGGTTGTGAGCCACCCTGGAGTTGCTGGGAATTGAACTCAGGACATCTGAAAAAGCAGTCAATGCTCTTAACCTCTGTGCCATCTCTCCAGCTCAGGCAATTACTCTTGTGTGAAACTTTTAAGTTCAACATATATATATATATATATATATATATATATATATATATATATATATATTATTTTTGTCCTGTTTTCTGTTATTAAAAACATGAACAACAGACCTGGCTCAGTAACAATCTCCAAAAAATTATGCTATGACGTTCACATATGTGTCACAGCATGATCATGTCTACACATCGCTCACACACACAGAAATAACAACTTAAAGCCTTCAAAGGCATCATGAGGACAGGGAAGTGCGGTTCAGCTGAAGAATACACAGAATAAAAGAGGCTCAAACACTAACATAGGGGAACATAAACCTAGGGAACATGAAGCCAAGTCCAAAAAAAAAAATAAACAAAAAAACAAACAAGCAAACAAACAAACAAAAAAAAACCCTGGATATAATGCCAAAGACTGGTGGTCCCAGTTTCTTGTGAGTTTGAGGTGGGAAGATTTTAAGACTACCAGTGAAATATAGTTTCTATTCCAAAATGGTGAACCAAAACAACCGCTCACCATATCCCAGCCATTCCTTTCTCAAAGGCACAGCAACCTGACAGCAAAACCAAACCAAACCCAACAATAACCCTTCCCAAATCATTGGCTCAGTTTGAGACAGAAGGGATTTCATACGAAAAGGTTCAAATTAAATGCTGGATTAAAGCTGGATGCAGTGGCACATACCTGTAGTTCCAGCTCTTTACCAGACTGCAGTGGGAAGATTATTTGACCAGAGTACAGACTAGGCAACATGATGAGATTCACTCTCAGAAAAACCAACAAACCAACCAAAGAAAGAAAGTTTCAAATTAATAGCAAAAGCACATAGAGAGATGTAAAACTAAGAAAACAAACAGCTTTAAAGTTTCCACAAAGGTAGAGTTTGAAACAGTAATGCCTCTCCATAGGCATGCAATGCTCACACATGGCTGCTTAGAAACAGGTTTTCTCTGCATAGACCAGGCTGTCCCTGAACTCAGAAATCTGCCTGCCTCTGTCCCAAGTGCTAGGACTAAAATGGGTGTGCTATCACATCTAGAGGCTGAGTATTTTTAATTGCTACAAGTTTCCTTGGAGGAAAACTAGTTAGTATGTAGAAAAAGCTTTAAAAATATACAGTCATGCATTGCTTAATTTGTGACACATTCTGAGGAAGGATCAAGTGATTTTGTTGTATGAAAACTTCAGCACACTTACAAAAACCTAGGCGGTGTAAGAAAGTCATTCCACGTGGCCCCTTGATCTAAGCAGGAAACGTGACACATGAAGCTGCTACAGATTAACATGGCACTGTTTTACAGAAAAAATTATCTGTTTAAAAAATGTAGTCCACTCTAAAATAAGTAGGGTAAACATGTTAGGCAACATTAACTCATGTGCTATACTTTTATATGGCTGCAGCACAGGTTTATATCAGCATCACCAGAGATGAGCAGTTTTACAATGGCTCCATCACTAAGTGACAGAAATTAGTTCATATCTGTGATAATCTTATGGGACCACCATGCCATCCATCAATGACTGAACATCAGCATGTGAAACATGACTGTACACATTTTTAGAGTAAACAGGACTTTGAAACCGATATCCAGGGCTGAAGTGCACTTCAATGGTAGAGCCACCCATGGTTCAACTCCTAATGCCACAAAACAAAATAAAACTAGATCCAAAGAAAATGACTTAAAGGTTATCTGTAAGTTGGGAGAATAGTCATTCTATATTTTCCTATTTTTTGTGATTAATACTAATTTCATTTTTAAAAAAGGAAAAAAATGAATTTTGCAAAGAAAAATGATGGGCTCATTTTTATTTCTAAACAGTAACACCCCAGGAAAACAATCTGTCAAGCAGAACTTCTTCCTGCTCACCGTTCTTACACTAGCAGTTTGAAGAACTTCAAATCAAACATGCTTTGAAAGCAGAAGCAGGGTTTGAGATAAGTTGCAAAAGTCAGATTGCGAGAGAATAGAAATTCATTGTGAGGAAAAACAAAACAATAACGTTTAAAGGTAAGATTTAAACTATCAATCAAATACCTTGATGCAGTCTATCAGCCATACCAAGGCTGCCACGATGTGAGGCCAGGTATGAGGGGCTCCCACTGCATACAGGGAGCTCTTGGAGAGTGCAAAGGGATACCTATGAGAAACAGGAAGATAAGGACCAACCGTGTTAGCAAGCATAAAGGCTACAGTAAAGGTGTATTTTAAAGCTGCACATACACCTGCTGTGAAGATATTTGAGTCTACTCTGAAGGTCTTATTCAATGATTTTTATGTACTTATTTGCATCCCACAGATTACTTTGCATGATGTTTAACAGCTGAGTATAGGATTCTCCTAAAAAACCTTTTCATTTTCCTACAGACAATGTACTTCTATTACACATCAGTGATTATCTGTCACTAAATCTACTTCCGTCCCTGTGTCTCCAAACAAACAGCTTTCCTTCCTCAGTTTCCCCAAAGGTTGGGATCACAGGTGTGCAGCACCACATCTGATCTCTGCTTGTCTTTATTTATAATGCTTTTAAACTCTATCTCTCTGCTGGTTAGCTCTGTCAACCAGACACAAACTAGAGTCATCTGGAAAGACGGAACCTTAAAGGAATTGTCTCTGTTGTTCTAAAAAGTGATTACCGAGTCAGGCTGGTGGATCTCGCCATGAGGAAAGTGGCTGCAGGTTCCCACCAGCAGGGGGCAGGCGCCTCGCGGCCGGTGGCAGAGGAACAGATGCATAAACACAGAAAATAAGTATAAGGCATTTTATTGAGGGAGAGAGAAAGAGAGGGAGAGAGAGGGAGAGAGAGAGATAGAGAGATAGAGAGAAGGGGGGAGACAGAAAAGCCTGCGTGTACACTGGGAAAGATGGCAGAGAGAGGGATCGCAGGCGGGGTCAGAGGTTTAAAAGCTAGGGCAGGACCAAAGGAATAACATTTGCACATCTTGCTTTTAATAAAAAAAGCAAATTAGACGCTCCAGTTTGAAGGAATTGGGGCGGCGAATTCTCAAGACGGCTTCCAGCTGATTGTGGGCATCATCTTGGGGGGAGCACAAGAGAAGGCTGGGAGCATCCTGGCGTAGCTGGTCCCCTTGCTTTTGACAGGTGTTTGTGGCATGGCCTAAGGTATTGGCAGGACAAAGAAGAAAGTTAAGTTAAGGTTAAAAAAAAATTAGGACCAGGGAATTGAGGGGTATCTGACCTGTTTTAATTCGGCTCCCTGGAACTCAAGAGAACTCCTTGGGTTTGTGAAAACAGAAGTTTTAGACATAATGACTGTAGCATAAGAGATAAATTTGATTTGAAATTTGTTTGGTGAGGTCACCTTACAAAAACCTCAACCTGGCAAAACCTCTCAGCTGTCAGACTGTCAAAGATCTTTGAGAAGTATAAGATTTTACTTGACTTACTGATTAGAAAATGACAGAGAACTTACTTGGTTGGCACCCAGAGCTACTCTTTTTGGGGTCCTCCATGGTCGCTGAAGGTTGCACTTGAGCTTTGCTGTTTAGCGCAGGGCCTGCCAGGCTCCAGAAGATCCTGTGGGCTAAGAAATCTGTAGGAAGACAGGCCTACCTTGACCTGAGCAGCGAGGCTGTCGATTCCAACGATTCCGTCCACGTCTAGAGATCTCTAGTTTAGATGAAAGGCAGGTTTGCCCAATGGTTAGCACTCTGCAGTCAAAGCGAAATGCAGAAGGATGTTGTTCTCCATGTGTCTGTCTTCTTTGGAGGGAGCAGAGAGCTGCTGCTAGGAGCCAACCTGTCTCTTTTTGGTGTTGTGAAAAGTTTTTAATAATTAAATACTTAAATATCACATTCCCCAGATCTCTGAGCAGTTGAGGGCTGGATTAAATATAGCTGCAGTATACTGGCTCTTAACAGGTAAGGTCCACATTTGTAAAAGGGCAGAAAGAAGAAACTTCTGGCAATGGAAGGTTAATGCCAGAACTGACAATGGTAGAAAACAGCTTAAGAGATTTAAAGGTACATACCAGCTTAAAATATGAGACTCATGATTTTGTAGTCTGAAATGAGATGTAATAAACAATTATTATGCATTGAGAGAGCGAACAAGAATTGAGCAACGTGGATGCCTCTGACGGGCCCTATCAGAGACATTTGCCATTGCTCAAAACATACTTAACAGAGTTAGCATGAGGATTTTAGTGAAAACCGGGTGAGAAGGCAGGGTAAAACCGGGAGAGTGTGGTCACGTGATCTGGCTCTCAGCCAAGATGGCGAAAAGGTCACCTGACCCATCTGGCTCTCAGCCAAGATGGCGACTGCCACGTGTAGTCTGCTCAGTTGGAAAGCCTGCCATGCCATAACAAAAGCCACAGAGAGGAGGGGCAAAAGGCTGGAACCGAAAAACTGGCCATTTACAGAGACTGATAAATGAGGCATTTAAAACATGAGGCCGGAGTTATAGGTCTGGATGGCTTGGCTCCCGTGGTTAAGACTGCAAAAACACTCGCAAAGACCGTGGCACCTCAAGCCTACAACGAGAACGGCTTCCCGTTAAGGCGAGATGCAGATGACACGAACACCCAAAATCCGGGGGGATTGGCTTAGAATTTTTAGAACCCATGGTTGAGCGACAAATCCACCTGCAGGGGGCACAAGAGAGTGCCGTAAACGCAGCAGTCTCAGGGTGCGAGCGTCCTTGGACCCCGAGAGGCCGTGTTAGGGGAAAAATCAACTCGGGCCCAGCTAAGTACGGGAAAATCCCGGCTAAGCCTGTCAAGGCCAACCGTATGGCCTAGAGGCCCAGCTACCGACAGGAAAATCCCGGCTAGGCAAGAGGAGATAAGCCCGTTAAGGCCAACCGTATGGCCTTCAGCTGACCGCACAGCTGAAAAAGGTGCTTGTAGGAACAAGCCCGCCAAGAGAGAAAGAAGAAAAGGAGGAAGCTAGGAATCCCGGATTCCTAGGGAGAAGACGCTGAGAACCCCAAGTTCTCAGTGCAGGCGAAATTGCCGTCAACCAAAAATGGGAGGAGAAGAGAAGGAAGGGAGGGGGCAATCGACCCAGAATGCACCAGAGAACGCTGGCCAGGCGTTTTCTAGGCTTAATGGGAAGAGAGCCCGCGGGTCAAACTCACGAATTGGTTGATGTCGGAGATGGCTGTGGCGGGAGGACGCGGAAGTGGTGGAAGTGGTCGTGTTCGCAGCTCGGTCGCGGCTCCGTGCCGGGCGGGAGGGTCCAGGCTCCGGGAGGCGCCCAGGCCCGGAGACCAGGCCCCAGATGGAGAGCCCGGGACGGGAATCCCCAAGTTTAACGGCACCATTTGTTATTCATTAAAACGATTACCGAGTCAGGCTGGTGGATCTTGCCATGAGGAAAGCGGTGGCAGGTTCCCACCAGCATGGGGGCATGCGCCTCGCGGCCGGTGGTGGAGGAACAGACGCGTAAACACAGAAAATAGCCATAAGTATTTATTAAGGAAGAGAGGGAAAGAGAGAAAGAGAGAGAGAGAGAGAGAGAGAGAGAGAGAGAGAGAGAGAGAGAAGGGGGGCAGACAGAAAAGCCCGCGTGTACACCGGGAAAGATGGCGGAGAGAGAGATCGCAGGCAGGGTCAGAGGTTTAAAAAGATGTGGGCGTGGCTAGGGCGGGACCAAAGGAATAACAGTCTCCATTAGGCTGGCTGGCCCATGGGCATATCTATGGAGCACTTCCTTAACTCATGACTGATGGGAGAGGGCTAGTCCACTGTGGGCAGTGCCAGTCAAGTAGGTGGTACTGACTGTAGGAGAAAGCAGGCTGAGCAAGCCATGGAGAAGGAGTCAGTGAACAGCTTGGCTTCATTGTTCCCACCTCTGTTCCTGCTCGAGTTTCTGCCCTTGATGATTAATGTAATAAACTCTTCTCTCCGTTAGTGTATTTTTTTTAAAGATTTAGTTATTCTGCATACAATGTGCTGCTGGCATGTATGCCCACACACCAGAAGAGGGCGCCAGATTTAATTACATGTGGTTTCTGGGAATTGAACTCAGGACCTCTGAAAGAGCAGGCAATGCTCTTAACCTCTAAACCATCTCTCCAGCCCCCTCTGTTAGTTTTATGCAAGTATCAGGAAATCAAAATACAGCCAATCTCATTGTTTGCATCAGACCTTACTGTAACACCCGATTTTGGTGTTACTCCCTCGGTACAGCTCACGCGCAGCTGTACCAAATGCGAGTTTGGGCAAGGACCTGGAGATTGAACAAAAGACAGCGAGACCGGGGTCTTTCGAAAGGAGATCAGCCGAATGCCGTTTATTCAGACTTGGGGAAGCCTATTTCTAACTAACTGCAGCACAAAGATCTCTCCCCACCCAGACAGGGTGGAAATTACCATATTAACAATAAAGATTACCTGCAGCTAATCACCAGGTGGGGCAGGGATACCACAGAAACTCACAGGAAGCTTAGTTAACTGATTATAAACTGTCCCTGCCAATGCACCCCAGAAATAAGGGAAACCAGGGCCCTTACACTACAAACTGTGGTAACCAGGCTGCACTTTAGGTTTTCTTGAGACCGAGACTGAGTAGCTTTGACTAGCCTGGTATTCATCACGTAGACCAGGGTAGCCTTGAATTCAGAGGATCTATTTGCCAAGGCCTTTGGAATTCTGGGATTAAAGGCCTACCACCATACCAGGCTGTACTTTATATTCCTCATGGTTTGAGCTTTATGTTCTATCACCTAAACTTCTGTTATAATGGACTGCTATGGTTTGAATGTTTATTCTGCAGAATTCATGTTGGGAACTTAGTCCCCAGAGTCAGATACTAATAATACAAAGACAAGAGGCTTCTGGCAGGTGAGAGCCCTATGAATGAATCTATTCCAATACAAGTGGGTGTTTGAAAGCATGGCTGTGTTATAAAGGTAATCCTTTTCTGACACACATGCTCCTCCTTGCCATATGGTACCTTCTAGCAAGTCATCACCCACCGAGATGGTCCTTCCTTATTAGATGCTGAGTACATGGTGATGCCATGCTTTTGGGCTTTCCATCTTTTATAACCATGCGTAAAGCCAGTCACATGTGTGTGTGTGCATGTGTGTGTGTGTGTATATAAATATATGGTGTGTTTTAAGCCCATAGATCTTCTGTACCAAGTAGTCTACAATATATATTACATATATATATGTATTATATATTTAAAACTTATATATATGGATGTTTTCCTACATATATGCATGAATTGTGTGTGCCTGGTGGCTGTGGAGGTCAAAAGAGGAATCACTGTATATGACTGTCAGACACCATGTGGGTGCTGAGAACCTAACCTGAGTCCTCTGGAAGAGCAGCCAGTTCTCTTAACCACTGAGCCATCTCTTTAGCTCAATAACTCCTATATTTACCAATTATCAAGCATTGGTGTTTTGTTACAGGAACAAAAAATGTTGAATATGCTACAATCTATCAATTTTCCTTTTAGTAAATCCTACACATACTGTTCAAAGTGATCATCATAAAACTGAACCTACTAATTCAAAGGATTCACAAACTTATGTGTTTCTTCTGTGTTCTGATAAGATCTTAGACTAGGGGCTGGAGAGTGGCTCAGGGTAAGGATTGACTGTCTTCCAAAGGTCATGAGTTCAATTTCCGGGCACCAATGGTGGCTCACAACCATCTGTAACAAGGTCTGCTGCCCTCTCTGGTCTGCAAACACACACAAAAATAGTATACATATAAATATTTAAAAAAAGATCTTAGACTAATAAAAATATTATGTACCCAGGGTCTTTAAAAATTCTTGAAATCTCTTCAAATTTCCAGTCAGGAACTTTATATGATGGGCACAGGAAACCATAAAGAAATGGAATGATCTTTAGGAAATCTTTCGTTGATGGGGATGAAGAGGCTTTATGGATACACGTTGTACATAACCATTTTCTGTAAGAAACTACAATCATTTTTATGAGGCACTAAAAGATTTGGATTAGAAAAAAATGTTGGGAGCAAAAAAACCACTCAAGTCAGACAATTTAATACCTTATAGAGCTGGAATACATTGCTGAATGAATGCTTTATCATGAACTGGACTTGGGTCTTTTATTTTTTAAAACTGGAAAATATACCAAGTTGACTATTCCTGGATGAATGCCCACTGGTCCTAAAAGAATATTTTAAGAAGACAATCAAAAACATTTCCTGCCGGGCGGTGGTGGTGCACGCCTTTAATCCCAGCACTCGGGAGGCAGAGGCAGGCGGATCTCTGTGAGTTCGAGACCAGCCTGGTCTTCAGAGCTAGTTCCAGGACAGGCTCCAAAGCCACAGAGAAACCCTGTCTCGAAAAACCAAAAAAAAAAAAAAAAAAAAAAAAACATTTCCTTCTGGGTTCAAGTCTGCATTATTTCAAAGCTATCCATCTCTCTCTCTCTCTCTCTCCCCCCCCCTCCCTCCCTCTCTCTCTCTCTCTCTCTCTCTCTCACACACACACACACACATACACAAATAGTAACAACAGCATCAAACATTAGCCTTTAAGTTTTAAATAACTAAACACAACGTATTCCTTAAAGCAGGAGAGCATACCATGAGGTTACAGCAGTTTTCGGCATAAAATGTGGGGGGAATAAAATGTACGTCTGGAACAGGGATACATCTCAGTGTTTTGTTCAGCTTGTGAAGTGCTCTGTGCCCAATCCTCAGCACCACAAATAACAAACCAGATTTCCTTGTGCATGACATTATCAACACACACATTATCCTTAAAGGGATTTTCTGTATAGCTCTGGTTGTCTTAGAACTTGTCTGTAGACCACGCTGGCCTCAAACTCAGAGATTAGACTGCCTCTGCCTAATTAAAGGCGTGCACCACCACTACACCTATCTCCATTCTTATACACAAGGGATTCAAAGTACAAAAGGTGAGGTCATACCCCAGGTCATACAAATAACAGACTGCTTCCTGTCAATCTGTATCAAACTTCCCCACCTCCAATCCAGACAACTGCTGATCTAGTCTAAAAAAGTTCTCCAAGGCGTATCTAGGTATCACTACAACAAAACTAAGGTGCTGTTTGTTCTTCTCATGCTCATCCTTTCATGCGTACATTGCTTCCTAGAGACTGGCTGCTACAGCAGTCTGAATGCAGTAGCAGACATAGATTCTAACCATCTTTCATTAGGCAGCTATTAAAGGGATCTGACTTTAAAAGTGGGAGACCATGTTTTCCTGCCCAGTGAAATTGTTTTGCATTGGAAATGTTTTAATTTTACTACATGTATTTATTTGTGTGTGTCAGAGAGCGAGAGAGAGCGCAGCAGGTTCTCTTCTACCATGTGGGTCTGGGGATGGAAAGCAGGTGTTTTGGCCTTGGTGATAAGTGCTTTTACCTGCTGAGCCATCTTGCTAACCCAGAATTTTTTTTTTTTAAATTCAAAGCCTTGTAGGCGGTGGTGGCATACACCTTTAATCTGACCACTTGGGAGGCACAGACAGGTAGATCTCCATGTTCGATGGTCTACAGAGAGAGTAGACCATCACAGAGTGAGTTCCAGGAAAGCTAGGGCTACATAGAGAAATCCTGTCTCCAAAAACCAAACCAAAACAAACAAAGAAGCAAATAAAGAAAACCATTTTATTTTTGAAACCACATAATGAGATTGCTATTATAATTATAAATTGAGTTTATATTGACATTTTCTTAGTTTAACTTCTAATATAATTAATACTGACAGACTTAGTAAAACCAAAGCTCTTTGAAGTCATTCTTAACCTTCAGAGAGTAAAAGACTCAAATACTGAACTAGAGATGGCTCCACTTCCACCATCTGATTCTACAGTTTCTGAGAACTAGGTTCAGAACATGGCAGTATGCAGGTGAGACCCAGAGTTGGAGGCACTTACGTTTGAGGAGTATAAAGGTCTGGTTTATCGAGGTCCTGGGATCTTAATTCCTGTGTGGAGAGGCAGTCGGCACCACCGGTGGAAATGGAACTGCGCTTCATGCTTAGAACCTAATTCATGATTTCAATATCAGAAAAATGTTCCAGATGCAAGTGGTTCATTAAGCAACAATTATCACTTATTCTGAAGTAGAAGAGTAACTGAGTCTGTTCCTTTACGATAGCATTTTCCCTGTGTGCTGAATTTGTTTTTCATGTATACTTAAGTCCTCAGTACAGATAACACCTATGCAACTTCAAGTATTCAATACACTCAAACAAGGCAATGCAAAAACGAACATATATGATTCCCACATCACAAGGCAATCCATGATTGCCAGATTTCTATACGTTATCCCTGAGTACATCACTGCTATCTCTTATGTCTATTTCTATGGCAACTCACAGGCTGCTTGACAAGAAATCTCAGGCCTCTTAACTCTCCTCAAAATGTTTCCTTTGGCTTTAAAAACGGGAGTCATTCTGTTTTCCTAACGTCTACTTTTCTTGCTTTATGTTTAACCCCATAGTTTTATACCCACTATTGTCTTTCTGGTTCTCATCTCCCTTTCAGTAAAGATAAGCCATCCAGTCCATAACATAATGTAGAGGCTGCTTCCATTCTCAAAACATTTTAGTATCATAAAAGCATGCCTATGTCGGACCTTGTCTTCGTTTCTGCAGTGCTAGATGCTAGCCACTCAGCCTTTTCAGGTCCTGCCCTGGCTTCCTTTGAGGGTGAGACGCTGTTGTAATAATAATGATAATGACAATAATAATAATATAAGCAGCAAAGAGAAGTCACGCCATGCGATAAGGCTCACATAGAAGGTTTATTAGAAGACGAGAGAGAAGGGGCAGAGGAGGCAGAGAGGGGGGCAGACTAGTCCCTGGGGTCAAGAGTGTAGGAGAGTGAGGAAGGCAGAGACTGGGAGAAGGGGGTGGTTGGTGAGTAGGCCCACCTGTTACAAGGAACCATAGCAAATGTGCGCAGAAGTGGCTACAGGTGAAGTGCTCTTAGTGGCTACAGGTGAGGAAGTATCCTGTCAGGACCCGAAGGGCAGGCAGGCCAACGCAGATGCCCAAATACTAACACCAAATACTAACACCCACTTTATTGTTTGTTTGAGCTGGGGACTTTAGCACGATAGGCTGTGCACTGAGCCGCATCCCTCCTTGTTCAGCTGCTTACATCCCACTTAGAGATTTTATTCTCAAGACTTCAGTTTCCCAGACTTTTTCTCCTTACACGGCTTTTCAGATCCTGCATTACCAGGCGAACACAGAGTTTTTTAACCTGTCCCTCCCTGGCAGGTCCCCCACTCTCCTCCCCCGCCCCACACCTCGATCAGCAATCAGTATCCTCTTTTCCCTCTGCAGGCGCTGTGGGCACAAACTTACTGTTCCCTGAATGCAGAGCCTGGCAGATGCCGCCCCAGGCCTCTGATGCCACAGAGCCTCTTAGCAGGAACAGAGTTAACCCCCCTGTCAGCAGTTACCTTTCTCTCGGGTTCTTGGCGAGACCCAGGACCCAACTTCCAGTAAACAGCACAACTGCATACAAAAACACCCGACAACGCCAACCAAGACACATTTTGATTTTTAAAATCTCCGCCTGCATGTCGTCAAACGCCTGCGGCGAGTACGCTTATGCGTTTCTTCTGCACCAGTCGCAATGGACGGAAGTGTGCAAGTTGGTCTCTCGGCGGCGTGCTGGGATCCCTGTCTTTTGGTAGGCGGTGTCTTCGTCCTGAGAGGAATCTGGCTCTATCTTCGTAACTGGCACCTAGGACGACAGCGACGTCTGAAAGGAGCGGCCCGATCTCTCCTGGAGTCTCATTCCGTACAGCAACATGGCTGCGCCTATGGACTAGGGAAGCGAGGGTTTTCTTTGACTCTGTAAGGATGTCTGTCAGGACCAGGTTTAGATGAGTGCTGTTTCCAAGGCGAGAGTCTGGGAGGCAGCGTGCAGCGCTAGAATCCAGTTCGTGAGCTTCGGGCAAGGGGCTGGAGGTTGAAAATACACACGCAGAGACAGACAGACACACGGACCTCCAATCCCTGGTACAAAGCCCTTCTTTAATAGCACCATGGAAGGGGGCTGGAGAGATGGCTCAGTGGTTATCGCCTGCTCTTCCAAAGGTCCTGAGTTCAATTCCCAGCAACCACATGGTGGCTCACAGCCATCTGGAATGAGGTCTGGTGCCCTCTTCTGGCCTGCAGACATACACACAGGCAGAGTATTGTATACAGAATAAATAAATAAATATTTTAAAAAAATAGCACCATGGAGGCTTAAATACCCTGCAGCCAATGGCCATCAGGTGAAAATGCTTTTAGTAACTTCAATTAGAAGGTTCTAGCAGGGAAGAGCAGCTGAAGGCCAGGACTCAATTAGTACCAACAGCAGCCTGTCCCTTTCTGACGGTAGAAGATGCTGTTGAAAGTGGTGGAGCTCTACTGACCCTCTGGTAGATCAGGAAGAGTCAGAAGGATAAGTAGCTGCAGGGTGCTCCAAGTGCTGTGGATTCTCCTCTCCCAGAGTGGAACTACAAGCAGGCATTGCCAGTTCCCAGACAGGGGTGGGAAGGCCTAGAGCGAAAGCTTAGATTTCTGAATCTTGGAGCTGTTGTGCCTCTAGCTAGAATTGCAGTTTTGTCCCTAGCAGCTCTTTTGAGTTTCAATCTTTCTTAGCCATCACTGTGTCTCTTCAGCTCATGTCCTGGCGGAGGGGAAAACCAAAATCACAGGTATCAGCTGAATCCTCTCACGAGTGTCAGCAGATGTGTTACCAGCTGTTATGTTGCAGACACTATCAGCAGCAGTTCATGCGGATTATCTCATTTAGTTCTCCAAACTAATGACAGTAGGACATAAAAACGACTTTGGTTGGGCATTGTAGCTAACGACTTTAATTCCAGCACTCAGGAGGCAGAGGCAAGGGGAAATCTCTGATTTCCAGGCCAGCCTGGTTTACATAGTGAGTTCTGGGACAACCAGAGCAACATAGTAAGACACTATCTCAAAAGAACCCAGCCAAACAAAAAGATAACTTTTGAAGCTCAGTGAAATCAAATAACTTAAACTGAAGTGGTTCACACCTGAGGCAGAGATGGGCAGATCCCTGTCCGTCTCTTGAAAACAAGGCCAGCCTGTTCTATATGCCATGTAAGACCCCGTCTTTAAAAACTGACAAGCTAAAACTTGTTCACGGTCAATTTCTTAAGAAATTTAGTTATAAACTCTATTATTATCAGCTGTGCCATTCACTTATTTCTTCTTCAGTACCCTCTTAAAGTTTCCACTACATTATCATTAAATAAGCTATATCCAGAAATGTAAAATGTATTTTAAATGAAGATAAAGTAGTTTTGATGAACCTAGTCACTAGAGTGTGGCTCAAACAGATTGTTGTTATCCACCTTTAATCCTGAAGTTCTGACCTAACAAGCTAGTTAGTTTGCTTCAGACTTAGTTGTGAAGTTCTGTCTTAGCAGACTAGTTAGGTGTGCCCTTCCGGTGTACTGTTCATATTGCACTTGGTTTAGCTGGAGCAGTCTTTCAGAGGTAATTACCATTCTTTGACTCGATGGGACACTCATCTTTTAAGGATTTAATGTCTTGAATACTTGGATGATGTGAACTAGTGCCTCAATCCAAGGACCAAAATAGGACCATGGATGGCAACAGAAAAAAGGAACCTGATTTTAAAAGTTTTTCTTTGCTTTTGTTGTGATAGCACTGTCTATCAAATCCAGCAGCCCCACAATGAACTTCGCTCCCAGATCTAGTTCTGATTCTTAGTTCTAGTTTTTTAAGGAGAATGTCTGTGCTGCACCATTTGCCACCGGGATGACTACTGGATCATCTTTCTTTCATTTACAAGGTCAGCTAGCAAATTCAGCAGCATCAAGAGCCTTCCTGCAGTGGAAACAAGCCCACTTCTTCTGTCAACCTGGATTCTCTTCAGATGGATGCCACATCCCCTTCTGGAGCTCCTAGTACATGTTCTACTCCTGACTCTACTGCTGTGCCAGCCATTGAAATAATCACCCAAAACTATGCTTTCCGACCTGAGCTATTTAATGTCACCAAACCTTACATAACTTCAGCTGTTCACAAAGAATGTCAGCAAAGTGGCCAGAATGAGAATTTAGTGACTGGCGCTAAGCAAGACGTCTCCATGATTTTTTTGATGTGTTCTTGGATTCAGTTTGCCAGTATTTTATTCAGTATTTTTACATCAATCTTCATGAGGGAGATTGGTCTGTAGTTCTCTTTCACTGTTGAGTCTTTGTATGGTTTGGTATCAGGGTAACTGTAGCCTCAAAAAAAGTACTTTGTGTCCCTTCTATTCCTATTTTGTGGAACAATCTGAGGAGTATTGGTATTAGCTCTTCTTTGAAATTCTAGCAGAATTCTATGAAGAAGCCATCTGGTCCTGTGCTATTTTTGGTTGGAAGACTTTTAATGACTACTTCTATTTCCTTAGGGTCTATTTAAATTGTTTGTCTGTTCTTAATTTAGTTTTGGTATATGGTACTTATCCAGAAAACTGTCCATTTCCTTTAAATTTTCCAATTTTGTGGATTATATGTTTTTGAAGTATGACCTGATGAGTCTCTAAATTTTCTCAGTTTCTGTTGCTATGTCCCTCTTTTTGTTTCTGATTTTGTTTAAGCCCTGGTGATCTGATAAGATACAGGGATTTATTCCAATTTATTTGTGTGTGTGTGTGTGTGTGTTTGTGTGTGTGTGTGTCTGTTGAGATTTATTACCAAATTTGTGCTCTGTTTTAGAGAAGTTTCCATGAAGTACTGAGATGAATGCATATTTTTTGTTTCAGTAGAATGTTCTATAGATGTCTGTTAAGTCCATTTGGGTCATAACATCTGTTAGTTCCTTTATTTCTATGTTAATTTTCTATCTGGAAGACCCATTCAGTGAGAGTGGAGGATTGCAGACCTAAGGTGCCATACCTGCCATTGAGTTTTTTTTCAAAATTATTGATTTAATGTGTTTGAGTGTTTTGTCTGTAAATATTTCTTAACACCATGTGTATATCTGCTGAGACCAGAAGAGGGCATCAGATCCACTGCAACTGGATATATAGATGGTTATGAGCCACCATGTGGTTGCTGGGAAACAATCCTGGATCTTTTGTAAGAGCAACCAGTGCTCTTGACCACTGGTCCTTCACTTCAGCCTCAGGTTTTCTTTGATAGTCTATAGGTGGTTTATGTTCAGAAATAAAATACCTTATTCATATTAATCAAGAAGAATCACAGTTCCTTCATATCCCATGGGTACTTGTACTCTTTGCACTGATTTAATCTCAGTGGAACTTCTTACATTTAAAAAATAGATGCAATATTTAAAAATGTAGTACAAAATATAAAATTTAACAGGTTACAAAATGTCCACTTTGTGATAGACTGCAACATTATTTTTTCCTTGTCACCTTCTCTTTAGAAGTGTAAAAGAAGCCTGGCTTTCAATCAAGGTGAATTGGATGCCATGGAACATCATACAAAGGTAGGTAGAAAATATTTATTGATAGGCTGGGAAGTGGTGGTACACACCTTTAATCCCAGCACTCGGGAAGCAGTGGCAGATGGATCTCTGTGAGTTCGAGGCCAACCTGGTTGACAAGAGCTAGTTCCAGGACAGCTAGGACTGTTACACAGAGAAAACTCTGTCTCAGAAAACAAAAGCAAACAAACAATATATATCTATCATGTGGGAAAATTAGTATGAAGTAGCATAAAAATGAACAAAATATATCTTAGAAATAAAGCAATTGTCTTGGTCAGAATTTGAATTTAAGTGGTTTATTTTTCTCAGTAATGAACAATTTAAGCTAATTTTTATAACACTAAATATGCTTCTATTAGTTTAGGTAGTTGATGAATTAATCTTGTGTTATTGGTTAGGTTTTCTGAGAATGTTGCAGTGTTTTTACTCTTGCATGGTTTCTCTCATGTGTCGAATTCAGGTTCAACAATAAACAATTGAACATAGACTGTTACTTGACTATATATATGACATGAAAACAGGATCATTGGAGGACAGACAGGGGACCAGTGATGGGTGGAAGGATGGGGAGGGTAGAATGAGGCTGTCTTATGTATGAAATCAGTTTGATAATATACTTCTGCAGGGTCCAATTTACCAAAAATGCAATAAAATGAATTAGAACCTTTAAAAAGTCTGTACAATTTGTATTTTCAATATTGGAAATGATGTAAAGATGAAATACATAGCATGGATAATTATGAAAAGAATGCTGAGCTGGGCGGTGGTGGCGCACGCCTTTAATCCCAGCACTCGGGAGGCAGAGGCAGGTGGATCTCTGTGAGTTGGAGACGGTCTACAAGAGCTAGTTCCATAGTTCCAGGACAGGCTCCAAAGCCACAGAGAAACCCTGTCTCGAAAAACAAAAAACAAACAAACAAAAAAAAAAAAGAATGCTGACAATTGCTAGAGGGAAGTACCCTCTAAACCTCTGAAAACAGCAAGAAACCTTCCCACAGGTTCAACATGAGTATAAGTATACTACAGCTCTAGATGATGACTGCTCCTGGAGGGAGGCTCCAGAGGGCCAGCTCCACGATCATAGTTTGATGTCTCGTATTACGATGAATTGCTGATTTTTGACTTGTTTCAGTTAGCCTAGAATGTGATGAGGTTCATTATGACATTTTCATATATATATATAATATATATATATATCATTGTACTTTGCTCATATTCCACCCCCTCATTACTTTTCTGCCTCTTTTTAATCCTTCCTGGTAGTCCCTTCCTCCCTCCAAGTAGTCCCCTTCTTTCTTCACGATGCATATATACACACAGGCTTAAATAATGATATATATGCACAGATCATCAAGTTTACATTCTGCATGAGAGAAAACAAGCATTTTTTTTTGTTCTCCTTCCCCTTAATTATCTTGGTTTGAACATTTGGTAAATATTATCATATCACTACTGTAGAAGTCATGCAGTAGTTAGATTATACATTGAATTGTTTTTCCCCCGGAAACTGCCATCCTGGTTTTCATAGCCGCTGCACAATTTTTGTATTTCCACCAACAGTGCATTCCAGGTTTTCTACTTTTTCATCAAAACATTCTGTTTCATTTTGTAATTGCCATCCTAACGGGTATGAAATGGGATTTCATTGTGAGCCTAGGTATCTTGATATTTTATATTTTCACTTCCATTGTGAGAAAAACATTTTCTAATCTCTCTTTTGATTTCATCTTTGACCTGCTTGAATTATTTAGAAGAGAACTATTTCATTTGCATTTGATTTTAGTATCAATTTGTTCATGACTTCTAACTTAAATCCTTTGGGTAGAAAAATAAATTCTGGTTCCTTTAAGTTTGTAGGGCTTTGTTTCATTGCCCAGCATATACATTATCTTTGAGATTATAATGTGGGGTTGAAGATGATGTTCTGTTACTGTTAGATATGGTGCTCCTAGGTGTAACACTGAGAACTTCACTGTCTGCAGAATTTGTGTTACTTGTTCTACCCTTTCTGTTGGGTTTTCAAAGATGGGTTTAGAGCAGTGTCTAAGGTCAGTATTTCCCCTGTACTGAAGATGTGATTACCCAACACTCCGTGAGGACGGTGAAGACCGAGATTTAGGAAGTGTACAAGTTAGCCTACCATGAAGTTTCATAGATGCTGCAGAAGATGTGGAATGTCTGGACCAGGACAAAGGACTCTGGTTCCTGCCACAAGGAAAAAAACATGTGCTTTATGTTGACAGGTGCCCTTTGTCCCCATGTCCTACATGAATGTTGTGAGGTTTGTCTGTGCAGAGCCTAAGTGAGCATAAGCAGTGGTTATTTTTCTCATCACCACAGCCAGGTATCTAAGAGAAACAACCTAAGCAAGGAAAAGTTAGTTTTGGCTTGAAGCTTCAGCATTTTGTATACATATATTGTCACATTACGTCATAGGGGGTTTATGAGGTGTGTTTAATTCCATAGAGTTCACAAGTAGTCTCTTAACACTCTTATAGTCTCATTATACTCTAAAATAACTCTGAGTTTAATAAGAATAGATTTTAATAAATGAAATAAGATACTCAAAGCACAGCACAAATTTAATTATTTGGAAATTTATTTTAATTATAATCTAATTTTACTTTATGTATGTGGATGTTTCGCCTGCATACATGTCTGTGTATCTTGTGTGTGCCTGGGTGCCCTCTGAGGCCAGAAGAGGGTGATAGAGCCCCTGGAACTGGATTGACAGCTGATTGTGAGTGACTGTGTGGGAGTTGGGAACTGAACCCAGATTCTCTTTAAGAACAGCAAGTGCTCTTAATTACTGAGGCATCTTTCCAGCCCCTGGAAAATAATTTTAAACCAGCATTATTTTAATGTACTTTAAACAATTGTTTTTCACAGATCAGAGAGCTGATTTTGGGTGAATCCTCACAGTTAATCCAAGAAGGTCTCAAAAGTGGTGTTCTCTGCCCTGTTGTTGAAACCCAGCATGGAAATAGTGGCCGCGCCCCTTTACCACGGGATGCTTGCAACTTGTCAGAATTATGTGAGATGGCAAAGCACTTGCCTTCCCTCAAAGACACGCAGACGCTCCCATTGACAGAAGATGATATGTCTGTTACAGAGCTGGATTTATCGTCACAGGTCATTGAAAACAATGCTAGCTTTTCCAGAATGATTAATTTAATGGGACAGAAGTACCTGCTACCACCGAACAGCAGCTTTCTCTTGTCTGACATTTCTTGTATGCAGCCACTTCTGAACTGTAAGTAGTTTTATGTTTGTTTCAGAAAAAGATAATTTTTCTGTCATCTCAGAAGAGTTTGAACTTGGAATGTAAGTTTAGTTCTAAAATGCTGACTTTGCTCTGTTGTTTATTTCTGAGACAGTCTTGTGAAGTAGCCCAGGCTGGCATTGAACTTGCTGTGCAACCAGGATGGCCCTGATATCTCAATTGTGCTCAACTTTGCCTTAGTTTCCTGGATGCTAGGATTCTAGGTCTGCATCACCATACCTACCTCCTGCTTTTTAAAAATAAATGCATTTTATGACAAGCAAAGGGTTAAAGAACTGGTATTTGAGAAAGCAAATATAATACTTAATGTTCTCAGGAATTCAGAACACACTTGTGTTTAATTGAGAATTTATCTATCAAAATGTAAAATATTTTAGTTGTGAATATTAATTCCCAGGTCCTTCCTAGCCTTTAACTTTTTTCACTTCTTACATTTTATGTTACTTTTTAACTTTTAACATCATTCTTTAAGAAAAAGAAATGTTAAGTACAAACATCGTGCAAAAGTACATAGTTTCCTACGGGGAGATGGATTAACTCATCTGTGTTTGAGGCAATCAAGTCGTTTTGCAGCAGTGCCCAGTTGTTTTCTGTAGAGTCTGTTATTGTCGTTTTGATTTTTAAAATATCCCTAGGACTGGTGAGATGGCTCAGTGGTTAAGAGCACTGCCTGCTCTTCCAAACAACGGGGTTAAATCCCCA
The DNA here is from genome assembly GCA_963919715.1 of Microtus obscurus. Taxonomy (NCBI): domain Eukaryota; kingdom Metazoa; phylum Chordata; class Mammalia; order Rodentia; family Cricetidae; genus Microtus; species Microtus obscurus. The sequence continues at coordinate 2,020,422 of CAWTZC010001510.1, forward strand.
GGACCCACAACTATAACTCTAATTTCAGGAGGTCTTATGCCCTCTTCTGGCCTTGGTGGGCTCCAGACACACATGTGGTATACAGACATACATGTAAGCAAAACACTTTATACATAAAATAAAAACAATAAAGATTTTTAAAAAAATACTAACAAAAACTATTCCTTTGCAGATTTATCATAATTAAAATTCTTTTCAACCACTGTGGACTTATATTCACCTTAGTTTCAATATGCCTTAAGAAATAAGGTCGGTGGTGGTGCACTCCTTTAATCCCACCACTCAGGAGGCAGAGGCAGGGGGGTCTCTGTTTGAGAAGAGTCTACAGAAGAAATATAAAATCACCTTAGCTATGAAATTTGAATTGGAAGTATTATCACTGACCAGGATCTCCCATATTTTGTCACTACAAGGCCAATTAGTAAGACTATTATAATAGCTATTGCTTATGCATTAACTATTCCTGGATTCTTTTTATAGAAGACTGAAGTGAGAAAGGATTGATGTTCTACAAGTGCTAAAAAAATAGTTTTCAGATACTGGTCCTTCCAAAGTCTTTCCTTATCAAAGAACATCTTGAAATTTTTTATTGTAAAAAGTTTAAAAATTTGAAGTCTACAGTCACCAGGCTGGTAGTCATAGACACACAAAAACCTAACAAGCTTGTTTTCAATGCCTACTTCTGAAGGCCACTCAGGATCAAGTGAGATAATTGTATCAGGATTTTAGCTTAGTGATACATGCTGTTAATAAATTATAATTTATCCTAAGGAATGTAGTAGGAAGAAGTGATAATGTAATCAAGTTGAATTTAATTTGTTAGATATTTTATAATGACACTTTAAGTTATAAGCAACTGTAATATACTTTACTATTAAAAAGCTTTTAATTATTAGCAGGCCAACTTATGCCCATGTGGTTATCCTATGGCAGTATCTGTGAAAAATTCTTCAGAGTAGGTAACAGGGATAAGTTACATGTCTTTTTATCTTTTTTTTAATTTTCTGAGAAAGGTTGTCTATTTAACAATCTTGACTGTGTCCCTTTTTATCTTTTATGTTAATGCTTTAAAAACAACTACTTCCTTATTTTATTTATTGTATTATGTGTAGTTGGAATTTTCCTTGGGCCACCAAGCAACTCGCAAATAATTTACTATGAATGCTTATTATTAATTATAAGTGCTTAGTCTTAGCTTAGGCTCATCCCATTAGCTTTTTTAACTTAATTTAACCTGGTTCTATTCATCTACATTTTCCCTTGGGGCTTTTTACCTTTCTTTCATCCTGTATGTCCTGCTTTCCTGCTTCCTCCGTGTGTGTCTGGCTGGCCACTGGTTTCTCCCTGGTATCTCCTTTTCTTTCTTCCTTTCTAAGCCTAAATTCCTCCTCCTACTTAGTCTCCCTGCCTGCAAGTCCTGCCTATACCTCTTCTTTGCTATTGGCCATTTAGTTTTTTGTTGGACTAATCAGGTGCCTTAGGCAGACAAGTTAAAACAGCAACACAATTTTACATATAATTAAACAAATACAACACATCTTTACATAGTTAAACAAAAATTTTGCAACAATTAAACATCATTTCTCCTTTTACCTTTTTTTCTTCAAACCCTCTCATATATGCCTCCTTGTTCCCTTTCAAATTGATGTATTTTTCATTAATTTTGTTACATGCATATATGTATGTAACCTGCTCAATCTGTATGTTACTTGTCTGTATGCTTTCAGGATTATAATTAAGTTCAAGGGAGATAAATACACAGGGAGAAAGGAGAACAAAATAATAGTATGGCTATGTGAAAGAATCATAAGGAATCTTACTGTTAACTACCTAAGAAACTATAACACACACATACTTTAACTTAGTATTACGTTATTTGTATGTATGTTTTCAGGGCTCACCATTTGGTATTGGATAAGCAATTGGTGTACTCTTCCCTCAGTGAGACTAAAACTGTGTCTCTACTCCTGGCATTTGTGAGTTCCCTATAGTTCTTTGTGTAGGGCTAGTTGATCCCTTGTGCTCTATAGCATTGCCTGTTGTCCTTCTCCTGCTCATATTTAAGAAGTCATGTTAATGAGATTTTATGGGTGTAGCTTCTGACATTCCTAGGAGATACAATTTCACAGCAAACTCCATGATCCTCTGGCTCTTATATTCTATGTGTCCCCTCATTTACAATGTTTCCTGAGCCTTATGTGTAGTGATATTTCATTTGTATTTTAATAAAGAAAGCTTAGCTGAAGATCAGAGAGTAAGTGGTAGCACACACCTTTAATCTCAGCAGCCAGCCGGGCGAGACGTACGAGGAGTTCAAGACCAGCCTGGTCTACAGAGCTAGTTCCATGACAGGCTCCAAAGCCACAGAGAAACCCTGTCTCGAAAAAAAATCTCAGCAGCCGCACTAGTTTGCCATAGAAACCTGGTGGTGCAGTCCTTTAATCCCAGTGGAGCACATCTTTAATCCCAGCCTAAAGAGAGGAATGCAAGGCAGAAGGAGAAAGCTCTCACACACACGGTCTCATCACCCTGTTATTTGATTTTTCAGTTAGATTGCCTTCACATATGTATTTATTTCAGGAAGCATCTACTGAATTATTACCCATGCCACTGCTCACTACTTCAGTGGCCTCAATTTTAGGGGTTTCTTCCTGTGTACACTCCCTTGTCCCCCTCTTTTCTTTCCTTGCACCTCCCCTCACCAGCCTGTAACTTTCTATTCTATTTCCTCTTCCCTGATGAGATGCTTCTCTCCTCCTTAGTCTGTTACTCTATGCTTAACCTCTGGGATTCTGTATATCCACATGTAAGCTAATACATGCCACATTTGGCCTTCTGGGTCTGTGTACCTCACTCAGGGTGAATTTTCCCTCTAGTTCTATCCATTTATTTACTGTGGATTTAATTCTTTTTTAATGGCTGAGAAATATTCTTTTGTGTGAAGGTACCAACTTTTATTATCCATTCATGTCTTGAATATGTCTTCCAATTTCTGGGTGTTATTAATAGAGCAGTAATGAACATGGTTGAACAAGTGTTTTTGTGGTAGGATGAAGTGTCCCAAGGGTGATATAGCTGGATCGTGAGGTAGATCAGTTCCCATCTTTCTGAGGAACCCCCCACACTCATTTCCATAGTGGCTGTATGAGTCTGCACCCCACCAGCAGTGGATGAGAGTCCCCCGTATTCTACGTCCTTGCCAGCAGGAGCTGTCACTTGTGTTATTGATCCTAGGGATTCTGACAGGTGTAAAATGAACTCTCAATGCAGACTTGGTTTGCATTTCACTAATGACGGAGAATGTTGAACATTTAAGTGTTTCTCAGCCATTTAAGATTCCCCTATTGAGAATTCTCTGTTTAGATCTATACCCCATTTTTTAATTGAGTCATTTGTTTTCTTAATATATAGTCTTTTGAGTTCTTTATATTTTCTTTGGGTTTTTATATAATTTTGGATATTATCCCTCTATTAGAAGTGTAGTTGGAAAAAAAATATTTTACCATTCTGTAAGCTGCCGTTTGTCTGAATGATGGGATCTTTTGCCTTGCAGAAGCTTTTCAGTTTCACGAGATCCCATTTATTAATTGTTGATCTTAGTATCTGTGTTAATACTGTTCTGTTCAGAAAGTCTTTTCCTGTGCCTTTGATTTCAGGGCTGTTTCCTACTTTTTCTTCTGTTAGGTTCAAAATAGCTGTTTTTAGGTTGAGGTCTGTGTCAGAATTCCTTTCCACTAAAATTGTTTTTTGGGTGGGGAGTCTCAGCATTACGATGGCTTCTGTGTGCCAACATCGTCTCTTACAAGGGAGAGGAACGGTCTCTTACTCTCTTGTATGGTGGTTGGAGATCTGGTTACAGCTTCCATTGCTTCCAGGGCAGAGGACAGTAGTGACACTTCACCTTATTGTTATTCATGAGTCTTCCCCAATAAATATTTGATATTCTTTTATTTTGGGCTCTCATGAACTCACTTACCCTTGCCTAAAACTGTGGCCCAGTGTGGGGAATAAACCCACATCCCTGAGAATGAGAGTCTCATGCTCTACTTGACTGAGCTCTTTGATCTTTTTGGAGGTGAGTTTTGTGCAAGGTGATAAGTATGGATCTATTAGGAATTCTCTACATACAATCATCCAGTTTAACCCTACTATTTGATGAAGATCCTGTCTTTCCCCCCATGTATTTGTGGTTTCTTCATCAAAGATCAGGTGTCTGGCCAGGCGGTGGTGGCGCACACCTTTAATCCCAACACTTGGGAGGCAGAGGCAGGCAGATCTCTGTGAGTTCGAGGCCAGCCTGGTCTACAAAAGCTAGCTCCAGGACAGGAACCAAAAAGCTATGGAGAAACCCTGTCTCAAAAAATCCAAAAAAAAAAAATAGATCAGGTGTCCATAGGTACATGAATTACACCTGATTTCTCAATGGAAACCATGAAAGCCAGAAGGTCTTGGATAGATGTGCTGGCAGACACTAAGTGACCATGGATGCAAGCCCAGACTACTATTCCCAGCAAAGCTTGCATTCACCATCGGTGGAGAAAACAAGATATTCCAGGAGAAAAACAGATTTAAACAATATGGAGCCACAAACCCAGCCTTACAGAAAGTACTAGAAGGAAAACCACAAACCAAGGAAGCCAACAACACTCATAATAACACAGGCATCTGACAACTCTACACCAGCACAACTCAAAGAAGGAAAACACACAAACACTACCACCAAAAAATTAACTGGAGTTAACAACCACTGGTCCTTAATATCACTTAATACCAATGGACTCAATTCACCTATAAAAAGGCACAGGTTAAGAGAATGGATAGGAAACAAACAGGATTCAACATTCTGCTGTTTACAAGAAACACACCTAAACCTCAAAGACAGACACTACGTCAGAGTAAAGGGTTGGGAAAAGGTTTTCCAATCAAATGGACTTAAGAAAAAGTGGATGTGGCTATACTAATATCTAACAAAATTGATATCAAACTAAAATCAGAAGAGATGGAGAAGGGCACTTTATATTCATAACAGGAACAATTCATCAGGAGGAATTCTCAATCCTGAACATCTATGCCCCTGTTATAAAAGCACCCACATATGTCAATGAAACCTTACTAGAACTCAAAGCTTGCATCAAACCCCACAACAAAATAGAAACACAGAAAACAATCCAAAGAATCAATGAAACAAAAAGCTGGTACTTGGAGAAAATCAACAAGATTGACAAACCCCTATCCAAACTAATCTTTAGTGTCTTAAAGGTTTTGTTTTGGTTTGGGTTTTTGAGACAGGGTTTCTCAGTTACTATGGAGCCAGTCCTGGAACTCCACCTGTAGACAGGTTGGCCTCGAACTCACAAAGATCTGACTGCCTCTGCTCTCAAGTGCTGGGATTAAAGGCATGAGCCATCACCACCTGACAGTGTCTTAAAATTTTTATCATACAAGACTTTCACTTGCTTAGTTAGTTATTCCAAGATACTTTATGTTATTTGAGGCTATTAGGGAAGGAGTTGCTTGCCTGATTTCTTGCTCAGTCCATTTGTCATTTGTATATGGAAAGGGTCTTGATTTTATCAGTTAATTTCATATCTCGTTACTTTGGATTTTCCCAGAAAAATTTTAGGGCCAGTTATGTGTACTATTATGTCATCTGTAAATAAAGATACATTGACTTCTTCCTTTTTAATTTTTATCCCCTTGTTAGTTGCCTTACTGCTCTAGGTAGAACTTCAAGTACTATATATTGAATGGTGATAGATTGGACCACCTTGTCTTTTTACTGAGTTTAGTGGAATTGCTTTGAGTTTCTCTTCATTTAAGTTGATGCTGGCTATGGACTTTCTGTAAGCTACCCTTTTTAGGTTGAGGTATATATCCTTAATCTCTCCAAACCTTTTTTCATGAATAGTGTTGGATTTTGTCAAGGTCTTTTCTATATCTAATGAGATGATCATGTAGTTTTGTATCCCATTGTGTTTGTGTCTATAATGAATGACCATCCTTGCTTGGGCTGGAGCTATAGCTCAGTTACACAGCTTACTGAACATGCCCAACATCCTTGGTTCAAAAATCAGTACTTTTCTTTAAAAATGTATTAATTTCTTATGACCATTGTGTATGTCTGTGACATGTGTGGAGGTCAGAAGACAGTTCTGGGGATTCTCTTCTACCCTTGTGTGGGTTTGAGAACCAGCTCAGATCAGCAGAGCATTTGCTGGGCACTCCTTAATTTTTTGTCTTAATTTTATTTTTAGTCATTAGCATATGTGTATGCATGTGTGTGTGAACATGAGCTTTATTTGTTCAGTTTTTATTTCTGAAGGGTCTGGGGATTTAGCTCAGAGCTTGATTATGACAGTGTGGGTTCTATGGCTTCTCCTCAATCCTAGTGTTTAGTTCTAAAATTCATACAGGTGATGTTTTTTTGAAAATATGTCTTTGATTTCAGGCAGTAAGACGTTTGATGTCATTGTGATTGATCCACCATGGCAGAATAAATCGGTTAAAAGAAGTAACAGGTAAGTGGGTACAATGAGTTTGTTAGGTTGCTTTCTGGAAGCCACAGACCTTTGTGCATTCTAGTTTAGTATACTGTAAGCATGATAGCAGTTATCTGAAGCTACTGACAATACTTTCATCAAAGAATTACTTTCCTTAATTCTAGATACTTCAACTGAAACTCCTGTATCTGTGGAACAGTGTCTGCTGCTGTGACTGAGGCCTGAACCATTCATGGTTCCCTCAGCAGCACTGAGCGCCATCCTTTTGTCTTCTTCCCTGTAGCATTCAGAAACTTACAGTAATGTGCTAGGAGTGAATCATCTAGGTCATGTATTTGATTGTATTTTAGTTTATGTCATCTCATCAGATAAGCGCAGTTAGTTACTGGGATGGTGTTTACTCTTACTAACTGCATTATGACTTGAACTTGTACTTCTGATGAATACTTTCACTTCTTATCACCCTTCAGCTTCCCAGATCTAATATTCCTGTTTTGTGATAAACTTAGACTGAAGGTCTTCCTCTCAGCAATTATCTTTAGATTACTTTTGATTTTTGTCAAGAAGGTATGTGATAATTATCTTTTTAAGTTGTATGGGTTGTGCAAAGAATACATGTATCTATTCTGGAGTGTATAGGTATCTATGTTTGTAAGTGTATCTGTATCTCTATATGTGTCTATATATTTTTGGAACCATTTGAGAATGAAATAAGAGACAGTTACTCTTTAAATTTGAAGTATATTTGAGAAAAAAAGCAGAGGTACTGTTATATGACCATAATGCAGTTATGAAGTGGACAGCGAACATTAGCCTGTGGCCTTCTACCTAGTCAGCCTGCTCAGAGCAAAAGCAGCTTTCTCTGAGATTAATAGAGATCATTGTAACTGTTCCTCCAGAAACACTATGTAGAGAGCTGTTAGGTGACTTTTCCTTGAAGTTTTCTGGTTTTATGTTCTTGATCTTTTGTGTTTGTGAAAATTATAGTGTTGGTAAACTTATCTTTTAGAATAAGCATCAAGATTGATAATCAAGTTTTCACAGTGTCATTTACTTGATTTTCAAGGAAGACCATATGGTACAATATGAACATGCCAGAAGCATTTCTTTCAATCATTTGTCTAATTTACATTTGTTCCCAATGTAACATTTGTCTAATTTACATTTGTTCCCACTCGTTCCCACTCTTTTGAGATAAGAGTGTCTCTAAGTGTCTCTGCTTTTACATTGTGATTATGTTTAGAAGTGGATTTGTTAACTGAGCGTGCTTAAGGAAAGGAAGAACATTACACGAGCATGTTCAGACTCCCTACGTAAAATCCCCATGCTTCCTTTGTTGAAGAAAAACTCCATTTTGAAAACATCTCCCAAGCTCTTTGTGCCTGCTGCAGACAAGATTTTTTTCTCATTTCTTCTGTCTTGGCTGTTGAAATGGCTATTTTTGGTAGTCAAAACTGACTACCTCTGGTATCATCTGTTACAGAAAGAACTGATTATACCTGACAGTGATTTTTTTGTTAAATATTTATTTATTATGGATACAATATTCTGTTTACATATATGCCTGCAGGCTAGAAGAGGACACCAGACCTCATTACAGATGGTTGTGAGCCACCATGTGGTTGCTGGGAATTGAACTCAGGCTGAGCCATCTCTCCAGCCCTCACCTGAGAGAGATTTTACTTTAAAGTTTTTTTTTGTTTTGTTTTATTTTGTTTTTAGTTTTTTGAAACAGGGTTTCTCTGTAGCTTTGGAGCCTGTCCTGGCACTAGCTCTTGTAGACCAGGCTGGCCTAGAACTCACAAAGATCCGCCTGCCTCTGCCTCCTGAGTGCTGGGATTAAAGGCGTGCGCCACCACCGCCTGGCACTTTAAAGTTTTGAAATGGAAAATCCTCCATTAATCTGTATAATTTGAGATGATCGGACTCACCTTAAGCTGCTTGGTGTTTGTGCACACTTAACCAGTGAGCCATCTCTCCAGCCCATGTCTGTGCACACTTTTAACAACATCACTTATGAGCAGAGGTAGCAGGATTTTGAGACCATTCTGGCCACAGAATAAGTTCTTCAGATACACAGAAAAATCATGTCTTGAAATCAACAGCAACAACAACAAAAAAAAACTGAATCAAACAAAGACTATGACCCAACTTTAATCAGCATCTTACATTCTGGTAGCAGCAGTCACATATAAAGTATTTTGAAGAAGAAAAGTCTTTTTTTTGCCTCTGTGCTCTAGCTCTTTACTAGCATTAGAACCTACTTCATTGTAATTCTGGTGAATACCTAAAACCAGCTGAGTCACAGAGCCTTGTGGGCTGAACAACTACTGGATTCTTCACTTGACCTTAGACAAAAGGCTGAGAAGCAATCTATTGGATTCTTCAGTTGCCATTGGTAGTGAGCTATTCTTAAGTTCCCTGGACCACAGTTTGGGAGACATTCTAATAAGCTCACTTTTTACATACATGGTGAGAATCATTCTGCCTGTCCTGTTCATGTAGAGAATCTTGAATACTGCAGTTGTATATTTTATTCACCTGACTATGGAGGGAGATGTGCTGGTTAACAATAGTGCTCATGAAGACATTCTTCCTAGCTCCATTACTCTCTACGTATTCAAATTTCCATGAACACTACTCTTTTTATTATTACTCATTTGCCTGGAATTTGCTTCGAATTTAATGAATAAAACCCATAAACAAAGGATTCATCATCCAGTTTTCTGATGGGGGAAAACCAATCATCTTGTTTGAGATCTGGTTCCTGATTTTCTTTTTCCTGTCGTGTAAAATCCCTGTGAAAACCATGTAAAAAGTATCTTCAGTTTATCTGACCTCAGACTGAAGCCATGGAACAAATATTTCATTTTGTAACTTTAAAACTCTCTTTAGTTGTTAGTATTCTTGGCAACCTTACCCCTGTGGGACACGAAGTTACTCCACCCACCTAGCACAGTGCACCTTACAAGTCACCTTAGTGTGATGGAAAAAAAGAGAAAGTTCCTATGGAGTACAAGAAGATGACACTGATTGCTTTTGTATCCAGGGGCAAGTGCTATTGAAATGTATATATTCTCAGATCTGGAGAAGTTCTCCATTGGGGTGAATGGATTAGACAGGAACCAGTATTCTGTCTCTTTAAGCACACTATAGCCCTATGGGAGGTGCTCTTGTCACTCAGGACTCACTAGCCAATCATGCACTCCAGGTGACCTGTCAGTCAGAAGCAGTGCAGGTCTCTTCCGGGCAACTGCCTTCAGTCTTGGCTTTGAAGAGGAGCTGATGCCAGTGGATTCCTGTTCTCGGGTGCAGTTGCTGTTGCAGGGAGATG
>CAWTZC010001511.1:0-24886 GCA_963919715.1 Microtus obscurus
AGTCCTAACCAAATATGAAAGTCATGAATCATATCTGTAGTAAGAGGGAGCGGCATGGCTGTGCCCCTGTACCCGGCCGCCCGCATGGCCCAGCTTAAGCCCTGAAATAATTACACGAAAACTGTTTTCTTTTAATCACTGCCTGGCCCATTATTGGCTAGCTCTTACATATCGACCTAACCCATTTCTGATAATCTGTGTAGCACCCCAAGGTGTGCTTACCGGGGGAGATTCTAGCCTGCATCTGCAGGGACTGGGAACATCATGGCGACTCCTTCTGACTCAGCTTCCTTCTCCCAGAATCCTCTTCTGTCTACTCCACCCACCTAAGGGTTGGCCTATCAATGGGCTCAGGCAGTTTCTTTATTTTAATCCAATGAAATCAACAGATTGATATAGGACACTCCCACATCACTTCCCCTTTTCTGTTTAAACAAAAAAGACTTTAACTTTAACATAGCAAAATTACACATAACAGTTATAAAGCAAGAATTACAGTTATAATATCTATATCTACTTTATCCTTTATCATAACTAATGAAAACTACAACTATCTATTCATTCTTCAACTCCATCAAAGACTCCAGAAGGATAGTAATACTATTTAAACAAACAAGAAATCCAAATTCTAGAAATGACAGAGACATCTCGCTGCCTGGACAGTCACCCAAAGTTCCTCTGTACCAGTGGGGCATCCATCTTCGGCCTTCAGGCCCATAGTATCCAGCAGACAGTTCCATAAAGCAGGAAATTCCAAAGACAGTGCAGTCACTTTCTGCTGTGTCCTGCAGAATGTCTCGTAGACTCTTTTATGAGTCAGGAACCCCGAAAGACCATCTCACCTTTAGGGAAGTTTAGCAGTCCTCTCTCTGCGGGTTCTTTGTGTCCAGTTTATGCATCAGTCCAGGCAAGAACAGTCTCTTGTCCAATGGCTATCCAACTCCATAAGGATCCTCTTCGATGCCCATCTTCCTCTCGAAGTAGATTGGTGCTGCCAGGAGCAGATGTGTTCATTGTCACTGAAAAACCCTAAGTTATTAAAATATTTAAATGCCATATTCTGCAATCTTTGAGAGATATGAAGAATGTCTATCTAACTGAAATATATCTCTATATATCTAGAAAATCTAACATGACTACAAGCTTGACTATTATTTATGATTATTCATCAACAATCTATATTTCCTAATTATACATTACATTTTTAAATGAACTACATAATCACAATACCTTAATTAAAATCAGAAATACATATAACAAAATTGACCTTAAAATCCATACCAATGCAAATTATTCATATCTATATCATATCCCCCTTTAAATGTAAAGGACATTTATAAACAATATTTTGGGAACATGGGCGCAGGTTTTTCTCTCCAAACTGCTTCCTGCTGAATGGGGGCGTCGTTAATTAGGTCTTTCACGGTATAACCTGTGATAGTTTCATCTCAGTTGGCAGTTGAGCGAAGCAATTTTCTGAGGGTGTTCACAGGCAACCTTTCAGGAGGGCGTGGTCTATCATACCATATCAGAATAGATGCAATCCATAGGGTCTGGTCCTCTGTGAAAAGCAAAAGAAGACCCTCTCCGAAGCATCATATCCTTAGACCCAAATTCTGAAGTCATACCCTCATGATATCCATTCTGGTTCCACTTGGCAGCCCATATAATGAAATGTCTCTCTGTACTTAGCTCCTTCACAGTCAAAAATCTTAAAGAAAACACAATGTACATAATCCAGACTCTTTGTGGATTTTCCATTTTTACGTGGCTTATTTTTCTTTATTTTTTTAATCTCTTAACCATCTGTACTCTGTCTCTTTAAAGACTTTACCTTTTTAATTTTAAAAGGCATTAACTTTATTCTCTCTCTATATATATTTATTTCTTTCTCAAGCCTACGTACATTCATCAAACACTGTGATCCATTTAGTGGTCTGTCTGAATCTGTTTTATTGTGAATCTGTAATTTTTTTACTATCCAGGAGCATTTCTTAAAATGTTAAGCATTTCTTAAAAACTTAAGTTGCACCATGTAGGAGTAATACGGTACTGCCTGTGTCCTGCAAAATCTAAACCTTAAGTGCGCTGTTATCACAGTAATTACGGTAGTTCCTGCTTGAGACCAGCTCAGTTCAGCATTGCGGAGCTGAGCTGCTCCTGCCTCAGAGCCATTTGGTGAGCCTGAGCTGCATAGAGTTCCAGGCACACAGCAGTCAAATTGCCATCAAGCAAGCCAAAGCAGTTTATTCCAAATGTTCCCATACAAAAGCTCTGTCTCTCACAGGAGCCAGACAGAGATTGCAATGGCGGAACAGCCCAGAAAGCCGGCATTTTAAAACAGCCAGTTTTTTCCTGCTGCTGAGTCAGGACAATTTCTTTGCAGTACGCAACCCAGAAACAGCAAAAAGCTGTCTTAAATTTTCTCTATGTCCTTTTAAGCCCTCTCAGGTTTTACGTGGAGTTCATGTAGCACGTTGGCGCGCCACCTGTTGTAGTAGGAGGGAGCGGGCGTGGCTGTGCCCCTGTACCCGGCCGCCCTCATGGCCCAGCTTAAGCCCTGGAAATAATTACACGAAAACTGTTTTCTTTTAATCACTGCCTGGCCCATTATTGGCTAGCTCTTACATATCGACCTAACCCATTTCTGATAATCTGTGTAGCACCCCAAGGTGTGCTTACCGGGAGATTCTAGCCTGCATCTGCAGGGACTGGGAACATCATGGCGACTCCTTCTGACTCAGCTTCCTTCTCCCAGAATCCTCTTCTGTCTACTCCACCCACCTAAGGGTTGGCCTATCAATGGGCCTCAGGCAGTTTCTTTATTTTAACCAATGAAATCAACAGATTGATATAGGACACTCCCACATCACTTCGAGCCTAGCCAATAAGAGGCTGGAACTAATGGGCCAGGCAGTGTTTAAAAGACTACAGTTTCCGTGTAATTATTTCGGGGGGCATAAGTAAGCCATGCGGGCGGCCAGGTGAGGGGAACACAGCCCGGCCGCTCCTATTACAACACATATCAATGACCAGCATGGCATGATAACACAAATGACAATGCAGTGGTGTGCATGCCTCGTTGGTAACCAACATATCTCTAGTTGGACTTAAGAGCAGCTCAACAAAGGGGAGAGAATTCCTGGTACTGAACACCTACCTAACTATCCAGTGCTAGTGATGTCATGGTTATTGGAGGAGAATCTATAGCCAGTGATTTACTATACCAGCATAAGTCTAACAACAATCCATAGTATTCTTGTTGGTAATCTCTTGTGTCCAGGATTAGAACTTGCTCACTCATAGGAGCTATTGTCCTGCAACCCTGCTGAACTTGTAAGTGAGAGAGCGAGGTCGTTACGTCTATTCATGGATGCTGAGGATGGCATAATTCCAGGGACAGAATGCAGTATGGACAGTATCTCTTTGAACTCTGAAATGAACATAAATTTTAGCATACAAGTGCTTTGAACCCAACTACATATAATATTTGAGGTTAACTAAGGACACAAGGGGCGAAGTGTTGACCTGCTGGAAACAGAGTGGGAATTTGAAAACACTGGAATGAGACATGCTTTCAGGGACTCAAACAACTATGACCATGCTCCCCAGGAGCAAGGTTATAAGAGGCGAGTTTCATCACAAAAATAGTCCCTATTCTTCTGGGAAGGGGGTTCATTGAGTTTCCTGCCATTCAAAGGAACACATCTGCTCCTGGACAGGGAGACAAGACTTCTGGTCCAAGGAGAAATATGACCTGAGAAACAGGTAACTATGCCTTTTGTTGCTAGAGTATAAAAGGCCAAGAACTCAAGTCCTGACAGCCAAGATAGTCAAGTGTAGCCAAAGTGAGCTTGTTCAACTTTCAGTTATCTGAACAATCATGGGCAGGAGTGGGAGAAGAGAGCATTGTGCCACAATGCAATGAGCACAGCCAACAGGGGAAAGGCAAAGAAAAACTATTAGGACTCGATATAGTTATCAAGCCTCCAAGACCAGAAGTCCTGGCCAGAGATGTGACCGTTCCAAACCTCAGTGGATATTGCTAAGACTGTTGACACAGGGCTTACTCATTCTTAGATACCATCAGTGACAGAATGCAACCTTTGTTTTCAAAGCAGCCTTCCAGGGGAAATCAAGATACATCACCCCCACCTCATGGAATGTGCGCCAATATCATATAAGGTATCAAGATTTCAAAGATACTTAAATGTTGGGAATACTATTAATGTGCATGACTTGCTTATCTTGCATTTAACTCTGTGAAGTTGCAACACTTGGCCTGTCTAAAACACCTGATGGTCTAATAAAAGGCTGAATGGCCAGTAGCAAGGCAGGAGCAAGGATAGGTGGGGCTGGCAAACAAGAGTATATAAATAGAAGGAGAAAACAAGGAATATAACAAACAAGATCAAGGAGAGGGGAGGACACCAGAGGCCAGTCACTCAGCCACCCAGTCACCCAGTGTCACTCAGCCACCCAACCACCCAGCTGTTGGATGGAGGGCCTTCTTGTTGGTTTCCGGCTGCTCAGTTCCGATATCACACAGAAAACCATATTATTTAAAACACTGGTTGACCCATTAGCTCTTAGCTTCTTATTTGCTAACTCTTACATCTTAATTTAACCCATTTCTATTAATCTGTATATCACCACCGAGGTCATGGCCTACCAGCAAGTTTCAGCACATCTATCTCCAGCGTCTCTCTCCACCTTCCTTCTTCCAGCATTCAGTCCAGTTTTTCCTGCCTACCTAAGTTCTGTCCTATCAACAGGCCAAGGCAGTTTCTTTATTCATTACCAATAAGAGCAACACATAGACAGAAGGACCTCCCACACCACCCAGGCACAGAGTAAGAGTGAAAGTAAGATATATAGAAGTAAGAAAAGGAAAAAAGCCCAGAGGCAAGAGGTAGATGAGATAATTTAAGTTTAGAAAAGCTAAGAAACCAAGTTTAAGGCTAGGTTTTCATAAATAATAACAAGCCTCTAAGTGAGATTTATTTGGGAGCAGGGTGGCTCATCCCCCCAAAGACAAAAGAGTAAAAAGAGTAAAACAAACCACCTACAACACTCAAATGAGTAGTTCAGGAAGAGGGCAGACAATTCCACTTGAGAGAGAGATCAAAACATCAACCTTGAACGCTGTAGTCATAGCAAGACTGCAGAAGATCCTAGGAGTCCATGGAGGACAGCAAGAGGCCGGGCATGGAGCTTTGCCATTTCCTCCCAGCTTCTACTCTGAAGCTTTTATTTGTGAGTCTGCAAGACCCTAGAGTGACTCTGCTCGCTTCCTTCTCCAAGCAAATCTGGCCTGCTTGCTAAGTATAATCCCCCGGGTTTCCCTCAAAGGGCTTATTCCAGGGCTTTGAGCCTTTCTTTGCTAAAGACAGATGTCCTCATTTTTCAGGACTGGAGGTTAGTGGCAGAACCCCAGTCTGTCTTTCTTTGGAGTTCTTTCAGTGGTCTCTCTTCTCTCCTGGATTGATTGCTCCAGAGGACAGATGTTCCAGAACACCCCCCTTTCTCCTCTTGTGCTCGGTCAGGAGAGCAGTTTATCAATGCATTAAAAAAATCCTCATTAAGGCAAATTAAGGCAGCAAAGCTAGCAACAGAGGGCTTTTGGAAAAAAAAATAGTGTTCATGAAATATTTATTAAAACAGCCATTGTAATAAATATTTGAAAAGTAGTTATTAACGTTAAATCATATCAGTGTCAAGCATACGTTACATGCGGTCTGTTCTGCTAATTGAATGTCAGGGTCAGGAGCTCCCTCTCCTGACAGGTCATCTGAAGCAAAGACTCCATGGGCCGGGAGGATTCCTCCAAGTGTCCATTGAGCACCATTCCAAAACTGGAAGCAGCACTGGGGAGCCCAGAGTTCCAGAAACACAGGTTCTCAGAGCCTCCTACCCAGTTAAGGACAGCAGGGAAAACCCCACATGGCAGATGGAGGACTCTGTATTCCAGCAGTTAGAAATTTTTTGGAGATGACATAATTCTAGAAAACACCACAATCAGTCCATATTTACCCAGACTAGCGTCTTAGTCTCTATACCTCACTGACTTCTGTTTCTGTTTTCTTCCCCCTTTCTGATAAATGCAATATGTCTGTTCACAACTGCAGCATGCCATGGTACCTGCATGGCAGCCTGCGTCTGCCTATGGAGGCTCACAAAAGACCCACATTCAACCTGCCTGCCCAGTCACGACTCAGATTATACCCCCTCACACACACACAGTCTGAACGCCATTTTTCCTCCCCCCACAGTTACCTGTGCCTCATTTGCATCTTACCATCTTGGCTTGGATTTTTCAGCCTTTCTTTAATGCAGAGAAGTCATAAAACTGGTAACACAAATGATGTTCATGCATCACTGAACACAAACATGGTCACTTGCCATCTTACCATGGTCAACTTCCCAACCTGCCACCTGGCTTTGTCATGGCCCTTGTGCTCTGTGCTCTCTCTTGGTGGTGGCATCGCCATTTGTCAGCTGCTTGTATTTTGTACACTTCTGCCAGGTCAGGCTGTTGCCCATGCTATTCCTGTAGCCTGGATTGCTCTTTGATAAGCCTTTGCAACTGGCTACCCCTCTTGCGTCTCCAAGACTTCAGCCTAGGTGACATTTGCTAGGATGGCATCTTTGGTATGGGATTTCCCTTGAAGATGTCATTTCAGCTGCTATCTGACACTGTCGGACCCTAGACCAGTGTACATTGATTTCAACTTTGTGTAAAGTGCAAGAAAAATGTCCCCCTTTTGTAATCCCAGCACCTCACACAAAGCCTGACATATAGCAGGGGCTTAGTAAGTATTTGTTGTGTGAATAAGTGAGTGGATGGCTTTCTTGGATATTATGCTTATAGCTCTTACCATACAAATGCATATTTATAGGTGACTTTGCATTTATCAAGACTATTCGTGGTACTGCTTAGCTCATGCACAAATCCAAAAACTGTAACAACCTCACATTATTATTCCTTCTAAGATGGTTCTTTGGGGTTCAAGAAGCTTAAGTAATTTGCTTGGGGTAGGTGATCCAGCTAGCAAAGGGTTCAATCCCAACTCCATCGGTTCTTCTTCATTTATGCTCTTTGGAGATATGTCTTGGCAGCTTCCTCTGACTGGACTATTTGTGACTCCACTGCAAAGTCATCAGGCACACACCAATCCAGCTGCCCCAGCATCCACCAGCTGTAAGTCCAGGGGTCCTCAGTGGCAGCTGAATCCACAGATGCTCCTGAGTTCTGCGTACAGGGTTTTTTTTTTTCACTAACATACAGGCCTTGATAGGGTTTAATTTATTAACTAGGCGAAAAAGAGATTAACAGGCATAACTAATAATCAAATCTGATTGTTATAACAATGCATGGTGATAAAATCACAAGCATCACCACTCTTGTGCATTGGAGTCATTCTTACGTGAATAATTTCAGTTGACACCAATACTGGTACAACAGTACCCAATGATCAGGACAGCTTCTGTCCAATGCATGAGTAGCATCCACCTTGTGGATACACTGCAGGCAGGATGGCTCACACCCTGAGCAGGAGTGCAGGGGTGGCAGGTATTCCATTCATGCTGTCCCATTTCAAATGTAAGAATTGTTTCTTTGAGGAATTTTCTGTTACAAATTTTCAGATCACAGTTGATGGTGGGTGATAGAAACTGCAGGGAAAAAATGCAGATGAAGCGGGACAAGTGTGGGAAAGAGGAGTTCTATTGGACCTATGGCAAGCTCCTGTATCTACAAAAACGGGCAAAATCCATGATAGAAACCGAGACTAAAAAGCAGGCCACCTATGAGCTTTGTACCGTTCAGTCAAGGAAGTTCTGAGGTAGCTGAGAAGGAAGACCTGCGGCCATGAGCTCAGGTTTCCTGGCCCCTAACAGTTCTAAAGCTGGCAAAGATGTTATCACAACACACCAGCAAATATAAGGCTAATAAAGCTGTTCAAACCTGATGAGGGGCAAAGCCAATTATTATTTTTCAATACAACATAAGCTGAATGATTTGCCAACGGGGCAAGATAATTATCCCAGGAGCCTTCCCCAAAGAAGAGAATAAACGCGCCTTCTGTAAACTACAGTCTCCATGCAGAGCAAATCTGGGGAAATAAATCTTGATGTCAGGCGATAACAGATCGCATAAAATCAATATTGATTATTTGGAGAAAAGGCAGTAAAAACGTTAAGTTCCAACGCTAAAATTATACTAAAAAGCTGGGGTTTAAACACAGAGCATGGCTCTGGAATGCATATAAAGCATTTCCTGAGCGCCAGTGTTGATGTTTTATTTCCAGTGTCAACCACTCTACTTTATGGGACAGAGTGCGCGTTTAGAGGCCCCAGAAGCAGAAGGCGGCGATGGTCCCGACGGCTTCTATTAATTGGGATCTCACAGGGTCTATAAATCTCTTACCTTTGTTTTGGACCCTGTCATATTTCTTTGTGGCTGTGGAAACAAGGATGGAGATATATGCATCCTTCACGCTGATCTAAATGAGAAGAAACAAAGAGCAGAAACTGGCAGGAAACCCAAAGGTGAACTCAGCCACTCTAGATGTCCAGCTCTCTTCTAAGAAATGGGGACACCTCTAAAACTAGGAAATAGGCCCGCTTTTCACGAAGCCTCCCCGGCCAAGGGCAAAGGGAAACAGTGACCAAACAGGAGGCTAACAGAAGACAATGCATTTATTCTGAAAGAGAAAATGACCTGAAACAGATGAGCACAAACATGCTAAGGAGGAGACACACCCGGGTTCAGGACTGAGTGTGGGGTCTGAGTGTGTGTGGCGTGCATTGCTTTCTGCTGCATCTGAGGCAAAGGGAAGGGGAGAAAAAGGGGAGCTCATTGAGATGTACTGCACAGGAAGGGCAAGGCTGAGGGGGAGAGAGAAGATGGTCACATAGGCAGTGACACAGGGAAGGATGCAGAAAGCCCGTCCAGCTCTTGCTGTCAACTTGTGTTGCCCTACACTTTAAATTTTTAAATTTATTTAGCATGTATTTTCTGTGTGTGTGTGTGTGTGTGTGTGTGTGTGTGTGTGTGCACGCATGTGTGCCTGTCATGGCGTACACGTGGAGGTTCAAGGACAACTTGCAATAGTTGATTTCTTCTTTTCGCCATGTAGAATATTTACCCATTATGTCATCTCACTGGCTTCTATTCTAGTTTTAATCAACAAGTAATAATTGTACATATGGCGTAGAGTGTAAGGTTTTGAGATGTGTGTTCATTCTGGAGAGCTCAAATCAAGTTAATTAACATATCTTTTTTTTCATCCGCTTAGACCTTTGTGACGAGCACATTTACTTTCCTCCCAGTTAGCAAATTCGAAAGGTACCGTGTGGTATTATTAAGTGTCACTGCAGAGCAGTGCCGCAGGATAACCAGGGCTTATTCCTCCTGGGTAATGAAATTTTACCCTCGGGAAAACATCTGTCTCTGTCCATCCCAGGCCCCTGGAAACGGTTATGATGCTCTGCTTCAGGAAGCAGCGTCTTGCTCTGTCTCGATCACGTCACTTTTCGTGATGATCTACAGGCTCTTCCTTGTTGCTGCAAATGACAGCATCTCTAGCTGGATGCTGTTGGGGAAGATTATTTTCACACGTGTGACTTTTGTTTATGCTGCATTTGTTTCACTCTGTGAAGCTGCGTTACTGTGCCTGTCTAAAACACCTGATGGTCCTAAGAAAGAGATGAACGGCGAATAGCGAGGCAGGAGCAAGGACAGGTTGGGCTGGCAGGCAGAGAGTAGAAATAGAAGAAGAAATGAGGAAGAAGAGGAGCAACAAGAGAGGAAGGGGAGGAGGACATCAGGGACCAGCCACCCAGCTACACAGCAGGTCATGGAGAAAGAAGTGAAGAAAGGTATACAGAAATAGAGCAAGATGAAAGCCCAGAGGCAAAGGGTAGTGGGAATAATTTAAGATAAGAACAGCTGGCTAGAAACAAGCCGAACTATGGCTGGGAATTTATAACTATGAATAAGCCTTCGTGTGTGATTTATTTGGGAACTGGGTGGTGGACCCCTCGAAAAACCAAACGAGTAAAACATCACATGATAGGATTCTGTGTAGTATTCCAGTGTGCGCATATTGCCGTTTCTCTGGTATCTAATACCCCAGTTTTCTAAAACAACCTTGGAGTTTATAACACACCCAGCCCACAGACTTCTCCCCACCTTAACCATGTAACTCAGTGATGCTTCTGATTATTAGTTCTACCTATGGTTTAAAGACATGTTCTAATCAAGATCTATCAGTTGGGTACAGTCACGTGGTATGAAGCAACTGATACAAGCTGCTGAATCCCTGGGCTCAATTCATATGATCCTCTAGCCCTAGGCAGCTTTTTTTTTCTTCTGGGAAGTGATTCTATCCTGATAGTACATTCCAGTCACCGCTAAAAAAACCACACTACTGAGCCAGAGAGATGGCTGAAGGGGCAAAGACACTTGCCACTCATGCCTGGTGACTGGAATTAGAATTCGCATGAAGGCAGAAGGTGAAAAGCAACTCCACAAAGTCAGAAGACCCTGACTTTTGCCTGTGTGCTGTGGCGTGCATTGCCACCGTACGTCATGTGTACACATGCACAATAACAGCAAATAAAATTGAAAAACATCTGTGTGCGGTAGGATCTTCCACAGTGAGTAATTAGAAACTTTGGGTGGGATGCCAACACCAGTGTTCTTAGAGCCCTTGAAGGTGCAGCTGAGACCGATACAATATTCTACTTTAGTGCCCAACTAGACAATTTACACTTAATATTTATTTGTTTCTTTATCAGTTTTAGTCAATCTTAATATGAAGGGTTAGAGGGCAGCTTATTAGTGATCTTATTTCACACACACACACATTCTCAATACTTGAACATTTTTTTAATACTTCAAAGTACCTGTTCGTTTACTTCTTAAAACCATACCCTCATATATACTTAAGCTCTTACTTTTAAAGCATCAACCCTCAGTGGTATTTACTCATTTATTGAATTTTCTATAGATAGAGGGAAACCAGGAAAGCCCCTAAATCCTCACTCATCTCTTCTCCCCCTCTTCATACACAATGTTCTTTCCGTTCACATCATCGAGGCTGATAAATCATGTACATTCTAGTCTGGAGCTACAAACAAGGCTCTGTTCTTTTCCTGAAGATCTTTGAAAGCCAAATGTTGATCAACAGCGTTCTCATGCTGCGGCCATAGGAGAAGTATTTAGTCTCCAGCTGAGGGAGGCCAAGCCTGAGGCTATTTCCTTCTTTCTGGGAGTCCCGTGGGACTGGTCCTGGAAACAGGCCTTTGGCTCCTCTTTTTTCTCTTCCCCTCTTTTCATAGTTCCCTTTTAGGGTGTAAATTTGCTCTATGTCCCCTCCCTCAGGAGAAACAGCTTCCATCGCTGGCACACCTTGCCTCGCTTATGCCTGGAGTTCTCTCCCCTCTCACTCCCACTTGCCCCATCTGTTCTCCGAGTCCCTCATTTTCCTGCCCACCTCACCTTGGAGTTCTGCCCTCTTCCAGCCTCCTTGTGGCTTCCACTCTGTAGGCATCACAGACATCAGTACTGGTAGAATGCCATCTGTGGCCCACCTAGGAATCTGCCGTTTCTTGGATCACACGTTTTTTCATTCAGGGTTTGACTTTGTGGTAAAATCTATCTCCAAACAAGTTTTCAAGAAAGAAGTCTTGTTAAATAAAATGTTTCACCCTAAGGATGTTTCTAACCTACTGGTAGGGTTGGTCAGTTTTCCACCTGAGCACAGAATTTGGGATTAAAATATTACTTTCAAACCTGAGTCTTGGCACCATCACTTAGCTATTTTCCTACATCCCATTGCCAATGGGTAATAGGTAAATTCCAGGATTCATCCTCATTCTCTGGAAGTCATTTGTTTCCTACCCCATTGGGACCCTTCTGTAAAGGTTTATTTATTTGTTTGCTTATTTTAATTCTACTTTTTGTGTCTTGGGGCCAACATTTTGTTTATATGGTGTAGGCTGGCCAGCCTGGAACTCTTTATGCCACCCCAGCTTGTCTCAGCTTTGCAGAAGATTCTTCTGCCTTAGCTTTCCAAGTACTGGGATTGCAAATGTGCCTTCTGCCCCCAGCTTGCGATGCTGTTTTGAAGACATGAGTCTTTCTTTCTGGGTCATGCTGGTTACTTGGAGAGCATTGTAAATGTAAAGACTCATATCCTTCAACACGAGACATTCTAATACAGCTTCCTTTTGGATTCTATCCTGTTTCCGTCCCATTCCTCTGGGATTTGCATGCCTTGACTGATAAATCTCTAGCTCTCGGGTCTCATCAGAGTTTACTTCCCCTCTTTGGCTCTTTGCTTCCTAATCTGGGAGCATCTTTCATAGTGGTTCAACATTTCCGTGTGTGTTTAGGTGTTTATGTACTGGCCACTCTGCTATGGGTCTCACCTTGAGTATCTGCTCACATCCCGCCCTGACACCAAAATGATATTGGCCACAAAATCTTTCCTTCTAGTCTCTAAGCCACGTATTTATCTTCCTAAGTCCCTCTGTCCCTTTTCTGGAAAAATTAATTTAACACTTTTTTCTTTCCTCTGTGTGGGTCTCATGAGCCTTTTCATAGTTCAATAGAGGAAGGAGGTGGGGAAGAACCAGAATGAAGGAAGAGCACCCTAGGCGTAAATAAAAACGTATACTTCCACCTCTTGACTTATTTTCCCATTTTTGCTGCTAATCTCTCTCTGCCATGCCTTCTCCTCTCAGCTCAGAGCCTTCAGGGTACCACGGGGACACCCTGGTCAACAGGGAAGGGGAGGCCCAGGGTGAAGCAAGTATACAGTGTCAGCCTTACTGACTGCTCCTTTAAATAAGATCCTTTATTTGTTGGTGGTGTCCATATATTGACACTCCTCTCTACTTCGCCATTAAGTACATGTTGGCTAATTCCCATTTGTATATCTATACTTTGATTTTGGTTGCTCCTTGGGAGATATCAGAGGCGAATGGGTTGGTATCGCCCCATTCTACCCCACTAAGACGCTGCTAGACAGACACTCTTCAGCTCTGATTTAATTTTATTTTCTTGAATTTCTCTTCTAGACAGAATATCTGTCAACAAAGGAAACAATTTCAAGGGTCCATTGCTAGATCCAAGCCCAGTGAAACCCTATGGTGATGGGCAGTGCTCTTCCTCCTCCTCCTCCTCTTCTTTTCTCCTCTTCCTCTTTTCCTCCTCCCTCCTCTTCCTCTTTTTTCTTCTTCCTCCTCCTGCTCCTCCTCCTCCTCCTTCTTCTCGTTTTGCAAGACAGGGTTCTCTGTGTAGCTTTGATACCTGTCCAGGAACTAGTCTTATAGATCAGGTTGGCCTCGAACTCACAGAGATCCAACCTCCTCTGCCTCCTGAGTGCTGAGATTAAAGGCATGTGCCACTACTGCCCAGTGAGGTGTTCTTCTTCTGAGGGGGGATCCTGCCAACCAGCAAAACGGACATAGACTCAGAATTCTAAAGTCAGGTGGAACTTGGCAAAAGTTTGTCATTTAGAAAGAAGGGAACTATTGTCCATAAACCTCGAGTCCTCTTGCCCCAAACTTATCACCAACAGCTCTATTTTCTGACTTCCTGCTGCCTAGTTATTTCCACTTAGCAGCCTTCATCAAGTTAAGTTACCATTGGTTGATTAAAATATAATTCCTGGGCTGGGAATCTGGCTCAGTGAGTAAAGGACTTGCCATACAGTTATGAAGGCCTAGCGAAGATTCCGGAACCTATGGAAAACTCTGTTATTAGAGTGTGCATGTAAACCCAGTATTTCTATGGCAAGAGCAGAGGCAGGGACAAGGCAATCCCTCTGAAACTTCTGAGTGACTATCCTGGCATATGCAGTAGTGAACAAGAGATCTCATCTCAAAAGGAGGAAGGCAAGGACCAACATCCTAGGTTGTCCTTTAACATGCATGCTGAAAATGTACCTTATACACTTATACACATGAACTTACATATACATCCAATAAATTAAAATGCATACATATGTATATATGCATTCCAGTTCCTTAACTGTGGGTAAAAGGGCTAAACTTGAGCAGACACAATTTACATTTAAGCATGATCCTATTTGAGAAGAGAATTGAAACTTTTTTTTTTTTTTTGACAAGGTTTCTCTGTGTAGCCCTGGCTATCCTGGACCTCACTCTTTAGACCAGGCTGGCCTCAAACTCAGAGATTAGTCTATCTCTGCCCCCTGAATGCCATGGTCAAAGACATGTGCCACCACTGCTTGGCTGAGAACTGAAATTCTCAATAATTAAAATAAAATCAGAACATGGTTAATAGGGTTCTGTGGAGATCCCACAGAGGACTTCAGCTACAGACAATTAAACTCTTTCCTGTGGTATAAACACAGGCATTTTAGGTACCTACCACGGCAGAGTCAAGGCCTTCCGATAGCCCTGCCGAGCAAAGCACTGTGGGCCAGAGACTTCGGCATTATACAGAGCATGAAGACGGCCTAAGAAAGGTTACCTCCCAAACCAAAGGCATCAACCATAGTAACAAATCCAAGTCCAAGGGTCCTAGGCTTCCCAAGAGATTTCTTTGTGCAAGCTGAGCGCATGCTATTTACAAAGCGAATCAGCCGAGTTAGCTGGAGACTACTTATTATTATTTTTAGCTGAGAAGAAGAAAAGATAATGAAGCCCAGCCCAGGCCTGACTCACATAAAAGCTGATGTAAAACAGATTTACAGCAGTGCGCTGCGGTGCTTTTATGTGAGGCTGAGCTCAGGGGGGCTCATCCATCTCTGAGGAAGCTGAGGTGAGTGAGATTTAAAAGGCGGCCTTTCTTTGTTCCATAATGGGTTGGACACTTCAGAGTAAAAAGAATCAAAAGGTGTTAAGGATGATATTTATAACAGCAACATCGCACACCTATTTTGGTAATAGGCTTTAAGTACTTAAGACGGGGGAATCATCTTATATTTCATGTGCTTGGCTGTGTCTCTCCTTTTGTAAATTTGTCACATAGGACAGATGACAACACAACCCGCAAAGAAATGGTGGTTAAACCAGAGTTGATGTCCAGGCTTTAGCTGGCTTACCGATCTAAAGGTCTTAAATTCCTATGTGGGCTCAGGCGGCACTTGAATGCATTGTTCGGGCAGAGAGGGCCTAACGTACACAATGCAAAAACCCTGCCAAGTAATTGCAGCATTTATTCGACTCTTCATACGTTTAGTCTATTAATCATGAAGTACTGAGAAATTCGACACTCTCCACATAGCCCCTTCTCTGTATTGCCTAAGGATGCAGATGTAATTATCAACTTTCGCAGTAGCTTTTGCAAAATGGTCTTTGCGTTCTATGGTGGGACAGAGTCTACAGAACCTTACTGAAGTCCGGTCAAAGCTGTACCTAACATCTAGGTGATGGGGGAGGGGCAGTGGGATGAGGAGAGGTCACTCAAGAGTTGTTCTAGGGAGACAAAGTGGGGGGAAGAGCTAGGCTGCTCACATCACAGAAGGAGCCAAGAACTTTCCTCATTCCCATGCTCTGAAGGAAGTGCTGCAGAAGTCAGAGGCAGGTCGCTCCTGTCAGTGAACATGGGCTCCTGAGTCATTTCAGGGCACCCAAGCGTTGTAGGAAAAGTTGAAATGAGAACAACGCCAGTCCAGGTTGAGTGTGCAGCAGTTAGGTGAGACACAGAAGACAGAAGACACAGAGAGGGGAAAAGTTGACGCGTTTCCCCTCCTCTGGTGTGAAAAGTTCATCAGGTGAGAAGAAGCCGAGGGAGCATGCGAGTAATGAATGCATCTGGCTGTCACACTCGCTCCCTTAATTCATTCCTCCCCCACCTACCCTTCGCTCCTGTCTTAGGTTTATGATGTGAATGTACATATTTTAGTATCTACTTGGATCTCCAATTCCTCTCATGAACTCTCTGCGTGGGTCCATAGCAAGTTTTCTTTGGAAGAGTGTTAAGAATGAAGTAGATTCTGAGATCAAGCTTTTCTGGACCTCTGATGCCCAAGAACCCGTGGAAACTCTTCTAAGGGTGTTAAGACCTCCATAGCTTTGGTAATCCCTTCACACCCAAAGAAGGATCATCAGTTAGGTTTTTCCCTTTTGCGGTAAGTGTTTCCATAAAGTTCGATACACCGAGCTTTCAGCTTTTGATGCAGCCCCACAAATGTGCATTAATAAATACCTTTCACAGTTTGCAAATGCTTCATACCATCTTCCTTCCTTGTCACTCATAGAGCCAATCATAGCAGCAAAAGAAGATAGGAATGACGTATGCATTCATACACAGTCCCATCCTCTTGTCTGAAAGATTTCTGAGGAGACAAGAGAGCTATTAACCTAGCAATTTATGTGTATATCTCTCCAGGGTGAGCTGAGACCAGATGTTGCTAACACCAAATGAAGTACACACTTGTCAATTATCTGGCAGCTTTTGTTCAGTAGGGACAGCCTAGGATCCTCCGATCTAAGGAATGTGAGCTGTTTTGATCTAGCTTTATTCAGGTTTGCTCCCAAATTTTTCACCTGAGCTGCCCTTGGGACCTAAACGTGTCCCCTGGTGGCTCAACTCTGCTTTGTCCTATGCTACACAGATGACCCCTGCTTTGGGCCGTCTTCCTCTCAGCCTCATGAAGGCTTCACGTACAATCCCTGCAGTATAAATGACAGGGGGGACTTCATTAGAGTGATCGAATTTAATTATCCATTTTTTAGAACTGAGGGAGGACGCAAGGCTAACAGCCCAACCCTCGCCCGCAGTGCTGGGGACGCCTTCTCTGAAGAGCGGTGTGCTTGGTGTGTTCAGAGCCTGGTTTTCATGTTCCTTCTGCAAACACACAGAGATACTGCCCCTCTCCCCACTGCCACGCTCACTTCAAACCCTGCTGGGTGGTGAGCCTGAATCCCAGGCAGTGCATCCCATCCATTAGATCTCACCAAAAGCGCTTTATTTTGATCAGACTTCCATTTATCTTGTTTTTTGTCACCTACACCTTTATTCCCTGTCCCATAGATGACCAGGTCACCATATTGCCATCTTCAATAACTTAGCTCTATTTCTCTTTGAGTTATTTTTTTTTTAAGGTTGGATTTGCTAGTTTCAGGAGGAAAATAGAATCCTTTCAGTTTTGCCCCTATTTGAACTTAACTTTGTGCCTACGCACCTCCCACTGAAAGCAGGGGGATGCGCAACTGATGACATTCTGGATGACCTTGTAGAGATGGGGGGAGCTTATGATGGTGTCACCCTTGCAAGACTTTGAATAAGTATATGATGTGAAAGTGCCAGGACACTTAAACACCAAACTGGTTCCAGTGATCTTGGATTATTTGTTTCTCCCCAGTATCCTGCTTCGTTTATCTACTGTGCAATGCCTCTGGAATTTTAGGGAGATAGGAAAAAAAGAAACCTGACAGTTTCTGGAATCTTCACTCCCCTCCCCCCAATCCTTTAAAAAGAGTAGTCTTCCATGCCAGGTAATGGTGCATAGCTTTAATCCTAGCATTGAGGAGGCAGGCCAGCATCTGAGTTCAAGGACATCCTGGTCTACAAAGAGAGTTCCGGGACATCCAGAATGACACAGAGAAACCTGTATCAAACAAACAAAAGAAAACAAAGTCTTCTCTGTCTTTTTCACACCTGGGATAATGGATAGCATTATGGTACAAAATTATCAGGCCTGCCTTCAGTCCCTGATCTGGTTCTCCAAATTTCTAGGTGATATGCTCAACAAACTACACCTAACTGCTTAGACAAAGATGAAGGATGCATGCCTTGCTTTATTTTTTGTGATTGGATCCTCATGAACATAAAATCTTATGACAAGTCCTGTCAACCATACCTCAGAAATCCATCTCAAACCTATCTCCTCATCTCTATGATTGTTCTAATTTCAGCTCTGCCAACTTCGACTTGGACCTCAGTAAGAGCTTGCTCCCTCTCTTGGACTCTATCATGAGTCCACCCCTCTAGACCTCTATCCATCTACCCAGTGTCTGTCTGTCTGTCTGTCTATCTATCTATCATCTATCCTTCATCTATCATCTATTAATCAATCATCTACCTGGCTATCTAACTAAAAAAAACTTAACAAAATAATACAATGCTTTACGTTTTAACAAAGTCTGGAAGTCATATGCTAAAAGCTGTATTTCATCATTCTGTACCCATCTAGTTTCTGAAACTGCTTATCAAATGAAAAATAGAAATAGTGAGGAGAAATCTCATGAAATTGGCAATTTCACAACCATTTAACCTTCATAAATCACAGCTGAATATTGTTTGAACCTTCATTTCTTAAAAATCTCTATCAGGTAATGCGTAATGTGTATGTAATCAACTATTAGAAAAGTATAGTTTGCTTCTCTGCTTTGCTGGTTTGCACAAAAATAACAGCATCATTTAGGTTCAGTCGGACCAATTTTACCTTTGCTAATATGTTGGGGTTGTTTTCTTAATAGTAAGTCAGGAATGTCTTCACTTTTTCAACAGCTACTGAGCAGAGCCGTTCTGTGATTACACCATTATGAATTTACTTTCTCTCTTATTGATGGGCATTCAGGCTGTTTCCAATATTTTGACATTGCACTGTTGCAATGAATAATTTTTACATACATTGCTTTATAAGCATTCCATTCTTAGCTCCTTTCTTCTCTGTCACTCTTCCTCCAATCTATTCTGCAACAATCAAAGCAGTCTCTCAAGACAAGAGTCAAGCTAAATTCAATGCTGTTCATATACTTAGGAGCACACAGTGCTCTATCACATTTAAATAAAAACCCTAATGACCCACACCAGGCCTGCACAGCTCCAGATGACCATGCTTCTGCTCAATTCTGTCCCCACCCCATGCTTGTCTCTTCTCCGTCACCACACACCAGCCTTTTGTGTTTAGCAAACCTGCAAGATTATTGTCCTTCTCGGGATAATGCGCCAGCTTTTGGGGGGGGTATTTTCTCCTTGTGCTTCACACTGATGTCCTTCAGATTGATTGTATTGCAGTGGTGCACTGGTACATGTTTAACTACCAGCTCTCTGGGAAAAGGAAGCCATGGCTTGTAGCATTTGCCGACTTGTCTAAATACAATGCTGTGGACTATTTAAAGTCACCACTGTGATATCATGTAGCTCCCAAACTTGAGTCAATTTTTGACAATCTGTTCTTTGAAGTTGGTAGCTGGCTCTAGTTGAACAGAGCTTTAAATGTTAATTTCTCTGAATACCCCACTTAAAGTAACCGTCAATCAATATGAAACCTGTTCCTTTTATATTCATGGGAACCATATCAAGAGCAATCGAATATTTCCTCATTTACTTATTTACTTGACTATTGAGTCATTCTTGGCCCCCCCTCCCACCCAGCACACATACTAATAAGAATTAAAGTTCCATCAGGAACCTTGTCTAATTTTCTTTCAGACCTTCTGTTTCCTATGTTTAGATTGGCAACCTGGCACATAATATGTGCATAGAGAGTGTTTATAGAATCAGTATTTGAATGCATTTCAATCAGAGTTGAATTCTCCAATCTAATTCTGACCCCAAACCTTCAAACATTGTTCTTTATCGTTCACCAAAATGTGTTTTAAATTTTTTCTTTACAGAACTCTTACAAATCCAGAGTCTTAATTTTTCCGAAACTGAGGATGCCGTGACTCTGATAGTTTGAGTTGCTGTGTCTCTGTACTCTGCCACTGTAAGTTGTGTTCAGCTTATTTTATCCTCTGAAATACAACAGAGAATCACAGCCCGCCATCTCTGCTCAGTTAGAACCACACTAAAGGTCACGTGGACTGCCATTCTGTGTGTTTGTGTGTGCATGTTCACTTACTTCTACTGAGCATGCTCTCTCTTCCTCCTTTTTATTGCTCTTTCACAAGCCCTATTAAAATCACCAGTTCTTCCTTGAAGAGTTCCCTTTGGTTTTAATCACTACAGATTATTTCTATCTCCAAACTTGTACTGTATCTATAGACGAGAAAATTTCATCTCTTGGTCTAAACACATGAGCATATACCTTAGATGTAGACAAGATATTCTGATGATATTATGAAACTGATATTCATTTTCTCAGGGGTGGTTGTGGTAATGGGATTATGTAGGAGACTCTCTTTATTCTTAGATAATAAGTACTGAAGTATCAAAGAAGGAAGTGTCATGATGTCTACACCGTACTTGCAAATTATTTTTGATATAGGAGGAGTCAGAGAATGAGAAAAGAAAATGCAGCAAAATGTTCATAATTGGTATGTCTCGATGAAGAGTGTGTAGGTGTTCATCATTATTTTATTATTTCATTATTCCCATAAGTTTGAAGTTTTCCAAATAAAAAGTTAAGAAACAACCTGGTATATTTGAAATACCCATTAGGCGTTTAAATGTAAGGTCATGTGGTCCCCAACCTCCAAAATCTATATTCTTATGTTCAGTAAGCCTGGATGTTTAAATACCCAATTGTAAATCCTTCTGTAAAGCTTCACAGATGGTTCTTGTGTGTAGTGTTTTCAACTGAGTTTCCCTCACATTAGCCTGAGATGTGATTACTCAAGGTTAACTCTCAGGAGAACAGTGAACAGGGGGATGGGAGATGAGAGATGCTAAAGGATCATATGGCCATAGCAGGAGACTCGCTTCAGGCTGATCCTGGCGAAGTGTTCTGAACTAGAGCCATTATTCAGGTTCAGTTCCATCTCTAGGCAAGTGTTGTGGTTCAGATACAGTGTCTTTCCACCCCTGCCATGTGTGGAAACCTTGGTCAGGCAATGTTCAGAGTGAAAGCTTTTTGGAGGTGATTGCTACATCAGAGTTCCTGCCAGATCGGTACATTAATCCTTTGATTATACTCATGATGTGATGACATGATTGAGAGGTGGTAGAAGCTAGGAAACATGTCCTAGTTGAATAAAAGATGGTTGAGGGGTTTGCTCTGGTAAATATACTTCCTTCCTCGTTCATTCCTCCATATTTCCTGCCTAACATTCATGAAGTGTACAGCCTCCTCTGTCATACACTCCTAGTGTCATGCTGTCCTGTCTCATTATAGGCCCAGTAGACCATAGACTGTAATCTTTAAAATCTGAACCAAAATAAATTTATATACTTTAAATTAATTAAGTTAGAATTTATATACTTTGCCAAAGAGGCTAACACATCAATAGACCAGTCTCCTGAATTCTCAAAGCAGTCGTAAATTGTTGAGATATCATTTATTGAGGTATCTCTGTGGTAGGGCATGGCATGATATGAAACAGCCATGAAGATAAAAGGTTTGGGCAAGGACAGTTCTCCCCAATCTGCTATGAGTTGCCCACTAATGCTTTAGAGGGCTCAGAGGCTTCATCTAGGCAGGAGGACCAGGTTACCATCTCAACAGGTCTTATAACGTATGGTCAAGAGTTGAAAAGAATTACTTCTGTCCAAGTGACATGGGTTAGAACCTAATTGCCCCATATTTCCCATGTCTTATCTCTGTAACTTGACCACAGGGATGGCGATATAACTGTGCATGTGCTCTGCAGAGGTTGTGACAGTACTGGAAACCCAAACGATTAGGAATTCTCTCTGGCTTACTGACTTATTTCATATTCTTAACAGAATGCTCTCATCCATAAAAGAAACAGGAAATAATATTCCCCGAGGCTGCTTTTGTGAAGAGGAGGGTATGAGAAGAATTGTAGAGGGCTTAGAAGTATGGCCTTCGATGGCTCAAGAATTGCATGAAGCAATTGTTAACACCCTTTCTTCCATGAGATTTGCTTTGTTTCAAAATTGTACCTAGAGAAATGATAATTGGTCTCTTCAGGAAAACCCAAAATGATCTCAGGAGTGTCTTTGAGAGATGAGTCTGGGCATACTAGTAGCCAAATGGGAGTTCAGAGCAGAAGGGCACCTATACAAGCTACAACACCAAATTCTCACTGTGAATGTCTGGAACTCTGTCTCCCAGGACATGATGGGCTTAGGTTGGACTTAGTGCTTATATTTGATCACACTCAAGAGGCTGGGGAGCTGTGGCATTTATGCCAACCATGTCAAACATTGCTTGAGGGCAGGTTCTGTGGGATTGGGGAGGGCTTTATGATGTGGGAGTGTCATATCAATCTGTTGATTTCATTGGTTAAAATAAAGAAACTGCTTGGCTGGTCCTATAGGTTAGAACATAGGTGGGTGGAGTAAACAGAACTGGGCGGAAGAGGAAGTGAGGTCAGAAATCATGCAGCTCCGCTCAGAGAAGCCAGGCTCCTTTCTCGCGGGCGGACAGGATAGCCCGGCTCTCTGAGGCATGCTCGCGATGAAGCTCCAACCCAGGATGAAAGGCTAGAATCTCCCCATAAGCGCACCTTGGGGTGCTTACTCACATTATTAAAAATGGGTTAGTCCAGGTGCGAGAGTTAGCCCGTAAGAGGCTAGAGCTAGTGGGTCAAGCAGTGTTTAAATGAATACAGTTTGTGTGTTGTTATTTCGGGCATAAGCTAGCCAGGTGACTGGGGTGTTGGGGATGCAACCCCGACGCCCCAATTTCAACAGATGGCTGCCCAACGTGTGGACAACTGAATCCACAGAAAGTCTGAGAAAGCTTGGGAAAGAGTAAAGCATGTTTTCTTGGTAGCAGCAGTTTCTCAGTTCTACTCTGCTTTGCTAGAGGCAAGCAAGCGCTCCTCATCTAAAAGAGGCTTCCTGACTCAGCTTTAGCTGCAAAACCCTGCAGCTCATTAAGAGGTCCTGCCACGAAACACTGAAATGGTATTGATGAAAAGCTGATCGCATGCTTTTCGGTTTTCAGCCGTAGCAGGAAAAAGCTGCGCCGTTTAAAAATGCTGGCTTTCTAGGCCATCCTGCCAGGGCAACTCTGACTGTTTGAGGCAGGAGGGCTGGTTACAGAGAGAGGACTTGAGTGTTGTCTGTTGTACCTCGCTGGCTGGCAGGGACCTTGAAACACTGTAGACTTGTGGCACTGAACGGTACCTCAGTCACAAGGTTGGAATGGCAGAAAGTTAAGGAATGAGCTACATCTAGCCGGCAAAGCCATGCCTTTAGTCCTACTGAGATTGCTTGGTAAATTAAAGACTTATGTGGTCAGAAAAACAGAGAGAGATACAGTAAAAAGAGACAAAGTTAAAGAAAATTTTTTAAATGGTTTACAGTGTGTTGAAAATATATTCAAGCTAAAAGTAAGTTCTTAAGAGTAAAAAAAAAAATGAAAGAAAAAGAGAAGTTGGTTGTGATAGTACACGCCTTTAATCCCAACACTTGGAATGCAGAGGGAGATTCACCTCTGTGACTTCAAAGTGTGGTAGCACACGCCTTTAATCCCAGTGTCTAGAAGGCAGAGACAAACAGATCTCTGTGAGTTCAAGGTGTGGTAGCATACGCCTTTAATCCCAGTGCCTGGGAGGCAGAGACAGGCGGATCTCTGAGAGTTCAAGAACAGCCTGGTCTACAGTGTCCAGGTCAAAGATATATGCTTAAAAAGCAAAAAGTTAAAAGTAAAAATAAATGAAATAGAGTTAAAATAAAGCCGACAAAGATGGAAAATACACAGAGAATCTTGATACTGTATGCTATTATGCTCTCTTTGAATTGTTTGAATGCTGAGGAAGGAGCAAGAGCTGCTAAAAGATATTTGTCTATAAATGCTGCTGAACTAACCCAACATAGATATTGTGAAAATGCCTTGACTTTGAAATTTGGATCTAAGGACATGATACTTTGGAAAGGAGTTTCTTTTTTTGTTTTCGCAGAGGATGAGACCCTGTTCATTTGTTCTATTCCAATATGGTATGATGGACCACACCCTCCTGAAGGGTTGCTGTGAAAGCCTTCAGAAAACTGCTTCGCTCAACTGCCAACTGAGATGAAACTAGCACACAGGTTATACCATGAAAGACCTAATTAACGACGCCCCCATTCAGCAGGAAGCAGTTTGGAGAGAAAAAACTGAGCCCATGTTCCCAAAATATGGTTTATAAATGTCTTTTACATTTAAAGGGGGATATGATATAAGTATAAATAATTTGCATTAGTATAGATTATGCTTAATGATTTAAATTTAAGGTCAATTTTGTTATATGTATTTCTGATCTTGATTAGGTGTAGTGATTGTGTAGTTCACTTAAAATGTAATGTATATAGGTTGTTAATGGATAATCATCAATAATTGTCAAGCTTGTAGTTATGATAGTTAGATTTTCTAGATATGTAGAGATATATTTTAGTTAGATAGGCATCCTTCATATCTTTCAAAGACTACAAAAATAGGACATTTAATGTTTTAATAACTTGGGACTTTTCATGACAATGAGACACTCTGCTCCTGGCATCACCAATCTACTTCAGGAAGAATATGGGCATCGAAGAGGATCCTTATAGAGTTTGATAGCCATTTGGGCAAGAAACTGCTCTTGCCTGGACTATTGCATAAACTGGACACAGAGAACCCACAGAGAGAGGACTACTGAACTTGCCTAAAGGTGAGATGATCTTTCGGGGTTCCTGATTCATGAAAGAGTCTGCAAGACATTCTTCAGGACAAGCAGATAGAGACTGCCTTTGAAATTTCCTACTTTGTGAAAATGTCTGCTGGAAACTATGGGCCTGTAGGCTGAAGATGGATGCCCCAACAGTACAGAGGAACTTTGGGTGACTGTCCAGGCAGCGAGATGTCTCTGTCATTTCTAGAGTTTGAACGTTGCTATTAAAGTTAAAGCTTTTCTTTTTTGTTTAAACAGAAAAAGGGGAAGTGATGTGGGAGTGTCATATCAATCTGTTGATTTCATTGGTTAAAATAAAGAAACTGCTTGGCTGGTCCTATAGGTTAGAACATAGGTGGGTGGAGTAAACAGAACTGGGCAGAAGAGGAAGTGAGGTCAGAAATCATGCAGC
>CAWTZC010001512.1:0-15801 GCA_963919715.1 Microtus obscurus
TAGCCTTTCTCGTGGAAAACGTTGCCACGAAGCAGTCTATCTAACACTACCAGCATGCTGGTATACCAAGGGTGGACATAGATGTATTACTTGCATGTGAAAACACAACTGAAAAACTGTTTTCAAAAATCTTATAGTTGAAAAGTCCTATTGAGAAGATGGTTTCTTTACAAACCAAATACCTACCCAGCCAGATACTTTTTGGGAACTTTACCGAATAGGACATATCTACCCAGAGCAGCTGCAAAGTGGAAAAAGAGGGAAAAGGAAACCTGAACAGCACAGATTGGAAATTTTTTAAATTAATTTTTTGTGAGCTCTACATTTTCTCTGCTAACCTTCCCCCTACAACCCTCTCCCCCAACGTCCCCATGCTCTCAATTTACTCAGGAGATCTTGTCTATTTTAAGAGACCTCTATTGACAGTACCCTGAAACTTTGCCAAGTGTTTTAGCTTATCTACTCAGTCAGATGGAATTAAAACAAATGTGTCTACACTAAGAAAAGCAGCCTAAAAAGCATAGAAGAAGTGTGGACTCTGAAACCTAAACATTAGGTTAACATTTCTGCCTCTGCCATTCACAAGTTATTTTGCTTACAGAACAAACTCTCAGAGCTTCATTACTTCATTATATTAAACAGGAACAACAAGAGTACCAAGCATATTAGCATCGTAAGGATTGCAGAAAAATTACATACACAGCACTTAGATTATGAATGGAAATAGTGGATATCTTTATTACAATGGTCACCATCATCATCTTAGGTGTGGGAAGGATTAAATGAAACTTTTAAGATATCACATTAAATCAGTAAGATTAGTTTATTAGCTATTTGTCATGCAAAAAGGAAGGTATCTACTTTTAAATACAAGTGACTGTTTTTAACTTAAGTTTGAGTCAAGCATATGTTTGCTAATTGTACTCTTTTCATGTTTGTATAATGTTAGCTCATATGTCAATATTATTTTAGAAGTACTTCTCCTTCTGTTCACTCTAAATTGGGGGGGGAGAGAAGAAATTAAAAGCCTCCGTTTAAATGCCAAAATGCCAAAACAACAGCACTTATTAAAGGTTTGAAAAGAATAAAAAGAGATTCCCAAGCTCATTATATCTGTCCACAGCAGAAAATTCAAACACTTTAGTCCAAGCATTCTACCATCTGGACCACCTGCTGCATAAGCGTACTGCCTGCTAGCCCCTGGCCAAAAGCTAGGTTCCTGTCAAATTGTAATGAGTACTATTTAAGTTCTCAGCTCTTAATTCAAATGTCCAGGGCACCCATATGTCTGATCTATAAATTTGATCAATCTTCAGCCATTTTCTGCTAATGCTTAAACCCATGAATGTTCTCCAACTGCCTCTTCATTAAAAAGAATTTGTTTCAGTGTTAACATTAAAAGTGGAGTCTAGAGGAGGAAGTATTTAGATCATAGGGGGCAATGCCAGTGAAGACATTTGAGATGCTGGTCTCAGTTAGTCCCCTTCTGTCTATCCCAGTCTGATTAGCTATCATTGCTGCTGTGATGTTCCACTTTTTTAACCCAACAAAGCTCTATACATAAACCCCAGAACTGTAAACCAAAGGGAATGTTCTCTCCAGAAATTGATTTATCTCAGTGTTTGCTACAGTCAGAGAAGGCGACTAACAAACAGACTGTCAAATGCTACATTTTTAACAGGACAACTTCTCAAAGAAACAGCATCTTTTTCTTCTTCTGAATTTCCACAGTCTTTGAGATTTTACCTACAAAATTGCTCCTATACCCGTAGATCTAACAATACTTGAAGGCCATTGGAAGTGGAGTTTCTATTTGAGCCGGGAAAAGAGGATTCCTGTAATTCTCTCACTGTGATGATGTACAGAACACAGAAGAGTAGAAATCAGTTCTGGAGTTTGTAATCTGGACCCTATCCAAGTCAAAGCAATCCTCTCTAGTTTAATCAATGGCTGAATCACACTATTCCTTTCAGAAACTAAACATACCCATCCTGTTCTCTCAAAAAATGGAAAAAAAAAGATGTAAATTTCTGCTGACAGCTTTTAGACTCGTAGAATCAAAAAGGCATACAAGCTTGGAAAATTATGAAGTGGTTTCAATTATTTACGTTAGTGTCACCCACTTGCAGATGAATCTGACGTCGTTTTACCTTCAAGCAAGTTAAAACATTAGCACCTGGATTCTGTCCGGTTCTCATTCTGTCTATTGTCTGCTGGTCTTCGTCCCTGTGCCTCGATTACCCATTCTGCCTTCATAATTTAACATTACTCACCTTAAATATGAGTTGCTCTGAAGATCCTCAGTAATTCACATAAAATACAGCTCTGTTGCTTTTCTTTTCTTCAAAGAGACCATGATAATTACAAACTGCAACCAACGAGCTGAAAATAACTCCATGAGCCGTTGCACATTAGGAATTAGAATTAAAATGAACCCAATTTATTTTTAAATGACCTGGTAATTTGTGAAAGATTTAAGCTACTTAAATTTTCATCAGTGGGAAAAGTAGGGGCTCAGAAAAATCAAGCACTGGTCACTGCAGTGGAAGAACAAACCCTTCCTTTTCCAAAGCCCAGAAGTGGTATTGATGGGCTCTTGTTTTAAGGAATTGAGATTCAAAAAGCAACAAGGGAGAAGAGAAAGACATGATTTAATGTAAATGTAATCTGTTCTAAAGGCCTCAAATAAAAAGGAAGCTAAAAATCAGCCCATGGTTGTATGTGACTAAACTAAATTGCTCAAATTTAATTTTCTGATTAAAGTTCGAAATCAAATACCTGGGAAGTTTTTTTATGAGATACATTTGTATGAAGTTAAGATTCTTGATCCACTGTAGTAAGGCAAGTTTAAAATCAGGTGCTCACTGCAAATGGAGAGCAGGTTGATGCCCTGAGAGCAGGAGCTTCGCGTGGCTGCAGAGTCACAACTGCTCCACTCCACTGGAAGACCAATGGCATGAGCTTGCCTCAGGCAATGCCCATGGGGCTTCTCTCATAAAAGAAATGCTTCTGATAGTCACCACCTATGGATGTCTACACAACCAGTCACAATACTTCTTGCAGCACTTACACTTGCTCGAGTTAGACTCTAGTACAACTATACTAAAACTATTAATGAAAATTACCCTTTTCTTTCCTATGGGAGGGCGCCATAACCATTCTAATCATAATATTTGCAAATGCATCCATCAACCAGCATAACTCTTTACATTCAATGTAGTATTATAATATTAAATGACATTACAAGTCTTTTCATGCATATGTATATATAAAATCTTCCTTTTCCTAATTAACATCAGCTATTTGCCTGGCTCTTACATCTCTATGACATACTGATCGAGAGATGCACATATTCACACACACATAGATGTACATGTGAATAGATAGATAGATAGATAGATAGATAGATAGATAGATAGATAGATAGATAGATGATAGATAGATAGAAACACAGACAGATATATATTTCCTACAATAAAATTAAATAAAGCAGGTTATTGATCACTCCAAGTCTAAATTACCCTCTATTGAAAGAAATGCTAAAATAAATAAATATTTTAATCAAGAGGAAAGCTCCATAATGATTTAACATATGTTAAAACTAAAGGAATAAGAAGTGTGTAAACATACAATACTTCACACCTATTTTCATTCTTTTACATGTTGACATTAGTTGAAGGTTTTTGCTTTGTTTTGTTTTGTTTTTGCTTTCTTAGTCCAAAAATCAGGTGTTAATAGGTATGGATTGATACCAGGTCTTTAATTTGATTCCATTGGTCACTCCTGTCTGTTTTTATGCCAATACCAGAATGTTTTCTGTACTGTGGCAGTTCTGTAGTAGATCCAGAATTGTGATACCTACAGAAGTTGCTTTATTGTGCAGGATTGTTTCAGCTATCCTATTTTTTTTCCTTCTCCATGAAGTGGAGCATTGTTCTTTAGGGTCTATGAGAAAAGAAATTTTCTGGGATTTTAATGGGAATTTCATTGAATCTTTAGAGATGCTTTTGGTAAGATTTCCATTTTTACTATATTCAATTCTACCAAAAGAGCATGGGAGATCTTTCCATTATCTGTTATCTTCTTCCAATTTCTTTCTTCAAAGTCTTAAAGTTTTTCATACAGGTCTTGCATTTGTTAGAGTTACTCCAAGATATTTTATGTTATTTGTAGCTATTTTGAATAGTGATGTTTCTCTGATTTCTTTCTAAGCCCATTTATCATCTGTATAAAGGAGGGTTAGTGATTTTTTTTTTTAGTTAATCTTGTATCCTGCTACATTACTGAAGTTACTTAGGAGTTGTATGGAATTTCTTGGTAGAATTTTTGGGGTCACTTATATGAGCTATCATCATCCCAGCAAATAGTGAGAGTTTGACTTCTTTATAAGTTTATGGATTTTATGGTTTTTCCCCATGATCTCCTTTGTTGTCTTATTGTTCTAACTAGAACTACAAGTAAACAAATACATTGAATAACGGTGCGGTGGTGGCGCACGCCTTTTAATCCCAGCACTTTCGGGAGGCAGAGGCAGGCGGATCTGGAGTCTGAGACCAGCCTGGTCCACAGAGCTAGTTCCAGGGTAGGCTCCAAAGCCACAGAGAAACCCTGTCTTGAAAAACCAAAAATAAATAAATAAATTGAATAGATACAGAAATTATGGACAGCCTTGTCTTGTTCCTGATTTCACAGGGATCACTTTGAGTTTACCTCCATTTAGTTTGATAATGGCTGTTGGGCATGCTGTATATTGCCTTTATTATGTTTAGGTATGTTCCTTGTATCCCAACACTCTCAGAGACTTTTTATCATAAAGGGGTGTTGGATTTTGTTGAAAGTTTTCTCACCATGCTTAATGAGATGATCCTGTGTTTTTTTTTCTTCAGTTTGTTTTATGGTATTACAAACTATGATTTTCATAAGTGTTGAACCATCCCTGAATCTCTAAGATAAAGCCTACTTGGACATGGTGGATAATTGTTTTATATGTTCTTGGATTTGGTTTGCCAGTATTTTATTGAGTATTTTTGCATCAATGTTCATGGAGTAAGATTGGTCTGCAATTCTCTTTTCTCTTAGTAATGTCTTCGTGTGATTTGTGTATCGGGGTAATTGTAGCCTCATTAAAAAACTTTGGTAATGTTTCTTCTGTTTTATTATGTGTAACAATTTGAGAAGTATTGGTATTAGTTCTTCTTTGAAAGTCCTGTGAATTCTGCACAGAAACCATCTGGTCCTGGGCTTTATTTTTGGGGGAGACTTTTCATGGCCATTTCTATTTCCTTATGGTTATAGGTCTATTTCATTTTCTTTATCTAGTCTGGATTTAATTATGGGAGGATATTTATCCAGAAAATTATCCATTTCCTTTAGATTTTTCCAATTCTGTGAAATACAGGTTTTCAAAGTATGACCTGATGATCCTCTGTATTTCCTCTGTGTCTGTTTGTTATGTCCCCCTTTCCATTTCTGATTTTGTTAATTTGGATATTTTCTCTCTGCTTTTTTGGTCAGTTTGGGAAAAAGGTTTGCCTATTTTGTTGATTTTCTCAAAAAAAAAAAACCCAACTCTTGACTCATTGATTCTTTGTATTATTTCCTTTATTTCAGTTTTTCTATTTCAACTCTCAATCTGATTATTTCCTGCTTTCTAGTCCTCCTGGGTGAGTTTGCTTCTTTTTATCCTAGCATTTTCAGGGTGTTCTGTTAATTCACTAGTGTGGGATTTTTCCTGCTTCTCCTCCCCCGGTCAAGTCCCCCTCCCTCTTCAGCCCAAAGAGCTATCAGGGTTCCCTGCCCTGTGGGAAGTCCATGGACCACCCACCTCATCCAGGTCAGAATGAGCATCCAAACTGCCTAGGCTCCCACAAAGCCAATAGGTGCAGTAGGATCAAAAACCCATTGCCATTGTTCTTGAGTTCTCAGTAGTCCTCATTGTCTCTATGTTTTTTCCCAAGACGGTTTTATCCCAGGCTTTTTCAAACCCAGGTCAGCTGGCCTTGGTGAGTTCCCGGTAAAAAATTTTTAAAAAGAAAAAAAAAAAAAATAAGAGTTGCCTTGGTCTTGGGTCTCTTCGCAACAAGACGTTAAAAAGAAAAGCCTAAGGCAGGTAGTACTCTTTGCTTTCAGTCACAAGTTCTTTATCTCCACAGGAATAGTGTCACACAACCCTACAATTATTGAATCCTAGCTCTGTGAGATACAGAAGTGTGTGTGTGTGTGTGTGTGTGTATGTGTGTGTGTGTGTGTGTGTGTGTGTGTCTGCCCTAGGTTTTGTAACAAAAAATGCTCAGTCCAAGAGTTTTTAGTTCTTCATGCCTGTGGTCCCTATACCCTAAAATTCAGCACTGCCTCTTATGACTGCAAGTCATGCCCATCTTAGGAACAAAATGGATTAGCTCGGCCAAGATTTGATCATGTAGGAGGAATAAAGAACATTTGACAACAGTAGCCTTCATTATGAAAGAACCCAAGAGAAACTGACTATTTTTGTCTCTGCTTCAGTATGTACCACCTTGACTTCACTGAAGGTGATGTAATTTATAGAGCTGCATATAGCTGCATGCACACTTCAGAAACAGAGCCACTACCACCTACCTACTTGGCACTCTTACAACAGATCCGCAACAAGAAAATCCTTTCTATTTTTTTGATTTTTTATTAAAAAAAAAAAAAGTCTTTTTTCATTATACATAGTAATCCCAGTTCCCACTTCCTCCCCTCCTCCCCACCTAACCTCCCACCTCACCCCCATTCAGTCCTCAGTGAGGGTAAGACACATTGCCTTGGGGAAAATCTAAGGCCTTCCCCACTGCTATCCAAGCTGAGCAAGGTATCCATCCAAAGAAAATAGGCTCCTAAAAAGGCAGTACCAGCAGTAGGGATAAATCCTGGTGCCACTGCTAGTGACCCCATCCTCCCAGTCTGCCTCAGCCACTCAACGTTAACCACATTCAGAGAGACTAGTTTGGTCCTATCAGTCCATCTGGAGTTGGAGAGCTCCCATTAGCTCAGGTAGACTGTTTCAGCTTCCCCACTGAAGATAGAGACCACAAAGCCTAGAAGAATCAAATATCCCACCCACAACAAGCATCAACTCAGCAGCATTAGGAACACTAGAAATGCAGGAAGCATGGCAAACCCAAAGGAACAAATGAAAATAATCATTTAGAGGCTGGCTTGGAAGAAATGGCTTCTCTGACTTTACAGAAAGAAATTCTAAGAAGTGATGTTAAGGAGCTCAGTAAGTCAGTAAGCAGCAAAACAAAAACAAAAACAAAAACAAAAAAACAGTTACAAAACAGGAAAGAAAGATTTGAGCAAAATTAGAAATTCAATGAGGCATTGAAAACTATGCAAAGAGAGTAAACCTGATTCCAAAGCTGAGGAAAATGTGACTGAAGTAAACGAATCAACACAGAACTCCAACAGGAGAATCAGTCAAGAAGAAGAAAGAACTGGAAAACTTAAAGACAAGCATGTTTGTTTATTTGTTTATTTCAAACATCCCAATCATTTAAGAAAAAAAGTACAAAACCTGAAAAGGAATTTAAAAAGTATGGAACCTCAATCAGTAAGTGCGCTAATATATACACTGTGGGAATTCCAGAATTACGAACAGAAATATAATGAAAGAGAGCCTCGTCAAAGAACTGGCACTTCAAAAAAAATTTAAAGAAGAAATGTTAGGAAACATCAGAAAAAACTGACAAATGTTATTTAATAAATACATAGGAACAGGAAATTCCTGAGCTGCCAATCAGTTTTACACAAGCAAGATCACACCCAAATATACTGCAATGAAAATATCAAAACCCAAAGGCAGACTTGTTATTCTTTTGGTCCCGCCCTAGCCATGCCCACGCCCTTTAACCTCCGAACCCCGCCTGAGATCTCTCTCTCCTTCGCCATCTTTCCCCGTGTACACGCGGGCTTTTCTGTCTCCCCCCTTCTCTCTATCTCTATCTCTCTCTCTCTCTCTCTCCCTCTCCCTCTCTTTCTCTCTCCCTCAATAAATACTTATGGCTATTTCCTGCGTTTATGCGTCTGTTCCTCCACCACCGGCCGCGAGGCGCGTGCCCCCCTGCTGCTGGGAACCTTGCAGCCATTTTTCTCATGGCGAGCTCCACCAGCCCGATCGGTAATCATTTTTAATGAATAACAAATGGTGCCACGTGACTCCCGAACCAGGTTCTTTTCCACTTCTCCGGCCTACGACCCACGTGTTCCATCTGCCGCAGCTCCTCCAAACAACTAATCAGCTAACCGTGAGTGTTCCTTTCCTGCCAGTTTAACCATCTCTTCTGACCTAAGGGATTG
This sequence comes from Microtus obscurus, assembly GCA_963919715.1. Taxonomy (NCBI): domain Eukaryota; kingdom Metazoa; phylum Chordata; class Mammalia; order Rodentia; family Cricetidae; genus Microtus; species Microtus obscurus. The sequence continues at coordinate 8,320 of CAWTZC010001512.1, forward strand.
ACCATTGAGCTCCGGGCAACTCTTCGCGGTTTTTAGGGATGGGGGGACCTCCACTTGTGCCCTTCGCTGGCATTCAATTCGGCTTGTCTCCTGTGCTAAGCCCATGCCTGAGATGGCGTTAGTCAGCCCCTCAGCTCACTCGCGCCTGGAGGCCCGGGGTCTCCAGTTCTCTTTTCTTTTTTCATTCCTTTTCTTTTTTCTCTTCGTCGTGACTACTGCTATGGTGCAGTAGGCTGCTTGGTGCAGCACGGCCACTACGGTGTGGCCTGACCTCGGCTGAATCCCTCTTCCATCAGAGGCTCGAGTGGGTTCAGCCAGGTCATAGCACTCCCCCCTATGAAATCGGCCGCCTTTTCCTAGGGCTTGTGAGTGTTCATGTCATCTGCATCTCGCCTTAACAGGAAGCCGTTCTCGTTGTAGGCTTGAGGAACCACAGTCTTTGCGAGTGTTTTCGCGGTCTTAACCACGGGAGCCAAGCCATCCAGACCTATCACTCCCGGCCTCATGTTTTAAATGCCTCACACTTATCAGTCTCTGTAAATGGCGAGTTTTTCGGTTCCAGCCTTTTGTCCCTCCCCTCTGTGGCTTTCGTTATGGCATGGCAGGCTTTCCAACAGAGCAGACTACACGTGGCGGTCGCCATCTTGGCTGAGAGCCAGATGGGTCAGGTGAACTTTTCACCATCTCGGCTGAGAGCCAGATCATGTGACCACACTCTCCCGGTTTCACTCTGCCTTCTCACCCGGTTTTCACTAAAATCCTCATGCTAACTCTGTTAAATATGTTTTGAGCAATGGCAAATGTCTCTGATAGGGCCCGTCAGAGGCGTCCACGTTGCTCAATTCTTGTTCACTCTCTCAATGCATAATAATTGTTTATTACATCTCATTTCAGACTACAAAATCATGAGTCTTATATTTTAAGACTGGTACATACCCTTAAATCTCTTAAGCTGTTTTCTACCATTGGCCATTGCTGGCATTAACCTTCCATTGCCAGAAGTTTCTTCTTTCTGCCCTTTTACAAATGTGGACCTTACCTGTTAAGAGCCAGTATATTGCAGCTATATTTAATCCAACCCTCAACTGCTCAGAGATCTGGGGGAATGTGATATTTAAGTATTTAATTATTAAAAACTTTTCACAACACCAAAAAAAAGAGACAGGTTGGCTCTAGCAGCAGCTCTCTGCTCCCTCCAAAGAAGACAGACACATGGAGAACAACGTCCTTCTGCATTTTGCTTCGACTGCAGAGCGGCCCAACCATTGGGAAAACCTGCCTTTCATCTAAACAAGAGATCTCTAGACGTGGACAGAATCGCTGGAATCGACAGCCTAGCTGCTCAGGTCAAGGTAGGCCTGTCTTCCTACAGATTTCTTAGCCCACAGGATCTTCTGAGGAGCCTGGCAGGCCCTGCGCTAAACAGCAAAGCTCAAGTGCAACCTTTAGCGACCATGGAGGACCCCAAAAAGAGTAGCTCTGGGTGCCAACCAAGAAGTTCTCTGTCATTTTTTAATCAGTAACTCAAGTAAAATCTTATACTTCTCAAAAGATCTCTGACAGTCTGACAGCTGAGAGGTTTTGCCAGGTTGAGGTTTTTGTAAGGTGACCTCACCAAACAAATTTCAAATCAAATTTATCTCTTATGCTACAGTCATTATATGTCTAAAACTTCTGTTTTCACAAACCCAAGGAGTTCTCTTGAGTTCCAGGGAGCCGAATTAAAACAGGTCAGATACCCCCTCAATTCCCTGTTCCTAAAATTTCTTTTTCTTTCTTTAATTTAACTTTGTTCTTTGTCCTGCCAATACCTTATGCCATGCCACAAACACCTGTCAAAAGCAAAGGAACCAGCTATGCCAGGATGCTCCCAGCCTTCTCTTGCCCCCCCAAGACGACGCCCACAATCAGCCGGAAGCAGTCTTGAGAATTCACCGCCCCAATTCCTTCAAACTGGACCGTCTAATTTGCTTTTTTTATTAAAAGCAATATGTGCAAATGTTCTTCTTTTGGTCCTGCCCTAGCCACGCCCACGCCCTTTAACCTCCAAACCCCACCTGAGATCTCTCTCTCCTTCGCCATCTTTCCCGTGTACATGCGGGCTTTTCTGTCTCCCCCTTTTCTCTCTCTCTCTCTCTCTCCCTCGTTTTCTCTCTCCCTCAATAAATACTTATGGCTATTTCCTGCATTTATGCGTCTGTTCCTCCGCCACCAGCAGTGTGTGCCCCCCTGCTGCTGGGAACCTTGCAGCCGCTTTTCTCATGGCGAGCTCTACCAGCCCGATCGGTAATCATTTTTAATGAATAACAAGACTTGAAAACAGTAATAGAAAAACAAATTTCCTACAATAAAAGAAACTTCTATATTGAAAGGCAGGAAGAGAGGATGGTGATATGGTCAGAGCACAGAGAGAAAAACATTTTAAACAAAGCATCATTAGCCCAGCAAAGCAGATACCAGAAGGCAGGAAGGAGAGCAGTGGGAATGGAGGGGTTCTTCTCACTGACTTGTTCTCCATATGCTCAGTTTGCTGTCTTCTAATTCCCAGGACTAACTATCAAGGGGTAATACCACACACAGTGGGCTGCACCTCTCACATCAATTATTAATCAAGAAAATCAATTGTCATTTAACCCCAAAACAGAGAAAATTCATGCCATTTACAACATGCAAATTAAACTTGAGATAATTGCTGCACAGAGACACAAGTTAGAAACTAAGTCAAATATGGCATGTTCATACTTAAATACAGAACCTATAATAAACTCATAGAGAGTTAAATAATTATCACAAGGATGGGTTTGTGAGTATTGGAAAGACAAACACTGGTCAAGTATAAAAACCTTCAGTTAAACTAAAGGAAAAACTCTAAGAGGTCCACCAGACAATACATTGAATATAGTCAACAACAGTGCATTATATACTTGAAAATCACTGTTAATAGATTTTAAATGTTCTTACCATTCATGGTTCCCTCTCCCTCACACACATGAACTTGTATAAGCAATGCATATTATAACAATGCTGCCATTCTTTTTTATAAAATATTATAAATTTACAAGACCGCGAGGGGGGCACCCACCCACTGAGACAGTGAGGTTGATCTATTGGAAGCTCACCAAGGCCAGCTGAACTGGGACTGAAAAAGCGTGAGATAAAACCAGACTCTCTGAATATGGTGGACAATGAGGGCTACTGAGAAGCCAAGGACAATGGCACTGGGTTTTGATCTTACTGCATGTACTGGCTTTGTGGGAGCTTAGCCTGTTTGGATTGGACTGCCCACAGGGCAGGGAACCCTGACTGCTCTTCAGACTGGAGAAGGAGGGGAGTAGGGTGTGGGGAGTGGGGGGAGGTGGAGGGGAAAGGGAGGTGGGGAGAAGATGGAAATTTTTAATAAAAAATAATTTATAAAATATTGCAAGTTCCATGTAACTTAACTCATTCTCAAAGCAATTCTGTAATTTGATATTATAATTATTACTTACAGAAAAGACCTTGTCTAAAAAAAAAAAAACTGGCCTAAAACATAAGGGAAGGTTACAGAGACATGACTCAGCAGTTACAGATACTTACTACCCTGCAAAAGACCGAGGTACTGTTCCCAGTACCCCCATGAGGTGGATCATAACCACCTTGAAACTTCCTAGTTCAGGAGCTCCAATTCCCCAGAGAGATCCACTGGCACCACATAAGTGTAGTGCCCAAAACTCAAGCGTAAGGTGATAAATCTTTAAATTATATATACAGGTGAAAATTTTAAGATCAAAGAAGAATGAAACAGTAGATATGTCTCTTATCATCTGATGTGCAATTGAAGGAAAAGAAACAATGCAATAAATGATCTCCAGCATTCCCTGGGGTAGGGGCAAAGTACCAGAAACCTAAATTCAGTTAGTTAACAACATTTATACATTCTTAAAACAGTCAATGTTTATATTTTATACTTCCAATTCCCTCCTCGATAGTTCCTTAAAACACTAATCTCCAGTAAGTAATTAATCTAATGACACTCAAAAGCCCTCCCTAGTATAATTTTTATGTACTGCGATAGTAATGTGTCCTTTCCTATCAGGATTTCCCCCGAGCAAAATAAAACAAGTACAACATATTTTAAAATCATTTCACAGATCATGTCCTCAGAAATATGATATAATTAGTCTTTATCGACATTACTCATTTAATTAAATTATGAATTAATTAAATGACAAAAGGATGAAAACATCAAAAATTAGCATCCCATTGATATCAATATGTCAAAATGAGAATGTCATTACTGATACAAATATTTAAATTGATAGGTTCATAAGTAAAGAATAAAATTTTGCTGTTACCAAGCATTTTACTATGGCAGAGCTAAGTATTCTTTTTAACGTATGAGAACAGAATTATGTATTTCCCATACCATATGTAAAACATTTTGAAAGGCAGCACAACAAGAAAATATTATCTGTAATCTTAAACTAGGTTAATGGGGGCTGGTGCTTTTGTTGTTGTTTGGGTACCACCACCATAAAACTTTAGTGTTTCAGAAGAAGTGACACATGCTTAAAAAAGACTAAGTGTTGTAAGAGGAGCAGCCGGCTGTGTTCCCCGCGGCCGCCCGCGCCAGCTCAGCTTATGCCCCAGTGCTCTTGCAGGCTGTATTCATTTAAACACTGCCTGGCCCATCAGTTTTAGCCTCTTGTTGGCTGCAGCTCTTACACCTTGACTAGCCCATTTCTGATAATCTGTGGGCCGCCAGTGCCTTACCGGGAGATTCTAGCCTGCGTCTCTCTGGAGTAGAACATCATGGAGACTCCTTCTCAGCTTCTCTTTCCCAGAATCCTCTTCTACTGTCTACTCTCCACCCACCTAAGGGTTGGCATCCTATCAATGGGCTCAGGCAGTTTCTTTATTTTAACCAGTAAATCAGCAGATAAGATACAAGACCCACCTCCATCATTTCCCCTTTTTCTGTTTAAACAAAAAGGAAGAAACTGCTTTTTAACATAGTAAAATTACATATAACAAAACAATTTATCAAATAAGAATTACAGTTACAGCTCATTATATCTACTTTATCTTTTGTTATAACTTTTGGAGAAAACTATAACTAACCATTCTTCAACTCCATCAAAGACTTCCAGAAGGATATAATACTATTTAAACAAACAAGAAATCCAAATTCTAGAAATGACAGAGACATCTACGCTGCCTGGACAGTCACCCAAAGTTCCTCTGTACCAGTTGAGCATCCATCTTTGGCCTTCAGGCCCTACAGTATCCAGCAGACAGTTCCATGAAGCAGGAAGGCAAAGACAGTTCAGTCACTCTCTGCTGTGTCCTGCAGAATGTCTCTTGAAAACTCCCAAAGATCAAGGAACCCGAAAGAAGACCATACCATCTCTAGGCAAGTTCAGCAGTCCTCTCTCTGTGGGTTCCCTCGTCCAGCCTATGCATCAGTCCAGGCAAGAGCAGTCTCTTGCCCAAATGTCTATCAAACTCCACAAGGATCCTCTTTGATGACCATCTTCCTTCCGAAGCAGATTAGGCGCTGCCAGAAGAGCAGAGTGTTTCATTGTCATGAAAAGTCCCAAGTCATCAAAACATTTAGAATGCTATATTCTATAATCTTTGAAAGATATGAAGAATGCCTATCTAAAATATATCTATGTACATCTAGAAAATCACCCAACTAACATATTAACTAATAGCAACTATCTATTAACAACCTATATACATTACATTTTTAAATGAACTACACAATCACAATACCTTAATCAGGATCAGAAATACATTTACATATAACAAAATTGACCTTAAATTTAAATCACTAAAAAGCAAAATCCATATCAATGTAAATCGTATTATTACCTATACCATTTCCCCCTTTAAATGTAAAAAAACACTTATAAACCATATTTGGGAACATAGGCGCAGTTTTCTCTCCAAACTGCTTCCTGCTGAATGAGGCGTCGTTAATTAGGTCTTTTATGGTACTAACCTGTGTGCTAGTTTTATCTCCGTTGGCAGTTGAGTGGAAGTAATTTTTTTGAGGTGTTTACAACCTTTTAGGAGGCGTGGTCTATCATACCAAATCGGAATAGATGCAATCCACAGGGTCTGGTCCTCTGTGAAAACAAAACCCTTTCCAGCATCATATCCTTAGACCCAAATTTTGAAATTGTAATACCCTTATATCCATTCTGGTTTAGCTTGGCAGCCCATGTAATGAAATGACTCTCTGTAGTTAGCTCCTTTATAGTCAAAAATTTTAAAAAAAACCACAATGTACATAATCCAGACTCTCTGTGAATTTTCCATTTTTACGTGGCTTATTTTTCTTTATTTCTTTTAATCTCTTAACTCTCTGTACTCTGTCTCTTTAAAGATTTTACCTTTTTAATTTTAAAGGCATTAACTTTATTTTTTCTCTCTATATATTTTTTTCTCTCTCAAGCCTACGTACATTCATCCAACATTCTGATCCATTTAGTGGTCTGTCTGAATCTGTTTTACTGTGAATCTGTAATATTTTTTTTTTACTATCCAGGAGCATTTCTTAAAATGTTAAGCACTTCTAAAAAACTTTCAAGTTGCATTTTGTACAGTATAGCCTGTACCCTGCCAAGTCTAAACCTTGCTGCGCTATTATTATGGTAATTAAGGCAGTTCCTGCCTTGGTCAGCACAGTTTAGCATGGAGCAGCAGCAGCTCCTGCACTCAGATCTATTTAGTGCGCCTGAGCTGCGCACAGTTCAGGCTTACAACAAGTCCATTGGAGCCGCACTCAGCAGTTTAATTCTGAGACTGGCGTGCAGCACAGAAACTCTTTTTCTTTCAATCCCAAGCGGGAACACAAAAATCCAGTCCATAAAAGCCTTGAAATGCTTTAAAGCCAGAGTTCCTTTGGCAGTACATTGGGAGGCTTCGCACTTTAAAATGACGCAGCTTTTTTTCTGCTGCTGTTGCTGAATCAGGAAATCTCTACGACACGCCACCAACAAACAACAAAACTGCGTTAAACTCTGTTTAAAATTAAGGAAGGCTCTCTCAGGTTTTTTAGTGGATTTAGCCCATCATGTCTGGCGCCAATTTGTTGTAAGAGCAGCAGAGAGCTTGTGTTCCCCCGCACCGACCGCCGCATGGCTCAGCTTATACCCCGAATAACAACACACAAACTGTATTCAACCAAACACTGCCTGGCCCATCAGTTTTAGCCTCTTGTTTATTTCTCTTTTACCTTGACTAGCCCATTTCTGATAATCTGTGTAGCACCCATGGTGTGCTTGCCGGGGAGATTCTAGCCTGCGTCTCTGGAGTGGAAACATCATGGAGACTCTTCTCAGCTTCTCTTTCCCAGAATCCTCTTCTGTCTACTCCACCCACCTAAGGGTTGGCCTATCAATGGGCTCAGGCAGTTTCTTTATTTTAACCAATGAAATCAACAGATAAGATACAAGAACCACTTCCATCAACTAAGGGTTCCTAGCTGTGGTC
>CAWTZC010001513.1:0-30294 GCA_963919715.1 Microtus obscurus
AAACTAGGTCGATTTCGGAGGACATTTGGAGAGGGTGGTGGCTCCTTTGTCTGGGGTGGTCGAAGCCTGGTACACCAAGCGGGGTCGGCTCCTTTGTTGAGGGACGCCCAGGCAGCGGGGAGATCGGATCCGGGTGCCAGGAGGGGCTTGCACGATGGGGTGAGTGAGTTGAATGGGGCAGCCCGGGGAAGAAGCTCAGATGCTCCCCCACCCCTCCTGCACTTCCTACTGGCTATGGTGTACCCCGATACCTCCTCTCCATTCCTGTCCCACATAGCTTGGTACCTGCAAGGCCCTCCCCCACTACCTCTGAACCCTCTTTGAACCACACAACAGCTCCAAGCTCAGCCTGTTTGGGCGCTGAGACAGGGTCGAACTGGGGAGGACATTCGGGAGGGTGGTGGCTCTTTGTTAGATGGGTGAAAGCGGGGGGCCCTTGTTCGCGGGACGCCCAGGAGAGGGAGATTGGATCCGGGTGCCAGGAGGGGCTTATCGCTGGGGACGGTCCTGCCTACACTGAAGAGATACACCAGAGACACAGGCACAGCAAAGACAGATAAGACACCAGGCCTCTCTTGGCTTCATTTGAAAGAGGAGATGGGAAGTGCTCAATGCAAGAAGGCCTCTCCAACAACCTGACAAATGACATCACCAGAACCAATCCCGAAATAAGAAGAATTGAAAATCCTACCGAAGGAAGTAGAAGAAATCGACCCAAAAGTGAATTTTTTGAAAATAATAGAAGACCTAAACAGGGAGGTGAAAAATTGCATGAACAATTAGAGATTACAAACAAAAAAAGGTGGAGGAAATAATAATTAAAGATACCCAAGAAAACCAAGAGAAAAAGAAAATGCAATCAAACAGGTAAGGGAAATGGTTTAAGACCTGAAGAATGAAATGGAAGTAATGAAGAAAACACAAACCGAGTGGACAAGGTGGAGAGGGAGAAATCTGGGTAAAAAAGGAACTGGTAGAGACAAGTACTTACCAAAAGATTACAAGAGTAGAAGAAAGAATGTAGATAATTGAAGATACATAGAGAAAATTAATATACTGATCAAAGAAAACAGCAAAACCAATAAATTCTCATCACAAAACATTCAGGAAATATGGACACAATAAAAAGACTAAACCTAAGAAGTTAATGGGATAGAAGAAGGAGAAGAAAATTCAATGGTTAGAAAATAATTTAATAAAATTATAGAAGAAAACTTTCTAGCCTAAAGAAAGATATTAATTATGAAGCAACAGAACACCAATAGACTGACCAGAAAAAAACATCTCCTCGCCACATAATAATCAGAACACAAAACATCAGAATAAAGAAAGAATATTAAGAGCTGCAAAGGAAAAAGGTAGTTATTATAAAGTAAAAATCAGACTTACTCCTGACTACTCATGGAAAAGGAAAGCAGAAGGTGGATAGATGAATGAAAAGAAAGGATGAAGCAGACTATATACCCAGCCAAGCTTTCGTTACTATAAATGGAGAAAAGCAAAATTTTCAGGATAAAAACAAATTTAAACAATAGTAGCACAAATCAGCCACAGAAAGTAATAGAAGGAAAATCAAAAACCAAGGAGACCAACAATGACCACAATAACTCAAACTTCTAGACACCCTTTAAAGCGCAACTAAAAGAAAGCAAACACACAAACCCATGACAAAAAAGGGACCAGAGTTAGCAAACCACTGGTCATTAATATCCCTTAATGTGTCAATGGACTTAACTCACCCATAAAAATAAGAGATTGGATAGAAACAGGATAACATTTCTGTTAATAAGAAACACACCTCAACCACAAAGATAGGCACCTACTTAGAGTAAAGGGATGGGAAAAGGATAAGCAAATGGACCAAGAAACATAGCAGGTGTGGCATACTAATTTCTAACAAAGTGACTTCAAACTAAATAATCAGAAGAGATGGAGAGGGATATTTTATACTCATAACAGGAAAATTGATAGGATGAGGTTCAATCCTGAATATCTATGCACCCTAATATAAAAGCAACCCAATATGTAAAAGAAACATTACTAAAACTCAAAGACGACATCAAACCGCACACACTAATAGTAGGAGATCTCAACACCCTCTTACCAATGGAAGTAATCAGACAGAAACAATAGAAAAAAAGAATTAATGGAGGTATTGAATCAAATGGACTTTAACAGACATCTATAGAACATTCCACCCAAATAGGAAAGAATATACCTTCTTCTCTGCAGCTCATGGAACCTTCTCGAAAATGACACATGTAAAAAGCAAACTTCCCACAGTTACAAAAAAATATCATAACCACCTGTGTTTATAGATCACACGGACTAAAGTTAGAATAAATAAAATACCCCCAGAAAGCTGCAAACCAGGAAACTGAAGAAGTCAACTATTGACCCAACCTGGATTAAAGAAGAAAAAGAAAGAAATTAAAGTTCTGAATTCAATGAAAATAAAGAATCAACATACTCAAACTTATGGGACACTTTGAAAGCAGTCCTAAGGGGAAAGTTCATAGCCCTTAGTGCCCACTTAAAGAAAAACAGAGAAAGCATACATTGGAGACTTAACAGCCCACCTGAAAGCTCCTAGAAAAAAAGAAGCAGACTCACCTAGGAGGAGTAGAAGACTGGAAAATAGTCAAACTGAGGGCTGAAATCAACAAAATAGAAACACAGAAAACAATCCAAAGAATCAATGAAACAAAAAGCTGGTTCCTGGAGAAAATCAACAGAAATTGATAAACCCCTATCCAAACTAATCAAACGGCAGAGAGAGAATCTGCAAATTAATAAGATCAGAAATGAAAAGGGGGACATAACCACAGACATAGAGAAAATTCAGAGAATCATTAGATCTTACTACAAAAGCCTGTATGCCACAAAACTGGAAAATGTAAAAGAAATGGACACTTTTTTAGATAAATACCATATACCAAAGTTAAATCAGGACCAGGTGAGCAATCTAAATAGACCTGTCAGTCGCGAAGAATTAGAAGCTGTTATCAAAAACCTCCCTACCAAAAAAAAGCCCAGGACCAGACGGTTTCAATGCAGAATTCTACCAGAATTTCCAAGAAGACCTAATTCCTATACTCCTTAAGGTATTTCACAATATAGAAACAGAAGAGTCATTGCCAAATTCCTTTTATGAAGCTACCATCACTCTGATACCAAAACCACACAAAGACTCAACCAAGAAAAGAGAATTACAGGCCAATCTCACTCATGAACATCGACGCAAAAATCCTCAACAAAATACTGGCGAACCGTATCCAAGAATACATTAGAAACATTATCCATTATGATCAAGTAGGCTTCGACACCAGAGATGCAAGGCTGGTTCAACATACGAAAATCTATCAATGTAATCCATCATATAAATAAACTGAAAGAAAAAACCATATGATCATTTCCTTAGATGCTGAAAAAGCTTTTTGACAAAATTCAACATCCCTTTATGATAAAAGTCTTGGAGAGATTAGGGATACAAGGGGTCATACTTAAATAGTAATAAAAGCTATTTAGCTAAACCGACAGCTAACATCAAATTAAATGGAGAGAAACTCAAAGCCATCCCACTTAAATCAGGAACACGACAAGGCTGTCCACTCTCCATACCTCTTCAATATAGTGCTTGAAGTTGTTAGCAATAGCAATAAGACAACATAAGGGGGATCAAGGGGGATTCGAATTGGAAAGGAAGAAGTTAAACTTTCGTTATTTGCAGATGATATGATAGTCTACATAAGCGACCCCAAAACTCCACCAAAGAACTCATACAGCTGATAAATGCCTTTAGTAATGTGGCCGGATACAAGATCAACTCCAAAAAATCAGTCGCCCTCCTATACACAAAGGATATGGAAGCAGAGAGGGAAATCAGAGAAGCATCACCTTTCACGATAGCCACAAACAGCATAAAATATCTCGGGGTAACTCTAACCAAAGAAGTGAAGGATCTATTTGACAAGAACTTAAGGCATTGAAGAAAGAAATTGAAGAGGATACCAGAAAATGGAAGGATCTCCCCTTGCTCTTTGGATTGGGAGGATCAACATAGTAAAAATGGCAATCCTACCAAAGGCAATTTATAGATTCAATGCAATCCCCATCAAGATCCCATTAAAATTCTTCACTGATCTTGAAAGGACAATAATCAACTTTATATGGAATAACAAAAAACCCAGGATAGCCAAAACAATCTTGTACAATAAAGGTACTTCTGGAGGCATTACCATCCCTGACTTTAAACTCTACTATAGAGCTACAGTAATGAAAACAGTGTGGTATTGGCATAAAAATAGAGAAGTTGACCAATGGAATCGTGTAGAAGACCCCGGATCTTAACCCACAAACCTATGAACACCTCATTTTCGATAAAGGTGCTAAAAGTATACAATGGAAGAAAGAAAGCATCTTCAACAAATGGTGCTGGCACAACTGGATGTCAACCTGTAGAAGAAAGAAAATTGACCCATATCTATCACCATGCACAAAATTCAAGTCCAAATGGATCAAAGACCTCAATATCAATCTGAACACACTGAACCTGATAGAAGAGAAAGTGGGAAGTACCTACGAACAGATGGGCACAGGCGATCGCTTCTTAGGTATAACCCCAGCAGCACAGTCATTAAGGGCAACATTGAATAAATGGGACCTACTGAAACTGAGAAGCTTCTGTAAAGCAAAAGACACTGTCACTAAGACAAAAAGGGAACCCACTGACTGGGAGAAGATCTTCACCAACCCCGCAACAGACAAAGGTCTGATCTCCAAAATATATAAAGAACTCAAGAAACTAGACTTTAAAATGCTAATTAACCCAATTAAAAAATGGGGCACTGATCTGAAGAGAGAATTCTCAACAGAAGAAGTTCAAATGGCCAAAAAGGCACTTAAGGTCAGTGCTCAGCCTCCTTAGCGATCAGGGGAAATGCAAATCAAAACAACATTGAGATATCACCTTACACCTGTCAGAATGGCTAAAATCAAAAACACTAATGATAGCCTTTGCTGGAGAGGCTGTGGAGAAAGGGGTACCCTCATCCATTGCTGGTGGGAATGCAAACTTGTGCAACCACTTTGGAAAGCAGTGTGGCGGTTTCTCAGGAAATTTGGGATCAACCTACCCATGGACCCAGCAATGCCACTCTTGGGAATATACCAACGAGATGCCCGATCATATGACAAGGACATTTGTTCAACCATGTTCATAGCAGCATTATTTGTAATAGCCGGAACCTGGAAACAACCTAGATGCCCTTCAATGGAAGAATGGATGAAGAAAGTATGGAATATATATACATTAGGAATACTACTCAGCGGTAAAAAACAATGACTTCGCGAATTTTGCATGCAAATGGATGGAAATAGAAAACACTATCCTGAGTGAGGTAACCCAGACCCAAAAGGATGAACATGGGATGTACTCACTCATAATTGGTTTCTAGAGATAAATAAGAAGGTCAGCGAGTCTATAATTTGATATCCTAAAGAAACTAAATAAGAAGGTGAACCGAAAGAAAAACATATAGCTATCCTCCTGGTTATGGGAAGTAGACCAGATTGCCGGGCAAAAATTTGGGATCTTGGGGGTGTGGTGGGGAGGGGGGGGTGAGGGGAGAAGTGGGGAGAGAAATGTGAGAAGGGGAGGATGGGGGGAACCTGGGGGGAAACGGGATGTTTGGGATAAAGGAAGGTTGGTTAGGGGAGCAGAGAAGACACACATCTTAATTAAGGGAGCCATCTTAGAATAGAAAAAAAAATATAAAATAAAAAAAACAGTTTCCAATAGAGAGAGCTTAAAGCTGCCTAACAGGTACTCAAACAGGTAAAATATAAATCAACAGGTAAAGTATACAATAATCAACAAATACAGTATATTAATTATAATGCAGCTATGGCAAGTGTGCATATTAAATATAAAACTTATTCTACAACATTTTTATAAAAAAATGCTGTTTATGGTAAAATCTTCTCAAGTTTTGCCAATTAAGATATTAAACTCTTAATTTAAACCAGTAGCCTGTCTGGTACAAAAGGGCAGGATAAAAGCTAAAAAATGGCTTGATCCCCAGATGATTATTGCTACAATTCACACAACTGTTATTTTGCTAATGTTATAGCAAAAAAATCCCTTAAAGGATTTTATGCTAAATTTTACAAATGGCTCTTCCAATGGAGGAACTGCATATATGGCTAATAATAATAAAAAAAAATATTGTGGAGCATAATAGGCTCCTTGTAAGCAGCTTATGAAACTTGGCAAGTAGATTCAGATGCAAACGGATCTGACATGATAACACCAAGCTGACCTTTGCTAGGGCAAGGTGGAAAAGCCCCTTGCAATGCATTATGAAAAAACCTGACCTATATATATTTGGGGTCGAGGATATGTTTATGCTTTTTTCACAGAAAGAAAATAAAAGCTGGGCCTGATGTCGAGGCTGCGCTGCGGACACAGAGGAGTTCCTGAGGCGATTGCAGAGAGGTCCTTAGTCTGGCTTTTCCTGCCCCCAAGGAGAGGAGTCCCTGATAACAGAACCTGCTTGCTCCCTCTACAGGGTGTCAATTCTGCCTCCTGAGTCCAGGGAGACCCGGCTGAGATAATGCCAGGATGTGCTTCAGATAGCTGAATCCAGCTCACCTCACCCAGGAATCCCACCGAGCCCCGAAAGCACAAGTGCTAAACTGCTTCTGCAGCTTGAACTCTGGTCTGCTTTGGAGCTGGAGATGCAGACTGGACATCAGACTGTTTTAATCTTTGGGACACAGAACTCATTGTAATTAAAATACTAAACCTCTTCACTTAAGAAGGGGAAAGATTGGGGTTCCTGAGACTGTTGCTCAGAGTCGAAAATGGTGGTGTTTGACAACAATGTATGCTCATTGTACTTTTACTGAAATTGATCTAATGATATTTGTAACTGCTTATAGATGTTGGGAAAGGTTTGGCACATGCTGTAAAGTGTTTGGGTTTAATGCATATGTTAAGAATTTTAGACTTTGATCCCTTTTTCACCTCCCTAATTGATGGCAGGCAAGCACACGTAACTTTTTGTGGAGTAGGCATTTAGGAAGGAGGACATACCATGGGCCAGACTAAAAGGTGAATACTGGGTTTGGAAGGTGCCCCTTTCTTCTTGTCTGGAGATGGAGGTTATTGGTGCCAAAATTAGTATCATATCTTTTGTTTAAGGAGCACCTCACAGATTTTTCATTAATGATAGATACAGGGGGCCCAATGACGGGAGTTAGTGTGGATCCTCACCTAAATTTCCAAACCATACAGAGGCCGTAGAGGCCGGCTCAACATGGCATGGTTTTTAGGTACGAGGGCGTCTCCACATAGCCTAAGACAGGGTGCCCTGTGATCTGCTTACTTTAATCCTACTAGATACCTTTTATTTGAGAAGCTCCAAGAAACTAATGCTACTCATAAGGCACCCCTCTGTTCCCAGGAGAGGTAAATTGCTTCACCAGTCGAGAGGAGGGTCTCTCCTTGTCCCAGTCCCTTCTCCTTTAGATCTGACACCATGGTTGACTCTGTCTTGGTGCCCTCCACCCATAACTACTTGCCTTTTATATAAGAAAGGAGGGAATATGTTGGGAGCCGTTTCCCCCCTAAAGATTGTTACAGAAAACATCACCTTGGGGAGCCTGCAGGAACCCCAAACCCATAATTATGTTAAGAATAGTCCCTATTGGCAAAACCTGCCCCACACCCAATTAGCTATTCGCTAATTGCTAACGAACCTAATCTGATAGCGGAACTGCCTTAAATTCCAGCTATCCAGGGAACTAGGTGTGGCAACTCCTGACTTTTGGCCTACCCGACGGATGTAGGTTACGTGACTGGGACCACGCCGGCCAGATTCCATGCTCCTGTGCCCCTGCTCCCCAAGCCCTCATTCAGGGGGGTATATAAGTTGTTAAGCCCTATCCCTAATAAACGGAGGCTTTGACAAAAATAAAAAAGATAGATATAGGCTAAATCAATATGTAAGAATTAGCCAAATAAGAAGTTAGATCTAATGAACCAAACAGTGATTTAATTAATACAGTTTCTGTGTTGTTATTTCCGGTTCTGGGAGACCAGGACAAACAAGGGGCCTCCTTCAACATCATTGACTTAATTGATTTGAGGAGACCCAAAATGAAAGTGGGTGGTTCCACTCCTGGAGTTGCTTATTGTTCTATGTAAGATTAGAGAATGCAAGCTAAAGACCATGTATGTTTTTATTTATTCCTGTCTCCTTGACTGTGTCTAGGACCTGACTAGTTGTTTTAACATCCTGTTGCCTTGTCATCTCCAAAAGAGATGGATTGTAAGTTACAAATGTGAACTAAAAAGTCTCCCTAAAAAAAAAAAAAAAAAAAAAAAAATTATTTGCAAGTAGCAACTATCCTGGGGTATGAGTAACTGTTATTTTACCTTTAAGATTAATAAAGCATATTTGAATGAAAAAAAAAATGTAAATCAAAAAAAAAATAAATAAATAAATAAACTTAAAAAAAAATCAAAATATATATATTTCAAAAGTTCGTAAAATGGGCAGAAAGAATAAAGTGACTTACAGAAAAAAAAATTAATGATACTCAAAGTTGACCACAAGCCTCTACATACACAGGCACAGATGTAAGTATACACTAAAACACAAACCACAAACTTCACAAGCACACAAACATGCACACATGCAGGTACATACACCTGTGCACACACACTTGCATACACACACACACAAAGTACAAAGAGCTGAGAACATAGTTTTTAGTGTTGGGGGGCACAGAATAGAAATGTACCTATGTCAGGAGAAGTTCAAAGAGGTGGGAGAGGTCTTAGCTCAAAGAACTGAGTGGACTCATTCCTATTGTCAAGTATCCGAAGACAGAATTGATCAGCTGTGCATTTTAAATTAAGCATGCATATATTCCCCATTAATTTTATTCTCGTTGTCATTTAGGCATTAATGTCTAATTTTAATAACATAATTTGTGGCTTGAGAGCTGTCTTTACTCTGTGCTCTCTAGATTCACACCTGAATGAATGAAATAGAATTTATATCTGGGGAAAGGTAACAATTAATAGACCCCATAAATTAATCTATTCACCCATATACTAAGAGTGGAAAATCTAAAAAGAGGGTAGTTCAATCTAACATCTTCTATTATTATGCTTTAAAACAGAAGCCCAGGAAAATGAGATAAAAATTTACAACCCCAGACCAAAGAGCAAGTGGTATACGATGGCTACAGTGCTTGGTTTCTGGGCCTCTCAGAGTGATACCTTCAAGCAGAAATTACTTCTTTTAATAAAAATTATGTGATCTGTATATCAGATCAAATATAAATGTTTATAGTTTTACTGATACATAAAGAAGACATTAAAATATGATTTATTCTAGATGCTGGACAATTAGGAATAAGATGATGGTGGTGATAGGAGCATAAACATAAAGAGACGTACAGGCTATTAGAATGTTTTTTTTTTTAAGAAAGAAAAGGAGGGTTGCAATTAATAATATTTCATTGTCTGTGTAACTAGGATCAGGGTCATCAAATACATAGAGGTTTGCTGCCACCCCTTCATCTCCTCAGAGAACAAACACTCAGAGTCTAGGAGTGTTCTTCAGCCACAGTCCTCAGTCATTGGCCCCACAATGGCCATTGAGAGCTGGTAGCCAGAGTACAGTATCTAGGCCAGCAGATTCCTTCCATTTTCCAAACAGTTCAGCTTTTCTCCATCTAAATCCTTCTTCTGTTAGTATCAGCAGCTGTTTTCTTAAAACTCAAGCTAACCATATTATAAACCCATGTTAACAGCCTCCTGTTGGTTCTTCAGCACCCAGAACATTAAATATAAAGTTTTCCTCCTAGCCTACCTAACAGATCTTTTAGATTCATTTTATTTTCATTCTAGGCCATTTTTCAAGTTCTTTTCTTACTATAGCCCTTGTTAGCCACCCAAACCAACCCCAGACATTGAAAGCCTTGAAACAACTCATGAATTTTGTGCATTCTAATTCGAAGCACTCTCCTTTCTATGCGACTTTTCATCCTACAAAGCAGATATCAAATAAATGTTACATTCAGTCAAGTCGTTCCTTTATGGGACACCTGATAGTACCCATTCCCTCCCATTTAAGGCATACTTTCCTGCTCTCAGCACATGAAGCTCAAGAGCAGATGTTAAATGTCACATAACATGGACCTGACCAATGAAAATGGCATTGTCCGAGAACACAGAGACTAGCTTAAACATGGGCAGATAACGACAGCTAGATCAAAAAAACCTTCTCCTCTTGAGTCTTCTAAACCAGTTTTTAAAAGGCAAAAAATAAATATCTGATATGAAGTAATACAGTGGCAGTGGTAGGCTATTTCTGCCCTGATAAGAGAGAGTTCTGCAGGAAAACTAAGCCTTAGCCTAGGAAGTTGTAGTCAAGATAGACACATAAAAGATATGTCTAGTTACACAGAGAAACCCTGTCTCAAAAAAAGCAGCAACAACAAGATATTTTTAATGGACCGTATCTGGGCCCCTGGATTTATTTTTAATTGGCATTAAGTTTAGTTTTGTTATTGGCAAAAGGAAATGATCCAGCTGAAGCATCCTCCAGGAATGATGGATCACTATATCTCTTGTGGTTCCATAGACCTCTGTTTAAAAACTCCAGATTAGTAAGTATGGTGTTCTATTTAAGTTATTTGCTTACACAACACAGTCATGTGAACAGTGGCTGAAGCTTACTCATCTTTTGTTTCTACTGAGGTATCTGTTGGATGAATGGGGGCCAAAGAATGCAACCCCATACCATATTTCTAGTACCATTAGTTTCTTAACTTTGCAATACTCAAAAGCCAATGAGTCCTGCATGCCCCCATTCCCTTCAATTGTGCCAGGATTTCCTGTGAATACAGAGGTGGCAAGTAGTTCCAGACGGTCTTGCAAATCTCCGAGATCATGAACTACCTGTTCCAGTGGAATGAGGCATAAGTGAGAATTTCCCTGAGACTAATGTGCTTAGAAATAGGACATTGAATTTTTATATTACATTCTATTTTATTGAAATTACTGCGAAATCTAATGATTTTATACACAAATTATGAAAAATAAAGCTCAATCCAACCATCCAATCTTTTTGGCTAATAGTGCCATAGATAAAGATAAAATAAATGCCAACTTTTTCAAAGTGTTATCTCAAGGTGAAAACAACATTAGGTAATAGTGTATATTTTCCTTCTTTACTTATTTCTCTATTTTCAAATTATAAGTATGAATTTATAGTAAGAAAATAACTGTCTTTTTACTTTACAAATGTGACACTCTGCATCTATGTCTGGTTTTTGTAACTTTTCTTCAACTCTTTTCCTCCTGTCTGTTCATTTTGCCCGATTCCAATGTGTGTTGGGTTTTGTTTTATCTTTTACTTATTTAGTATTCCTTAGATGTCTGTTTGTTTTCCAATGAGAGACAAGAAAGGGGGTGGATCAAGATAAAAGGGGAAGTAGGGAGGAACCAGAAGGAGTAGAGGGAGAAGAAACTATAATCAGAATATATTGTATAAAATCTATTTTTAATAAAAGAAAAATAGTAAATAAATATGAACTTTCATTATTCAGTATCATGTACTCCTGTATGGTTCAATATATAGGAAGATGAAGGAATATATTTTGAAATGACAGAGTCTTAACCTTAAGACACATGGCACTTAAGCTGCATATGTACGTACTTCCCTGGACCCCCGACATCAGGGACAGAGTTATAAATGACAGCACTGTTCTACAGTCCACTTGATAGCATTGCAGATGTAACCCCTGACTTCTTCAGTAAAACATCCCCTCTAGGAACCCTAGGCAACCATGCCATAATCACATATTTTGTCTGAGAATATTCACTTTCTACAGGTTTAGAAATAATAAATGTGCATCATGATGTTGCACACACATGGTAGCCAAAATGAATCACATTTGCAAGAAGTCCATGCAAGCCGGGCGGTGGTGGCGCACGCCTTTAATCCCAGCACTCGGGAGGCAGAGGCAGGCGGATCTTTGTGAGTTCGAGACCAGCCTGGTCTACAAGGGCTAGTTCCAGGACAGGCTCCAAAACCACAGAGAAACCCCTGTCTCGAAAAACCAAAAAAAAAAAAAAAAAAAAAAAAAAAAAAAAGAAGTCCATGCAGTCACTCACCAACCTCTCTTCGAATTTCAGCTGAAAATAAACACAAGAAAAGTCCAGTCTCTCCCTCACTTGACAGTGTAGAGAAAAGAAGGAGAAAATCCTGACAAATGTGAATAGCATACACCAGGCACCTTAGTGCAGAAAACACTACAAATAGAAATTGGAGTCAAAAATGGTTGACCATGACCTCACCTCCATAGGATCAGTCTGGAGAGCCATGCAAATTCTTAGATCTATGCAGGCTTCATGTGATTTCCATCTAAACCTCCACAACCTGTCAATCTCAGAACCAGTCTAGACTAAATTTTCTAAAACTCATCCTAAGAGCAGCTCACAGTAAGCATCACCTGTATACCAGCAGAGATCTGTTCCTATCAGTCCACTGGCTGGTCTTAGGATCCATTCTTCTATTATGGTAAATTCCATTATGGCTCCAGTGTGATCTCAATGAACATGGAGGTGGAAAGAACTACTTAATGCCAATTACTGTATAGACACTGAACATAAGGTAACTTCAAGAGTATGTGATAGAAAGAGAATTAAAACTGAAAATCACCTTTGATTGAAGATATTAAATAATATTATAGTATAAGTCATATATTGTTTATATTCTTGTAAAAATCTGTAATTATTAAAAATATCTGTTTTTATTGTTATATTGTTTTAATAACACAGTTAGTGATACCTTTATATAACTTACCTATAAATAATTTCTGTTAATATCTTACTCATAGAATCTCTTGAAGTTTAACACCTGCCACTTTGCAAGTTCTTATAAGGTAGCTCCAGCACCACTGGGGCCGGGCCCTGGGATATAGTTTAAGAATACATGAATACAGTGTGCTCTCTGCCCACCAAAAGGCCTCAGTCTGGATGTAAAGAGACAGAGATGTAAAGAAATTACAACAAAGAAGAATGTGCCAAGTGCAAATATCTTCAAACTACAGAGTACAAACAGGCCTAAAAGGAGAGTCAGGGGAGAAATTCAGAAAATATCTTGTGAGAAGAAAATGCATCATTTGATCTGAGTCCCAAAGCACACTCAGACGTGGATGGAAAAGAGAGTGTACATGGCAGGGTGTAGAGACATGTAAATCCTACTCCCCAAAAGAAACAGCAAGGACAAAGAGTTTAAGAATGCATAAAAAAGTCAGATATTATCTGGGGGAGTGCAGTATATTTGTAACCTAGAAATCAAGTGAAGGAGAAATAAGAAATGAATGTGAAGACCTTTTTTATGTCAAGAAAATACTATGAAATACATGAAACTAGAGTTCTCTTAAAAATGTGGAGTGGCGGGGCCGGAGAGATGGCTCAGTGGTTAAGAGCATTGCCTGCTCTTCCAAAGGTCCTGAGTTCAGTTCCTGGCAACCACATGGTGGCTCACAACCATCTGTAATGAAGTCTGTTGCGCTCTTCTGGCCTGCAGACATACACGCAGACAGAATATTGTACACATAATAAATAAATATTTTTTAAAAATGTGGAGTGGCTGGAGCGACAGCTCAGCAGTCAATAGCACAGGCTGCTCTTACAAAGGTCCCACTTTGGACTCCCAGAACCCACATGCTGACTCACAACCATCTGTAACTCCATTTCTAGGATTCGGTGCCTTCTCGGGCATGCATGCAGTATACAGACATACACACAAGCGAAGCAATCAAACACATAAAATAAATTATAACTTAACATTTATTTTGAGATGCACATGGTGACAGATACCTCTACATAGTAAGATTCTGCCTCAGAAAAGAGTTAACTAAGGTAGAAAAGGTGCATAAATTTAATATGTGTTACTTGAGTTTGAGTATATGTACACATTCACAACACCAAAGCAAAGCACTAAGATAAATATCTTGACTTTCAAAATGTTTTCATGTTGGGTTATGTTTGTGTCGTTATTATTGGTTGTTTGTTTCAACCAGAACTTTTGTTTGAAAAAGTATTATATGTTATAGTATGCACATGTTCATACAGTATGTTCACTTGTGCCTGCAAATGCTCATACATGGAGGCTGACATTATGTGTCTTTCTTAATCACTGCCCATATTATTTTTTGAACCTGGACAATCAGCTATGCTGCCTGGCCAGCAAGGTCTGAGTATCTGCCTGCCTCCTTCTCCTGGGTGCACTATCATGTCTAACCTTTTATGTGGAGTGTCAAGGATCTAAAACAGGCCTCACATTTGCCCAGGCAGTACTTTATCTACTGATCCATCTACCTCATCAAACCCCCAGGGCTCTGACACATACCCATGCATAGGACTAGTTGATAACAGTAGGAGTTCAGTAACACACTCCTTTCTAAAATATTTTTATTTCCTCAGTAAGACAAGCTTTATACCCATTGAGATACATGACCCTTTTGTCTCTCTTCAGCTTCTCACAGCCACCATTATACTCTATGCTTCTAAGTATGATGATTTTGCCTTCCTCTTGTACGTGGAATCATGTAGTGCATAACCTGTAATTGCTAGTTTGAATGTCTTAATGTCTTCTAAGTTTATCCACACTGTCACAAATTGCAGGAGTCCATAATTTTTAAGGCTGTGTAAAATAATATTCCAGGGTTTGTATGCATATTGTCACAGTTTGTTTCCTATTTCTGTAGTAAAGACCCATGAGCAAAAGCAACTTGTGGAAGAAAGGATGTACTTAGCTTACACATCCCATTCACTGTCCGTCATGAAGTGAAGTAAAAGTTAAATTCAATCAGAGTAGGAACCTGGAAGCAGGAACTGAAGCAGAGATCATGAACAGATGTTCCTTCTTAGCTTGATCTATAATAGCTTGCTCTGTTTGTTTTCTTGAAGAACCCAGGGCTTCCATCACAGGGCTATCACTGCCAACAGTAGAGTAGGTTCTCTCATATTAAACATTAGTTAATAAGATGCCCCACTGACTTGAAATAGGAAAATCGGATGGATAAGTTTCCTCAACTGAAGTTCCCAGATGACCCAGGCTTGTATCAAGTTGATAAAAAAAAAAGACTGCTAACATATTTCTTACCCATTCATCTGTCAATGAATACTGGATGCTCTGATATTTTGAATATTTTGTAAAATGCTGTTTTGAGATGACACAAATACATCTCAAAAATACTGATTTGAATTCTTTTGGATACATATCCAAGTGTGGAATTGCTAAATCATATGGTAGATCTATTTTAGAACTTAAAATACATGGTTCCTAAATAGATTATTACATCAAATCAAATAAGCATTTCAGTATTTGTGTGCTGTTTAACATTCTACTAGAGGCAGAGAAAGTGTCTTGGAATATGTAAGAGAGTTTCAAAATGAATACATACATATCCATTTTTAATAGATCACAAAAGCCACACTAAGCAACAGTAAATGAAAGGCCATTTGCAAAGTACTACATTTTACTACTAAACTCATATGTTGTGACTCAAGCCTTCAGTGGATTTAAGAGGTGGTACTTTTGTAATTTATTAAATCCTAAGTATTAAATTCTCATGATTCATGTCCTTACAAAAGAGAACCCAGAGAGCTAGCTAGGCCATTCCACAATAGAAAGAGAACAGGGAGTCACCCTGTGTGCACCAAGAAGTGCACCCATCCAAGACAGAAGACCTGCCAAGCCTTGATCTCATAAGTTTCAAACTCTAGAACAATAAGAAGTAACTTTTTATTGCTGTGACTTTTCCCCCTTTTATTGAAAATGTTTTTTTTTTCTCACACAATATATCTTGATTATGGTTTTTCCTACTTTTACTCCTCCTAATTTATCCCCCACCTCTCCTCCCATCCCTTTCTGTCTCTCATTAGAAAACAAGCAGGCTTCTAAGGGACAATAATAAAATAAAATACAATATAACAAGATAAAAGAAAAACTAATATATCAGAATTTAATAAAACAAATAAACATGAGGGAAAAAACCCAAGAAAAGGCACAAAAAACTCAGACCAACTTGTTCACATTCTCAGGGATCCTATGAAAAACACGAAACTCAAAGCCATATTATAGGTATGCAAAGGACCTGAAGGGTAAAAATAGGGAAGAAAATAAATATAAATAAAATAAAACCAAACAATAGATAAAATTTAAGAAAAAGGGGAAAGCCTGACATAATATTGTCAAACAAGGACCCTCCAAAAAATGCCACTGACTTTGTTTTCTGTTGGCCACCTAACGTTAGTCATGAAGCATTTCCTTAAAGATGGCTTCTATCTCTAGTGAGACAAAAACCAAATTCACATGTGTAAGTGGCATTATCATTTGGATATTGTTTCTGGGTTAGGGATCAGAGCATATCCATCATCTCTTTTTCGCTCTGGGGCTCCATCTGGGACTGACGGGTACAGAACCTATGCATGCTGCATCAGTCTCTGCATTTATATGTGCATCATGTAGATTTACAGGGCCTTGCTTTCTTGCTATCCTCCAAACTCTCTAACTCTTACACTCTTCTTCCTCCTCTTTTGCAGAGTTCCCTGAGCCCTCAGGGGAGGGATTTGATGGAGACATCCCATTTGGGCTGAGTGTTCGAAAATCTTTCACTCTTTGCAGAGTAACAGTCTATGAGTCTCTGTATTTGTTCGCAGCTGCTGCAGGAGGAAGCTTCTTTGGTGATGGCTGAGCAAGGCACTGATCTATGAGTATAGCAGAAAGTCATTAGGTTGTTGTTGTTGTATTGGGGAGTGTGTGTGTGTGCATGTATGTGTGAGTTTGCATGCATGCATGTGCACATACAATTCACTTTTTAGATTTTCTGGTCTAGGATTATTTATTTCCTATGGGATTTTCAGGTGTGTGGTTAAATCTAGTAGGCTGTAATTTTCCTTCTAGCACCTTCTGTAGAACTGGATATGTAGATATATGTTGTTTTAATTTGGATTTTTTATCATGGAATATCTTATTTTCTCCATCTATTGTGACTGAAATGTTTGCTGGGTAAAGTAGTCTGGTCTGGTATCCGTAGTATCTTAGAGTCTATAGAACATTTGTCCAGGCTCTCCTGGCTTTTAGAGTCTCTAGTGAGTACTCAGATGCTATTCTATTAGGGTCTGCCTTTATATAGTACTTGATCTTTTTTCCTTAGTGCTTTGATTATTATGTGTTGAAGAGACTTACTTTTTCTGTTCTGGTTTATTTGGTGGTCTGTATGCTTCCTGTAACTTGATAGGCATCTCCTTTAGGTTTCGGAAATTTTCTTCTATCATTTTGTTAAAAAACATTTTCTATGCAAAGGACCTGGGTTTTTTCCATTCCTCTATTCTTATTACTCATAGATTTAGTCTTTTCATAGTGTCCCACATTTCTTGGATATTTTGTGCCAAGACTTTTTAGATTTACACTTTCTTTGACCAATGTATTTCTTCTATCATGTCTTCAATACCTGAGACTGTTTCTTCCCATCTTTTGTATTCTGTTAAGAGGCTTATCTCCAGAGAGGCTCCTGTTGTTTTCGGATTTTTCCTCAACTGGATTTCCTTTATTTATTCTATTTCTACTTTCAGGTCTTGAATTCTTTTATTCATTTCCTTTAACTGTTTGTGTTTTCATAGATTTCTTTAAGGGATTTATTTATTTCTTCTTTAAAGATCTCTATCATATTTTTAAAGACCTTTTTAAAATCCTTGTCATGTGCTTCTGCTATATTGCTATACTAAGGGCCTGCTGTGGTATGGCTTCTATGCTCTTGTGTAGACCCTAGTGCCCTGCCTGTTATTGATTGTGTTTTTACTCTGACTTCTAGGCGTCTGTATTTGGGAGAATTGCAATTCTAGGTGCTGAGTATGTTGTTCTTGTATAAACTGAGTGGGTGTTTGTTCGCTGTTGTCATCTTCTCTGCTTCTTAGGAGAGCTGATAGTTTTGTGTTACCTGGTAGGAAATTTCTTCTGGGATCCTGATGGTGTGGCCAATGGAGATTCCAGGTAATATGTGTCTCTAGGTATTATAAGTTGACACTTAGGAATAGGAATGGGTCACAAAGTATTAGCTGAGGTGGTCCACAGGATGGAGAAAAACGGTGTTTCTACCAGGGTCTGCTTACTTCCCTTGGAATGAAGGCAGGAGAGAGGAAAGGCTCCAGCAGGTGGTCTGCTACAAAGCTAAAGATAAGATTCAGGAATTGGACCTGAAGGAATAGAAGGAGAGGTAAAAATCTTCTGTTAGCCTACCTGCTTTCCTGGACATTGCTTTGAAGTTCCATGATCTGTAGCATGTTATTACGACAGCCCAAGTGGACTACAATACAAGCTATACATCATCATTTTTATGCAGAACTAGAATACTAAAGGGGACTTTTGTGTGCTCTGTGATACACCTCTTATCTCAGGTGCTGAATTGCTCCAGAACCACATCTTAATATCTCTGGTTTCACCTCCAAGTCAAGGAAGTTGATATCTAAGGTATGGTTAATGAGGGATTCTATCACCTCAGACCTACACACACACACACACACACACACACACACACACACACGTACGGATACGGATACATGTACACCAGTATAGGCATATAATATATACTGGTACAGTCCAATTGTCTATATTCTGTCAATTATATTTTAAATAAATGCTTATTGGCCAACAGCCAGGCAGGAAGTATTGGCAGAACAACCAGACAGGAAGTAGAGGTGGGTC
The DNA here is from genome assembly GCA_963919715.1 of Microtus obscurus. Taxonomy (NCBI): domain Eukaryota; kingdom Metazoa; phylum Chordata; class Mammalia; order Rodentia; family Cricetidae; genus Microtus; species Microtus obscurus. The sequence continues at coordinate 18,801 of CAWTZC010001513.1, forward strand.
AATGAGAACAGGAGAATTCTCAAAAAAGGAAGCACTTTCTGCAGTTGTAGAGCCCGCCACGGAAGAAGCAAGATGTGACCTGCCCGTTGAAAAAGGTACAGAGCCATGTGGCTATAGACAAGAAAAATGGGCTAATATAAGTTATAAGAGTTAATAAGAAGCCTGAGCTAATGGACCAATCAGTTTATAGTTATTGTAGACCTCTGTGTGATTTCTTTGGGATTTAATGACTGTGGGAACCAGGCAGGACAGAAGCCTCAAACAACAATATACCCCATCAGAAAAAAAAAGAGAGAGACAAAAATATGAACAGGCTTTGTCTCATGAAATCAGTAGAGAAATAGATATAAATCAAATACTTACACTAATTAATGTACAGAATTCAAAATCACAAAATAATTTCCCCCACAAGAGAAGAATATACTCCAAACAAGCCTGTCTAAGAAACTGAGAGTTTTAAACGTTTAGAGTGGGAAGGAATGTCAGAAACTGTGGAGGGCTTATATATTCTATTTAGAGTAAGAAGTTAATATAAATTAGTGAACTTTATGAATGTGATAGAAGATGCATGACCCAGAACCAGAGAAGGAGAACTTGCTATTAACAGACTAACGAGACTTGGGGTATCTTAGATTAATATACTTTTACATAGATGTGCAAAGGTGATAGAGGTAGTATGGGAAGGGAACTGAATTACAAGGATGGAATACAGGGCTAAGAATCTAAAACCTCTTATGATAGGCATTAATAACCTGGTTTTGCTCCAGAGCTAGAAAGTAGCTTTCTGTATTCCAAACCCATGCATCAATTGACTAGCATGAAAAATAGTCGGATGATTAATTCCCAAGAAATGAACAACAGAACAAGTAGAAAATGTAAGATAAACACAGAGCTGTATCCCAAAAAGTAGAGGTACACAGACTTGCCTTTTTTTGGTTAGATGGTTAGATGCTCTCTAACTCTTATTTCTTTAATAGGGGTTTACTGGAGATACATATGCTTTCTCTCAACAAGTATCTTAGAGGTTTCTGGAAGCTTGGCACATTCTTTGGCATGGTACATTTGTCAAGACTCTTTTAGAATTGAAACTTGGACAAACAGAAGCTGAAACAATATTTTACAGTTGAAATTTTACAAGATGCCTTAATGCTCAAGTTTATTTTTTTATTTTTATTTTATTTACTATTTATTTTTTGGATTTGAGATAGGTTGAGATTTTTGTGTTGTCCTGGAACTAGCCCCCTCTTCTAGACCAGCTTTGGCCTCACTAAGAGATCACCTGCCTCTACCTCCCAAGTGCTGGGATTAAAGATGTGCAGCACCGCCCAGCAATGCTCAAGTTTAAATGGGTAGGACCTACAAAGATCAACACAGCTATTAGTACAAAAATATATAACCTTGGAGAATATAAGAACCAGAAATAGGCTGGAAATTATTCTATCATGCAGACCCAACCCTCTGAGAAAATATGATCCTTAAGATTAGGGTTTAAGCATAGTAAGAAATATTAAACGGATAAAAAAAAGAAAAAAAGCTTTATAAAACTCTAAGACTCTGTGTTGTATCCATTGCTATAAGGCCATTTAGAGTAAATGTTTTGGGAAGGTGAACAGTTACAACTCAATGATAACATGAAAATGTCAAACAAAGTTTTGTATGTAACCAAACATTTTTAATGAAGAGAGTATTTGATTTGAGGGATTTAGATACATGATGAAAGAGACTCCCAAGAAACATCTCAAGATAACATTTCCCACTCTTCCAAAGAAACTGTGTAAAAATTGTGCACTACAACACACAGCCGTAGACACTTGATGAACACGATTAAATGTGACCTCTCCAGCCACCAGAATTCATGTATGGGAAATGTGTGTATGAATGGATCCAGCCCACACCAAGTGAATCAGATGGCTTGGGGAGGGAGGACAACAGTCTTTTTGAAATGATTCTGAGGTTAATTAGAGAGTATGCTGTTCTGGAATATTTGAGGATAATTTAAAGGAAAACTCCTGCTTAAACCAAGGTAAGTAATTTAGATCTTGGAAACACGATTAGTGACGTTAACTTTAGTTGAACCCTTCTTCCAAAAGCTATAAAAGGAAATTGTACAACTTTCACTTTATTTTAATTAACATAAGCATAAACCCAAGCCTGAATTATCTTCCCTTATCAAAACAAAGCAGAGTTGATAGTGATATATGAGGCAAGCACCAGATTCAAAGAAAATAATATGCAAATCAATACATTAACTCAAGTGTAATAGGTTTCATATAAAAGGTAATAGGACAGAAATGGAATAGGCAATAAACAAGCCAAAGCATATTAAATAGAAGATACTAGGAATTCATAGGAAAGCTTTTGATCAGAAAATGGAAGGAACGGAGACATCTTTAATAATCACATCTGACTAATGAGAACAGCAACAACAAAAAAGAGGATTTTCATATAAAAAATATATATATATATATATATATATATATATAAAAAAATGTTGTAGATGATAAAGGAATATATCTAAAAGATTAAGCAGGTAAAGGCAGAATCAGGAGATAATATACAGGTATTCATTAATACCAGGGTGCTACTGCTGATGATAATTTAGTTCATAGCAAACAGTAATGAGAGGGTTGTCAAACATGAAGTAACATTAAAGGATAAGTAACTACCCCTACACCCGATAATATACAGTATAATGCAACAAGATATAATTGTAGATCAAAATGACAGAAGACAAGACTGAGTACGTTTGCTGATTATGATACCTACTGAAGTGCAAACAATGACTAGTGGTTAGTGAAATCCTAAGAAAGCACAAATGGCACAAAATTGTAATAAAAAACTCTTAACACATAAAAGAGGGAAACGTGTTTGCTTCCCCGCACTGCCCAGACCTGAATAATAAATAGAAACTGATGTGGGAGTGATTACTTATAATAAATAAACTGCCTAGACCCAATGATAGGCCAACCCCTAGGTAGGCGGAGTAAACAGAACAGGATGCTGGGAGAAAGAAGCTGAGTCAGAGAGTCGCCATGATTTCACTCAGCAGATGAAGGTTAAGATTATTCCTGGTAAGGTGTTGAGCTACATAGATTATTAGAAAGGGTTAGATAGAGTACAAAAGGGTAGGTAAAAAATAAGGAATATTTAGGGATAAGTAGCATGTGGGTGGTGGGTGCGGGATGCAGCGCACAATTAAACAAGAAACTGAGATTATGTTTGGTCAATAGCTTAGATATTTGGATAACCTATATATAAATGATGAGAAGGGTATTATTTTTGTTTCATTGGTTGATTAATAGAAGGAAACTGTTTGGCCTGATAGGGCAGTAATCATAGGTGGGTGGAGTAGACAGAAATAGAATGCTGGGAGGAAGAGGGAAGCATTAATCACATCCCTGTGGTAGATGTGATGTAGCCAGCGCCAGGTAGACATGCTGGAATTTTTTCCTGGAAAGATACCACCCTCGAGAGAGCAAACAGATGGTTAGAAATGGGTTAAAAATTGAGGTAGACAGCAGAGGCTGGGAAAGTAAGGAAGTGTGGAAAGAACACAATTTGTGTGTTATTGGGGGGTAAGAGGGAGTTGATGGGATGAAAGTAGACTGCCCACAGCCCCTTCAAAAATTATACTCGTATCATAATGGGTGGCATGTTAGCATAATAATTTTCTCCTTTAGAGGGCACCCTTTAACTCGCTCTCTCTCTCTCTCTCTCTCTCTCTCTCTCTCTCTCCCTCTTCTTTGCTGGCCATATTCTGCCCTGAGATAGGCTTTGAAGGAGCTTCTTATTATCCAATGGTAATGAAACAAAAAATTGATATAGGCATACAGAGGGGAGTCCACATCAAGAAATTATTCCTCATATGGAAACTTAGCCAGCTTACAGATTGGAGATGAGTATATCAACTTTATAAAACAACAAAAAACATTAACAATATTCTAAAATTGTCTGTACATATAGAAAAGTATAGTTTTGCCTTTAGGGAAAAGTTTGTAACAGAAGAGACCTTTTTACAGAAAACAAATTAAAATGCAGAATTGTCAAGCTTTGAATCCTGGGTGCTAGGATTATGGCAAGGTAAAATAAAATAGAATTATTTTTTTTAATTTAATGCTGCAATATGAAGCTAAAACAGTCTGAGCAACTATACGAACACTTCCAAGAATATTTCTCTAGGTGCTAGTATGTATATAGAAGAAGGGGACACATAGGGACAAGAAAATTATTGTGAGCAAGGGAGATTTTCTTCAAAAGAAGATATTGTAAACAGAATAACAATGGACATTTGAGAAAAATTGTGATATAGAAGAAATGTAAAAGGTGCTGAATTTGATACTGAAATATACAAAATATTATGATCCCTGAACTACCTGTCCTTGTAGAAAATACTTGTCTCAGCAAAACTTCCATATAAACATGACAGAGGGTACTGCTGTTATTGAGATTAATGAAAGACCAGTGAACACCAAAAAAGTAAGTTCAGTGGAGCAAATAGGAGTTTGAGGAATGTGTTAAAGGTGGAAGGAGTCTGCTGGATGTAAACCTCAGGGGAAAGATAAATGAGGATTATTAGAAACATTAGGAGCTGTTGATGTGACAGTGGGAGCAAACTTGTACAAAGTAAGCTACTATATAGTTATCTGGCTCAATTTTTAAGATTAACTGAAATAAAAATGCATAAAAGGTATGGATAATAGCAACATCTCAAACTTCAAGGAGCCTTTGTTAATCCTCAAAAGCTAGGAATGGGAACCATCAAAGCAAATTAAGTTCCCAAGGTACAGAGCTGTTAAATAGACATATGCTTTGCACCTAGCAATCTGACTCAGATGAATCCAACCAGATCCATGTTGACTCTCTGCCCCCCTATGGGGTATGTTCAGAAACAGGTTGGAACACCAAAAGTGAGTGTTTGAATTAAGTTAAGGTAAGAAACAAATAAATGTATATTGGTATGTAAAGAATATAAAATAAGTATTTTAAAAAATTTGGGGGATTTTTTTTTTAGACCAAAAAAATAGGTATGGAAGAAGTTAATGTCCTTCAGTGTTTAATCTTATAGAACACAAAGGATGGCAAAAGCAGGGAGAGCAGAGAGGCAAGCCAAATTTCTACTATGGATTTCCTAAGGAAGATGCTGAAATTGTTAAATGGATGAACCAAACTGCCAAAAAAAAATTAAGAAGTTGTGACAATGCCTACAGCTAAATGGAGACAGGAGTGGAGACGGATGGAAGTGCGAAACACCAAAAAAAAAAGAAAAATCATCTAGAGGAAAGGAAAGATGTATGATTTAGGAAAAAGATGTATTGATTATCTTCAGTAAGAGGACAAATTTTAAGAGTTCAATCCCCCTATCAAAAGATAGTATAAAATAAATTATGTGCACTAGTCCATACAATGGATTTAATGAAGGGAGAAGACATACAGAGTAAAGGAGAAGAAAATAAAACTTTATTAAATATGAAAAAAGCATAAAAAGATGAAAAATAAGAAAGTTTAATGGCTTTGGAGAAATTATTATGAAAACAATATTCATATATAATTTGAGAAAGTAAATGATTAAAGAAACAAGTATTTTTAAAAGAAGCAAAAGGAGGACCCAACTTTTTATCTGTCCACTTGTGACAAAAAAGTAAACTCAAAAGGTTAATTCATAAAACTTGTCTGATTCAAAAAATATTTGTTTAAACTTTTATTAACTTGAGATCACAAAATGAGGACCTGAGCCAATAGTAAAATACTTCAACTTAGCACAATCATATGATATGTTGGACATTTACAAGGAATTAGATGTAATGTGAGGGAAAATCAAATGGTGAAGTGCAAAATGAAAATGTAACTGATCTGTTCAAAGTCAGAGATGGAATAAAACAGGTTCCTCCTGTAGTAATATATATTGGGAGCCTGAGCGACTAAGAACAGTAGGCCAGAGAGAGGAAGCTTTACTGAGCTCAAAATCCCCTCTCCTTCCCTAAGAGCTCAAGGAGTTTGATAACTGGCAGGCCATCACTGAGAGCTGTATTAAGAGAATGAGTTGAAGCTAACAGCTGAAGGGGAGCCTGCAGTCTGTCAACACAAACTCCAAATCTGTTATGTGGCAAATGAAGGGAAAGATTGATATAATCAAGTAGTTACAGATTTCTTTGGCTTTTTGGAAAATACAGTATTTCCATGACCTGTGACCACAACGGTCTTGATAATGCAGACTTAATTAACTACCCAGGTTTTTATTTAATAGATGGTGGCTTTGAAGCTAATTTCGGTAATACTTAACAGGTTACTTACCTAACCACTGCTGGGACAGAGGTATTTGAAGACGATCTCCTGTAGTCCCATTATTCACAGAAGTACACTTGGGAACCCTGTAGGAACTGGGGGTAGGGAGAGACACTAATATTCTTGCATCTCAGGATAACAAAATGTTTCACCATTAATTTAATAAATAGATTTTAGAAATGAATCCACTAATACCAGTACAATTGCTTTGTACTGGAATATGATTCAGTATAAAAGGATGCCTTAAAAAGAATAGTAGATCAATAACACGAAGAAGGTGGCAAGCTCTGGAAGGCCACTGGGAGTCAGAATGGAAGGCAAAGACAAACAGAATCTGAGGCTCAATGACCAGTATCTCTCTAAATCTGTGAGTTCAGCTTCAGTGGGGAATCTGTTAAGAAAAAGAGGGCCTGCATGGAACTGAAATCTAGGGCCTACGTAGGCGATGGTTGGGGGTTGTGTTGTAGGACCTCTGACAGTGAGGACCAGAATCTATCCCTAGTGAATAAGCTGGCTTTTAGAGCCCAACTGCTACAATGCCTCCTGTTAGCCTATGCAGGGAGGAGTGGAGAATGGGTGTTTCCTAACATTTTGTGTCTGATCTTCATTGAATTCGTGATGGGACACTCTTACTCCTTTGGATAAGAAGGGTGGAGATGAACACTTGGGGAGGATAGTGAGAGAGTGGGAAACCAGATTGATATCTAAAATTAATAAAAAAAAAAGTAAATAAAATAGAAGGATGTAACTGAAGAAAAAACCCATGACCTGTGGCTTTCAAAAAATAACAAAATGTACAAGTATACCACACTAAGAGGAGTATGATAAAACACACAATAAATAAAAAAGAATAATTGCCTTAGGAAAAGAAATATCGGCATTACTGTACACCAGGACTAAGCATAAAACATAAAGGTTTAGTTTTGTTAAAGAATAATATATCATAATGTTTTTATGTTTAAAGTATAATGGATTATTTTAAATAAAAAACTCATTGGGTGGGTTTGTCAAAATTGTTAAACATATTTTGAACCACTGAACATAAGTATTTTCGGGATAGAAAGAGAAATTTTAGTTGCAATATCATGGTGTGGTGAATTGATAAGAGATTGGAGATATAAAGCTACCTCTTATAAATGCACAGAAACTACAGAGACTGGGTAGTATATTGTGAACAGCTATTTTTGATCAATACTCAGTGTATAGCAATTTAACACCCAGCTAAGGATGGAACACTTGTTTCCTCGTTACAGCTTGCTGCGCTATTCCTGTAAACGCTGCACTGAACTCTGGAATTAGAAGTTGGAGGAAACGATTAGATGTAACATGGAGTGTGATCCCTCTGCACTTGACTCCTGGGTATTCTTAAGACTCTCTCACAGCTATCAGATTTGTAAATGTTTGCAGCATTTAATCCAGTGCAGGTGTTGAAATGGAACAATCACCACAAGGAACTACTTCAACACTGCCATGTTTTAGGAGTAAAATAATAAAATTATTAAAATGACAACAATTCACCAAAGAGCCCTTGGATCAAGATCTTTGCTCCTGAAATTTCTGTAGATAAGCTAGAGATATCCGCTTAGGCAAATGACAACTCTTAAATATTTTAAGGAAATTGTGGTGGAGGATACACCTCCCCACCATCCCTAGATATTTTAGTTAAAACTAGTTACTAGTAATCAAAGCATTTAAGAGTATCCTAATGGCAGTCTGCTAATGGGTGCAAAAGAAAAGCAAAGATAAGAGGCATAAAACAAATATGAGCTTTTTGAAGAAGAAGAAAGAAGCTGGTGTGAAGGGGAAGGAGAAAGTAAGTTGTAAATATTTATCTAAGAAAGAAAAAAGAGAGCATTGAATTGCTTTTTCATAAATAAGGGAACAAAATCTAATAAATTTTTAAAGGGAATTTGAGCTTTTTTTGTAGAAAGGTGCTATATGAATATGTTCTGTATTAGTTTATTTGACTTGTTGATAGGACCATGGGACCGAAGATGCAGAGATTTATTATAGAGTATCCAGGTTGGTTTTTATGGGATTTCTGCACCTTTTCTTTGCCCAATGATACCACTCTGTTAATGTATACTAGTTGGCAACATGGCACTGTATTAGTGCAAAGTAAGTCTGTTATTAAAACACTAAGAGCATAAAAAGTATAAGAATAGAATATCTACAGACTTTAACTATTACCTCAGTTAGAGTTTCTACAAATGTGATGTAAAACACATTGATGATAAAAGGGGAGGGAAATTATTAGATTGTAGCATCATCTTAGGAAGTCAGGAAAGAACCTCAGAGAATTCAGTAGTTCAAACTGGGATGTAGGGCAGGAAGAAGTCTGTAACTGTGGGGTAATGGTTTTGCACACTGTGAAGGCTTGTCACACATGTTGGTTAATAAAAGGCTGATTGGCCAGCAGCCAGGCAGGAAGTAGAGGGAAAATCAGATTTAAGAGAATTTTCAGAAGAAAAGGCAGAGAGTAATCACCCGCGATATGCAAAGGAAGCAAGAGTGAGAATGCTCACAGAAAAAAGGTACCAAGCCATGTGGCTAAACATAGACAATATTTATGGGTTAATTCTGGTTGTAAGAGGTAAATAGTAATAAGCCTGAGCTAAGAGGACAAAAGCTTATAATTAATATAAGCCTCTGTGTGTGGGAATTGAATAGCACAGGACAAAGTAGTGACAGAAACTTCCATTTACAAATCGTGCCCAAATGTTTGGCAAGAAATTCCACAAAAGCCTGGAGAAAACTTTAAAAAAAAAAAAGAAAAGCATTCTAGACAGACAAAAACAGACACAAGCACAGCTTCTTGGTAACCATCTTTTCTCTGGTAGGCTCTGCTTTGTTGTCAACAACTCCTTTAAGAGAGGCTTCTGACTCAGCCTAGCTGCAAAAGACCTCAGCTCTCTAAGAGGCTCTGCCACTAAGCACTTAAATGAGCAGCCTATGTATACTTCTTAGTGATAATGGACCTAGAACACCACAGAGTTGTATCAATACACATGGCTCCTGCCAATACTTCATCATAAAGTCAGACTCTCAGAAAGCTAAGGAATGTGGTTGATCAACACAAAGATTTAGCTTTAATCCTAGCCACAAGCGCAGATTTAAAACTCGTGTGCTCAGAAAAGAGGTGTACAACAAAGACAGATTTAAATTAAAAAAAAACCACTCTAAACAGTTTATGCCAGTGTGTTTAAAATATACATAAGCTTGGGAACAAAAAGAGAAAAGATAGAGAAAGTCCAATAAAAAAAGAACAGAGAAAAAGCAGTAAAATACTGGGTTGGTTCTGGCCGTTTAGCCCCAAAATAATCACACAGAAAACTTTAGTAAATTTCAACCAATTGCTTCTGGGCCTGGTCATTTAGCTTCTTACCCATTTCTATTAATCGTATATTGCCACGTGACTGTGGCTTACCAGGAAGATTCCAACCAGTGTCTGTCTCTGGCAGCTCCACATGGCTTCTCCCTGACTCTGCCTCTTTTCACCCAGCATTTAATTTAGTTTTTCCTGCCTACTCCAAGTTCTGCCCCATCAATATGCCAAGGAAGTTTCGTTATTCACCAATGTAGGTCTACAGCAAGGGGAATACACATCAGAGTAGCCAGGCCTGGTGATTTACACCTTTAATCCCAGCACTTGGGAGGCAGAGGCATAAATGGGGAGTTTAAGGCATCCTGTTCTACAGAGTAAGTTCCAGGACAGTAAAGATATACAGAGAAACCCTGTATCAAAAAATCAAAAATTTAGCAAATAAAAATAAAGAAATAGAGTAAGAAAATGGGGCCACATGTGATGGAAAGCACACAGAAAGTCTGGATACTGTATATTAATGTGCTGTCTTTATTTGTTTAATTTCTGAGGAAGGAGCAACAGCTGCTAAAAGATACTTAATTATAAATGCTGTTGGATTAACCTAAACCATATACTTACAGAAATGCCTTGATTTCAAAATTTAAGTCAAAATATATATGTTAGTTTGGAGAAGAGGTTTTTTGTTTTCACAGTAAGTTAGAGACTATGGAATTTAATTTAAGTTAAGACAAAATCAGGTTTGACTCAAGGAAGACCCCCTGATAAGTTAATAGAATGAATGGCCAGGTGGATCCAACATTTCAGACCACCTCAGTTGCAGTTTCGGGAGTTTGCCATCCAGGTCAGCCTCAAGGTGTGGCTAAGATGATCCAGTTTGCCAGAATACTTCAGGTAGTGTTTTCTGACCATAATTTTAAATTTTTCTTTGTGTTCTTACAGGATTACCAATGCCCCTGATTGTGCAGGAAGAAGCTGGAAAACCAGGCACCACTTTTCCCTCCAAAAATGAGATTATGGATGTTTGTCTTTGTTTTGTGTGTTGGTTATAGTGTTATGGATAATAGTCATAAAAAATTAAATAAAGGAGAATAGCTTCAGGGTTTGCTTATGAAAATGCTGCGTGGGTTATGGGTTTGTAACTGTGAGATGTACTGGGCGAGGGTCAGAGGTTAAATTGTATGCTGTACCAAAGGTCCTGAGTTCAATTCTAGCAACCACATGGTGATCACAAATCATCGTAATGGGGTTAGTACTTCTGGCCTGCAGGTACACACATAGACAGAATATCATATACATAATAAAAAGATTTATCACCTGTATTAGTTTATTAAAAACATTGATTGGTCAGTAGCCAGGCAGGGAAGTATAGGGTGGGGCAACCAGACTTTAAGAGAATTCTGGGGGAAAAGAGAGAGAGTCATTCACCAGCCATACAGAGAGGAAGCAAGATGAAAATGCCTCTGCTGAGAAAAAGGTACCAAGTCACATGGCTAAAAATAAACAACACCACGTATTCAGAAATGTTAGTTATAAGCCTGAGCTAAGAGTCCAAACAGTCGTGATATAATTGCTTATAACGGTTTTGGGACTGAATGGTTGTGGGACCAGGTGGGACAGAAACCTCCATTTACAGTCCTCATTATTGACTTGTTTTATGGCTTGTCAGTCTAGATTTTTTATCATAGCATTCAGAATCATCAAGTCAGGGGCTAACAGCCCACAATAGGGTTTACTTTTCCACACCAATCATCAATCAAAAACACACCATTGGCTTGCCCAGTGTAAAGATTTTATCAGTTGATATTTCCTCTCTCCCTAGAAAAGCTTACCTCATGTCAAGTGTTAATATGAAACTAGCCAAACACCATCAAATATTGGAAAACACAG
>CAWTZC010001516.1:0-18368 GCA_963919715.1 Microtus obscurus
CCGTGATTCAAGAGAGAGTTAAAGATAATGACTCCGAAAGATTGTTGGGAGACATTTCAGTCTATGACCAGCTGTTGGGATAACACCTGATCTAATAGTTCATTTAAACAAAACCTTAGATGGTGATAAAGATTTTGAAGTAGTCAAGAAACAACTGATAGCTGAAGCAGAAAAGGAACTGACAATGATTGAGGAAATTAAGGAAGCACATGTGGATAGGGTGAACCCAAATCTTACTGCATCCTAGTATATTGGCTCAGAATCTTCTAAGGGATTTAATGAGAGGGAAGATATATTTTAGAATCTGGATATTTAGACTAATAAACCAAGTAAAAAATTAAAAACTATGGGAAAAAGTTTGAATTAATTAATAAAAGGTAAGCTTGAGACTTGTAACTAGCAGGTATAGACCCAGTAGAAATTATAGTGTCTTTTACTACTGAAGAAATAAAAAAGTTATGGGAAGACAATGAAGTGGAAAGAGCTTGTGTAATTTTTTGGGGAGAAATTAATAGCAACTATCCCAAAAGGGGATAACCTAAAAGAGAACTTGGATTTTCCTAAAATTGTAGGATGCTCCAATAACTGGAGCCCGAGTTTATACTGATGCAAATAAATCAGGGAAAGCAGGTTTACAAGTCAGATGAATTGAGTAAGGTGGAACAAAGCATAATTGTCAGAAGGCAGAATATTATATGCCATTCTTATGGTGCGAAGGGATTTTAAAGAACCTCTTAATATAGTTATAGATTATGAGAAAGAGTTATTTGCATATTTGAAAACGTGAATATAAGATGACACAGAGTGACTCATTGTATAGTAAAGACATAATAGGAAAGGCTTTGTCCCGATGTACATAACACACATCCAGTCCCATACAGGTCTGGCCTGGTCCCTCTTAGCACAAGGCAAGCTGAGATTGATCAATAGAGGTGTTGCAGGCCTCGGAATTTCATAAAAAGCATATAATAGTGAAGGACAAAGAAAGAATTTTCATTACTTGGCAACAAGCTAAGGAATTATAAAGAGATGTTACTTGTTCTTTCTATAATCAAACACCGTTGCCTGCAGGAGAAACCCAAAGGGTACTAAGAGAAATGAAATTGGAGATTGGATGTGTTCACTTTATGGAGTTTGGTAAATTAAAATATGTACACCACACCATAGACATATTCAGGTTTTCAATGGGCTGCCCCTGAGCTCAGAAAAGGAGATTAGTAATCACACATTAGAAATGGCATATGGGTATACCTGCACAAATAAAGGATAATGGTAGCATATGTATCTAAGAAAATTAAACGCTTTTTGATTATTATAGTATAAAACACATTACAGGTATACAAATAATTACAGGTATAAGAAAAGATAAATGTACGATAAAGGATATGTGAACAAAAAGAAAGGGACCGAAAATAACCCAGAAATAGATTACATAATGCTTTATTAACCTTAAATTTTCTTAATGCTAATGAGAAAGGAACGACAGCAGCAGAAAGACATTGGATAATGGAAAAGTCTGAAGCGGAATCTAAATCAACCGATTTATTTCAAAGATGTGCTGACCTCTCAATGGAAGCCAGGAGAGCTTGGGGAAGGGGTTTTGCTTTGTTTTACAGGAGAAAAAAATGGGATAATCAAAATTTAATAAAGTTTCGATTTTGAAGAGGAGAAACCCCTTGGAAAGGAGAAATGACATATCACAATGATGATATTCATACAAGTGGTAAGAAAAACATATAGAATGGGGGCAGGGTTTGTTTTATTCACCGGAAAACACTCACCTTTGAAAAATTCAAGGACCCTGGATATTTTGGATACTCGACAGATGGAAAAAACACCTCAATAGGAAATATCAAGAAAACTGAATGGGTAAGTAATTCGGATATTAATCCATATTTCGAAATTTATAGAGCTGGTTTTGAAGTTGGACTTGTCAGTCCCCCTCAATAACTAGTAAGAGAAAAACCAGTAGCTTTCTGGAGTTTTGTTATGTCAAGAGCCGTGATATGGGACAGGAAAGAAATATGAGTTTAGAAAACATCTTTTTGCTTTTCTTCATATCTATCATACCTTTCATTGAATATATCTATCATGCCTTTCTATTGAATATATGTATATATATGCCAATATGTTATATGATTAATGTTTAAGTTTTTTTACAATAAACAATGAGTCTTTTTCTGAAGTGATATTTGAAGTTTTAGGAAGAAGATGGGGCCCCACCAACAACAACTCTACCTGGTTGATATGACGTCATGATACTGATAGCGCTTACTACAAGACCTGTTTTGGGTACCAGCTGACAAGAAGATCCCAACTTGGTTAGCTGAAATGGTGCACATCTTGTACAACATTTGGAGACCTCCACAAAATATCAGAGACTATTTGCAATTTTAAAAGACATTTGATCTTGAAATTTAACCATCATTTTATTTTCACGAGGACTTCCCCAGAAAGCAACGCCGCCCCCATGACAGCTGGAAGTTAATTCTAGAGGAAAACCCCCCTCTCCCAGTAAAGTTTGCCCCCGGGTTTAGGGACATCATTAGGGGTTGGGAGGTTGGGGGAGGAATTTTATAAGCTCAGGGATCATTTTGAAAAAAAAAGAGGGATGATGGGATAATAGATTTGTAATTGTGAGTTAAATTTTTAGACAAATATATTGGTATTGATATTTGTATATTGATACAAAGTTAAATTATATTGACTATTGTATGCATGCATGTTTCTACCTCTGTTTAAAATATTTTTATGTATTGAAAATTGATCAATATTTTACATATTGAAATGTATATTTGTAATTGTTTATATTTGGAGGTATTATCCTCATTTATTACACAGATGTTATTGAGTGTTTTAAGTAGATAGATATTGAGAATTATATAGATTAATAGTAATTCTAAGTTTGCCATTTATAATTAGACTAATTTAATTTAGATATATAGAGATTATATCAGTATAGATAGATGATCTTCAACCTCTTCAAAGAGCTGAGAAAATTGGCTTTAATTAATCAGAGTTTTGTGGTAGTGAGACACAATGCTCCTGGAACACCGTATTCCCGAGAGAATGTTGAGCACCAAAGACACTCCACCTGGAGCATTTCTTTTTGAAGAACTGGCCTTGGGGCAAAGAAATGCCCATACCTTAACCACTGACAGAGATACAGAGCGTGATAATGGATAAAACAGGACCGTCATATCTGCCAAGACAGGGTAAGATAGTTTTGAAAAGTTGCTTGCCTTTGAAAATGGTATGTAGGTTATGTTAGGCCTTAGCCAAAGTTGGTTGCTTCAATGCTGCAAATGTGACTTTGGGTGATTGCCCAGGTAGCTAGTTGTCCCTGTGATTTGTTGCAGGTTTGGGAAGTGTTTTATGAACTTCCTAATTACCCAGGCAACATTATTTCCTTCTCAGATCTTTGATGGGGTTGAAGACTATATAATATGGAAGTTACTTTTTCTCATGACTTGGCCAAGTTATTTATTATACAAGTCTAAGCTAGTTAGAAGGAGGATATTTGTACTTATGTATATAATTTCGTAGTAGGTTTAGAATCTCTCTTATTAAACAAAAAGGGGGGAGGTGTTGTGTTGAGGTTTTTCCGCCCCTCCAACCAATAGCTGCTGAGATACAGCCATTGGGGCGGGGTTTCATTAAAAAGCCTCTATTTCCTTCCGCGCTCTCTTGATTTGCTCAGCTGGCGAAGACTCCCTTTCTGGCTGTGCAGAGAGCTGCTGTCTGGGATTGTGATCTGTAAGTTTTTCCTCTTTAAATAAATACTACATAATAATAATAATCAAACTGGATGGGGTATGCTTCAATTGACCATAACCTGGAACTGTGATTTAGATTGAGTTGCTCTTTATGATATTTTATAATCAATAGGAAAAAGAAAGAAAAAGGGGAAGTAGATGTGAGTTCAGGAAAACAGAGATGGAGGAATATTGTGTTAGAACTTCAGAGGTTTAGGAGAGGGATTCAATGAACAGAAGCACGGGGTGGGAACAAAATCCTCAGTATGTGGTTTACTGCAGTGGCTTTCAAAGTGCAGTGTTAGACCTGAGGTGTCAGCATACTTATTCACCAAATTCCTGGCTCCATCCCAGACCATCAACCAAAAACTCTGGGGACAGAATTAAGATTCTGTGCTTTATCGGGGCTTGAGTGGCTTGTAAAGATGGGAGAACCCTGGGTTGCAAAAGATATCAGTATAAAAGATTGTCAAGACTGATGAATTTGATCCCCTGGGTTTGCTTGATGAAAGAAGAGATATTCCACAAAGTGTCCTCTGATCCCCATTTTCACACTCTTGTGTATATAATACACACACACACGCACACATACACATGCAAATGTACTTTTAAAATGTTGAACTTTTTATGCTTTAAGAATACGAGGTGAAACCATGGAGTCCTATGGGCTAACCCTAGTATTGAAGTGTTGTAGACCCAGGGAACAGAATTTTCAAAGGCATCTTTATGATAAACAGAGATTGAAACATGAGAGATTATGATTTGAGGGGGAAACTTTTATTTTTGGGATTGTTTTAGGTATAGGGTTTTGGAGACCTTTAAGATTTAAGAGTCCCCCCTCCCCTGCCGTTGGCCAATTTTTTAGATATTAGATTGTGATGATATTTAGGCAAGATATGGCAAATGGGTTTTACTGCATGCTATGTTTATTTAAAAATGAGCATCCGGAATTCTACATTGGGATAAATTATGAAGTCACATCCATTTCTTTGGGGGAGAGGATCATATAGCAATGTACCTTATAGATTCAGAAAGCCAGACGAGTGGAACACATGGCATGGTTTTACCTGCTCTTCCAGAAGGACATGAGATCCTTTGGGCAGTGATAGAAGCCTGGAAAAAGAAGAAAGATGTTGAGGAGGTGCTAAGTTGTATGGGAAAGATTCAATATTTTTTAGAGTCTGCACTTGGCATATAACCTGAGTTATTCATATTTAATACCAATACTGAATGCCAACATCTTGTAAAGCCCTAGGAAAATGAGAAACTTTAGGGTTTAGGAAAAGAGAATAAAAAACTTGATTCATAAATATAAGAAATTTTGTAATTTTAGGTTGCTGTTTTTTGAAGCCACTCCTTGCCATTTTGTTCAGATAGAGAATTCAAGTGGAGACTCTACATGGAACAAGGGTGTTGTTGTTTTGGGTCCTTTAGGCTCCCTAAGATGAGGCAGGAACAGCCTTGTTCTCCGGAGCACTGGTATCATCTGGCTTAGATAAACACTGGCCTGGCTTCTTGAGCAGTGTCCCTATAGCAGCTGCGGAGCTTATTCACCACTCCTAACCAAGGGAGCTAAGTTTCTTAATATTTAGCCCTGTGGTAGCACAGTGGATTTGGAGTAAGATTTTGGAAGAGATCGTGAAGGGAAATTAAGATCACTGGCATAAGGAAGAATCAAATAAATTATGAAAGCATGAGGTTTAGGCTCTTTTGAGTTAGATATGAACAAGGTTTTCGATTCTAACTTTACAAATCTGGGTAGTGACAAGACTTTGGGTGTATTTGGAGAGATTATCACACACAGTGTAAATGTTGAGCCTGGACACTGCTGAAGAGCAATGGATGGAGGGAGAGAAGAATATTTTAGTCTTGGTTTGAACATCATATTTTGTCTTCTCTTGCACAAGCTCCCTAACCCTTTCTTGGTTTAGTTTTAGAACCTGCCAAAAAGATTGAATAGAGATGGAGTAGGGGAGTGTAGGGTTGTATATTTGACACTAACAGACTGTGGTCATAACTACGATGACCAGTGTTGTCATTTGACACTAACAGATTGTGGTCATACTCACGAGGACAGTGTCATCATTGGACCCTAACAACTGTGGTCACACTCACGAGGACCAATGGCTTGTTGCTGACTCTACTTTTTTCTGGTCATGCACTGTTCACTATTTATTCTTTGGTCCTAGTTATCCCAACCAATGCCTGGATTAATGTTGTCCTGCATAGTACTTTGTGATACGGGAAAACATGAAATGTATATAGTATAATAAAGAAAAGGATAGATTTTAAATTGTCACCAAGAATTTGAAATTTTGATGGAGGTGGGTAAATGTTAGTTGTTGATGGAATGTGAACTGGTGTGTGCCTGGAACTGTGTGTGGCTCAGGGACACATATGGCTTGAGGTAGGACTGGCTTAGCTCCGCCATGCTGAACTGAGCTGGTCTCAAAGACTACCGTAATTACTGTGATAACAGCACAATTAAGGTTAGACTCTGCAGGGACACAGGCGTAGATTACCCTACGTGATGCAAATTTTAAGTTGTTAAGAAATGTTAACATTTTAAGAGTGAAAAAGAATAAGATTGACAATGGAACAGATTAGACATAAAAGACCACTAAATGGATCAATGTTGGATAAATGTACATAGGCTTGAGAGAAAAAAAAATATATATAGAGAGAATAAAGAATATTTAAAAAAAGTAAAGTAAAGAGCAAGACGGATAGTATTAGATTAAGAGAAATAAAGAAAAATAACAGAAAATGAAAAGAGAGTCTGGATTATGTACATTGTGTTTTCTTTAAAATTTTTGACCGTGAAGGAGCTAAGTATAGAGAGTCATTTCATTATATGGGCTGCCAAATGGAACCAGAATGGATATCATGAGGGTATGACTTCAGAATTTGGGTCTAAGGATAGGATGTTCAGAAAGGGTCTTTTTTGTTTTCACAGTATGATCAGACCCTATGGATTTCTTCTATTCCAATTTGGTATGATAGAACGTCTGAAAGGTTGCTGTGAAACCCTCAAAAAAATTCAATTAACTGCCAACTGAGATGACCCTGGCACACAGGTTACACCATGAAAGATCTAATACTAACGACGCTATCAGCAGGAAGCAGAGAAAAAACTGCGCATGTTCCCAAATATTGTTTATAAATATTCTTTTTACATTTAAAGGAGGGATATGGATATAGATATGAATAATTTGCATTGGTGTGGATTTTAAGGTAATTTTTTGTTATTTGTATATGTATTTGATCTTGATTAAGGGATTGTGTATTATTTAAAATATAATGTATAATTAGGAAATATAGGTGTGTAAATAATCATAAATTAAGTAGTGTAAGCGTAGTATGTAAGATTTTCTAGATATATAGAGATATATTTCAATTAGATAGAATTCTTCATATCTTTTAAAGATGCAGAATATGGATTTATATATTTTAATAACTTAGGTTTTTCATGACACAATGAGACACATCTTCCCCTGGCAGGCACCAATCTATTCGAGAGGAAGATGGAGATCAAAGAGGATTGTTATGGAGTTTGATAGATTTGGGCAAGAAACTGCCCTTGCCTGACTGATGGCATTAAACTGGACACAAAGAACCCACAGAGAGAGGGACTGCTAAACTTGCCAAAGGTGAGATGATCTTTGGGTGATTAGAGAAAGAGTCTTACGAGACATTCTGCAGGACACAGCAGAAAGTGACTGAACTGTCTTTGAAATTTTCTGCTTTTATGGAAATGTCTGCTGGATAAGGGCCTGAACGCTTGAAGATGGATGCCCCAACCGGCATACAGAGGAACTTTGGGTGATGGGTAGCAAGCAGCGAGATGTCTCTGCTGATTTCTAGAGTTTTTTATTTTGTTAGTATTATGTCCTTCTGGAGTTTTGATGGAGTTGAAGAATGGTTAGTTATAGTTATAGTTTTCTTAGTTATGATAAAAGATAAAATAGATATAATGTATTGTAACTGTAATTCTTATTGATGAACCGTTTTGTTATATGTAATTTTATATGTTAAAGTTAAAGCTTTTCTTTTTTGTTTAAACAGAAAAGAGGAAATGATGGAGGTGGGTTGCATCTTATCTGTTGCTTTCATTGGTTAATAAAGAAACTGCCTTGGCTCTCATAGAACAGAAAATTAGGTGGAGAGTAGATAGAACAGGAGGTGGGAAAGAGAAGTGAGTAGGAGTGCATGATTTTCCTACCAGAGGCAGAGATAGAATGAAGCACACCTTGGGGAATGACAGAATCAGAAATGGGTTAGATGATATGTAAGAGAAGAATAATGGCAGGCAAGATTAAATGAAGACAGTTGTGTAATTATTTCGGGGCATAAGCTAAACCATGCGGGAGGGCCAGATGCCAGGACTTAGCCCGGCCGCTCTTCATTCAACACAAATTTCTTGTGTTATTTTACTCTTTGATTAAAAATATTTAATTTTCAACTGTTTATTTATTTACATTGCATTTGCTTAACCACAGATTATCCAAGACTGAGTAATTTTTAAAGAACACAGAACCGTTTTTTTCTAAGAACTGGAGGTAGGAAGTGTTATTGTCCGTTATGTTTTATGACACATGAGGGGAATCGAGAAGAAGAAATCTCACCATTAAGAAAGCCTCCTACAAACTGGCTATAGTAAGTATGGAACACTTTTTGGGTGATGATTGATTGGGAAGGCCACTTTAGGTGGTGCTTATCCTGGGCTGGAGGTCCAGGTGTTAGAAGAAAGCAGGATGAGCAAGCCATGGAGAGCAGGATGAGTGATGCCCCCATGGCTTCATTCCAGACCTTGCCTCCAGGTTCTGTCTTGAGGTTCTTGGCCTGGCCCTGTGAGTGGAGAGAGAGAGCAAAGTGAAATAAACCCTCCCAAGTTGCTTTTGCTCATACTGTTACTCACAGCATTGGAACCCCAACAAAGGCGATGTCAAGGTGCCTGCATCCCTCCTGAGCTTTCCCCCTGTGTGTATAGCAGAAGGGCAGAGAGGCAGGAGCTCTATAAGATAGCAAAGAAAAATAGAAGCCAGGCTTCACTTTTATAATAAGCTATTTTTATAATAATGGATATGTAGTGAAGGCAGTGCCTTATAACCCAATCATCTTTGTTTAGGCCCCATCTTCTACTGTGGTTGCATTAGGGATTGATTTTCCAAAGCATGAACTTTGGGAGACACATTCAAACCATTATATGAAAAGGATCCCCTTCTGGGATCTTGGCCTTGGCTCTGTGGTTAGGATGAAATGAATGACACACATCTTTTTCCTCAATGCTTTGGAAAAGGAAGTAAATTAATTCCCATTGAAAAACAGTGCTATTATTAAGAAAATAATTAAATTTAAGAGATATGTACAAGTGTAATGAATAATAAAGAGAGCATATATTCAAGTAAGTTATGTAATACTGTTCTTAGGAAAAATTATTTCCTAGGACATACAAAATGCACCTACATAGTATATATTTGCTTAGAGAATCTCATCACAGGAAAAGGTAACATTCATTCTTAACTAATAGAATTCAACTGAATAATATTTCAATTGACCTTTACAAATAGACTTACTGAGGCCAGCCAGTTAAAACACTAGTTATGTGTAGTTTTGAGATGGTCCAAATATTTCTAAGGAGGGATCTAAAAGCTACTGAATATTTTAGGGAATATCATCTGAGACTGTATTCATAAAAAGAAAAACCAGGATGTAGATCCGTTGGGAGAGAGGAACGCTTAGTCACTGCTGGTGGGACTGTGAGCTAGTACAGACACCGAGGAGTATGGGACAAAGGCTAGATGGCACACCGAAACAAAACTCCAGTGATAATGGATATAGTATCAACAACAAGGAAATTGAACCAACCTAGATGTCCACAAAATATGAGTGTCTAATGAAAACTGTGAATAAATACACAGTGGATTTTAGCTAGATGTAAGAGAAAGGCTAATAAAATTTGGAGGAAAAAAGACTGGAAAGAATTAAACAAGGTAGAAACTAGACTCACAAAGACAAAAAAAAGTCACATAGTCTTCTTTATGTGGACCCCTGTTATATCAGAGCATACAAGTAGGCAAGAGTATATCTAGGATATGAAAGAGGAGACATGAAAAAAAGAAAAAATGGTGTTGAGGAAATGGGGGAGGTACAATAGGACTCAGGTGACAGAGAAACAGAGAAGAGGCCACTGTATATGTGTAAAAGGTATGGGAGCTGGACAGAGGGATGGGGGAGAAGAGACGGAAAGAAAATAAAAATAAATCTTATTTGAAAATGTATAACAACATGCAATGCTTTGTATGCTAATAATAATAAAACACATACAAATGAAAGAGCATCTAACTTCTAGGTGGAGTTTTAAAGGCATATAAAATAACAGCGTTAAGCTTGTGACTGGGAATGTGAGCATGAGGGGGGGGTGTAGATTAGTTAACCTTTTAAGAACCAGCCAGGACACTCGAGCAGGACTCTGGAAGAACTTGTGCACTTGTCAACCTGGCTTCCTTGGCTGTGAGTAGTTGCCCCACGCCAGATGAACTGCTAGGAGCGACGAGAGCGCCAGGGAAAGAGCTTGGTTATTTTGACCCTGAGGGGGTGTGATCAAACGACAGACCTAAGGGGTAGGGGAAGTATCACGACTCACAGCCACCTGTGGCTGTCGAGGGAAAGAAAGTGTCTACAGTTTTAAAAAGAGTATTATTTTGGGCTTCACACTCTGAGTAAAATGCCAGGGGGCATAAAGTAGAAGCTACTTATGTGAATCAAGGGTGAGCCCTTTGGTGCGGATCCATGGAACACAGGAAGAGTGAGCATATCAGAAGTTAATAAACAATTAAAGGGATAGAGTAAGAGGACTAAGTGTGCTTGCTTTGGATGTGAGGAAGAGAAGAGGGTAACGCAGACGTCTGCAGGTACCACAGGAAATGTTGAGGTGGTGTGCAGAGGCACAAGTTATTCTGACATGATGAAATTGAGAAAAGGAAAACCAGTGAATGTCAGGAAAATATTTTTACATAATTTCCATAACCTGCAGAGGGAAGTGGGAGAAATCTTGTTATTTAAAAAATCACACAAAGCTAGGTTGAATCAACCACCCATTTTTAGCTTCCCCTTCACTGTGTCTTGACTCGAAAAATATTACTTTCCTTACTGGTTTGTATTTGTAAGTTCTGAAAACTAGGTGTTCTGTGCAAATTAGGAATATTTCATAGCTTTTATATTTTTTTGGTTGTGAGCCTAGCCTTTAACGGTGAGCATCCCTCCAGGCCTACTTCATAGCTTTAATAAGCAACTGAAGAGTCTGGGCTGGGGTGTAGGGTATTGGCAACACCATTTCTTCTTTCTAGAGTTCATTCCTTAAGTAGTTTTTAAAGCGATTTGAATAAGGATGAGTTTTGGGCTTTACCTTGAGAAAGTAATTGCAGCATGAGCAATGGGTGGAACCAAAGGCCCACAGAAATAGGCAACAGTTATGCTGAGGGTAGTCCAACCCCAGGAACAGTTTTGATTGGATACTTAAAATGAAAGCTGTCCAAATGGAATTAAATTAGGAATCAATAAAGAAGTTGCTGCGTGACTTCCTGGGAATGTAGTGTAGTGGTAGGAGACATGAGCAAATGTTTTCCACATCATATAGCATCAACAACAGATCAGAGGAATGAATTACTCACCAATTGCAGCTTGGTGGAAGGATGAGTTTACCAATATTACCTGCAGTAATATTACTGGTGAGGGGTTACTTAGTAGGAGCTGCAGGACCAGAGTGAGCTCCTGCAGGACTTATTGGCTGGTGGGTGGGAGGACACTTTTCTCTCCTTCCCTTAGCAATTGTTAGTACTAGTGAAATCTTTGGGAGGGACCCTATGAATGGTAGAAGTTCCACTGATGTCCTGAGATATGAGTTGTGACCACCGAGTCTTGAAAGTTCATTTACTTTTTGATTTAATGCTACTCTCTCTCGGGGAAAGAATGTTTAATATAGAAGAAATTACTGCACAGCAGACTATACTTGGAAAATTCCCCCACTATGTGGAAGCTGAGAAACACACTCCCAAGTGGTAGTGGAAAAACCAAATCCATGGAAATTAGACAATGTCTTGAGATGGATGAAAATTAAAACACAGCACAATATATTTATAAGATGCAGCTAACACAGCACTTAGGAAAATGAGTATGTATGACGCTATTAAAAGAGATCTCAAGCCAATACGACTTCTTATTTGGAGGTTGTTAGGAAGCAGACCAAATTAAACCTAATTAAACAGATAAAAGGGAAATAATGAAGACTTGAATTGAAGAAAACAGAGACTAGGAAAAAAAATCACCCAAACAAAATTTGAGTCTTTAAAAGAAACAAAAAGTTGATGAACTTTTAGATAAATGAGCCAACACACACACACACACACACACACACACACACACACACACACACACACACACACACAAACCCAAACCCAAAATATTCAGATTATAAAACTAAGACTAGTTCATTGAAAAACAGACAAAGAATCTCATAGGAATTTCTCCAAAGAAGATATCCAAGCGGCCAATGATCACACTCAAAGAAGCCGACATATCAGTTACTAGGAAAATGTAACCAATTGAAGAGTGGAGATGGGAGTGAGGAAGTGTAAGACAGCATGGGACAGAGATAGATCCCCAGAACTCATGGAAAAGCTGGGTAGCATGGAGGACATCTAGAACCCAGGAGTCAGAGACTGGAGGTCCCTGGAGTAAGCCGGCCCAAACCTGTGAGTTTTGCGGTAGTATGACCCTTCCTCAATGTTTAAAGTGGGCTGGATCCAGGAGAGACCTGACATTAACTTTGGGTCTACACACACACACACACGCTTATGCACATACCTACACACATGTAAACATGTATATGCACACACACACCATACCAACATTAACATGTGCACATGATATCCCAGGGATGGACTGCTCTAACATACTCAGATAATGGCTGTTGTGGATGTGGACGACGGGTCACCTGCTGCTACTGTGCTGGATGTGCTTCAGTGGAGCCATGTTTGCATAGCCTGTGAGGTCAGAAGGTCACAAAGAAGCTTTATTCTCACAGTCTCCCCTACATCCTCCTGCTGATGCCCTGATTCTCTTTCATAAAAAGAGTGCTCAAGAGTAGTATTGCAGCAAGAGGCACCACGAATGCCACACTGTGCTAAAAGGGCTGATAAAGACCCTAGTCTCTCTTGAGAGGTCGAAAACAAAGATGGCAGCAGGCTTGAGGAGGAAGAGAACTTCAGGAGGATATTTTTAATCAAGATAGTAACTAGATTGTAAAAATCCACGAGAGAAAGATCCAGACAACCATGCTAATTAAGCCAAATGAGAATTTAAGAGTCATTAATTTGATCAGCGACCAGAGAGGATGTTTAGGAACACTGGCATATTACAGCTTGTGGGTATATAATTTCCCCACTGGACATAGCTTGAGAAGAAGGTTATCATGAATCCCAATGGCCCAGATAGTATGTGATATGATAGAAGAAATCATTGGGTAACCAAGAGAATAAAACATAAGAACGGGTGGGGGTTAAACAGTAAAAGAACTGAGATCCACATGCTTGGGATGTGAAGATTTAATAAAAACAGGGAAGGTTGAGGGAGAAAATGAACCCCCCCCCCCACACACACACTCAATTTCAGACCACTCCCGGGGACTCTGTGGTGGTACCCAGGCTGTTATCTCTTGCCTTGCCCTGGCGTGAGGTAGGAAATGGTGTTCTTATATTACAACACCCAAAGACCAGAAGTGTGTTTGGAGCATATATTTTGAGAATTGCATTATTTCCCTCCATGTTCTTTTTGGAAAGCTGTAAAGTAATTTTAGATGCAATAGTAATCTAGATCCTTGGCCCTTTGAAATCTGACTAAAAACATCATACTCCCAGCCTGGATGCTGGAAGTTCCTACACTGCTGTAGAGAAGAGGCTACTTTCATTTACATGAGTAAGCACAAATCTTTGGTAGACTTGTCTTACCTTGATTGTTTTTTTAAAGAAATGAAATGGGAATGTTACTGTACAGTGAGAGATGTTAAGAAGAACAATGAAAGCTAATATATTTGAAACTCAGCAGCTGATGTAATAACTCATTAGAATGCAGGGTGAGACTTGTCACCCCGGAATAAAAGGACAGCTTTAAAGCCTGGTGAGTCATAGACTTGTTTTTTTTTAAGACTTCTACCAAGCCTCTCTGGCTCTAAATGATAGGAGGCACACAGAACAGGGAGGATTCACCCTCTCACCGTGTCTGAAACTTCATCTTTGCCATGGTGAACATGAACCCTAGGAGGAAGAATGCCTGCGTGAGTAGTGGTATCAGTTCACTAATGTGACCTAGAATGTCTGTGAATCAAATGGCCAACAGTCCCACTAATGATGATTTGATACCCCTCACATTTTACTATAAGCCAATGATTTGTGATACATATGTATGAATGTGTGTGTGTGTGTGACATCTTGAGATGAGTCTGACCCCCCTCCATCTTTTTTATGGTTGCTTGTTTTTGAGGAGGGTTTATTGGGGTGGATTTTGTTGCGGGAGGTCTTTCCGCCCCTCCAACCAATAGCTGCTGAGATACCAGCCCATTGGGGCGTGGTTTCTCTCCATTCAAAAAGCTTCTACTTCCTTCCCGCTCGTCTCTTGAGCTCCTGCTCCGCTGGCGACTAGACTCCCTTTCTGGTTGTGCAAAGAGCTGTTGTCTGGGATCGTGATCTGTAAGTTTTTCCTCTTTAAATAAATACTACCCTAGTAATAATAATTCCAAACTGGTGTGGCATTGTTCGTGGCTTACGCTTCACCTGGCGCCCAACGAACGTTTGGCTTTTTAAGACCCCCTCGGCTGCCGGCCGCAAGTTCGGCTTGGTGCGAGCGAGCCCCTCCCTTCCTCAGCCGCGGCTTGCGCCTTGCGCGCCGTGTGGCTTAGGCCTTGCGGCAGCCTTGTAGCTTGTGCCTTGTGCGTGGAGCCAGCAGTTTAACTTAAATCATCATGCACTGGCCTTTCTTGCTGCAGTTCTTTACACCCTTTTTTGTTTAGTTCGTGACTTAGGCCCCAGTGCCGAGTCCAAGATACACTTGGCCTTCAGGCCCATAATATCCAGAGAGGCAGGACGATCTCTGAGACTGACCAGGTGGTGGTAGCATACGTCTTTAATCCCAGCACTCGGGAAGCAGAGACAGGCGGATTTCGGTGAGTTTGAGGCCAGCTGGATAATAGGTAATATGGCAGTTTTTGTTTCCAACATGACTTTTACTGTTTGGGCTACCAATACAATGGGTCTTATCATGCAAAATTCTATATGACTATGAGGATAACTTAATTTACTGGTTACTAGGTTTTAGTATTCTTTTGAATATTCTATCATTTAGGAAGATTATGGTACCTCTCAAGAACCATACTATCTTTACTAGAAACTCATGCAGGTCAGGAGATTCAGGATTCAAAAGAGGTAATAATAAAGACAATAATAAAAAAGACTTGAAATGCTTGAAGAAATGATGGGAGCTGGTGAACAGAGTAATAAGGCACAAGGACAGGATACAAAGCCAACACCAGCTATTGGAACTGGCTTACCCAGGGTTTTAGCGGTATACCCTATACTTAATTCTGACAAAGCATCAACTTCTAAAGGCTCAAAGGGAGTCAGAGAAGCTAGATGGATGCCAATAGCAATGAATGATCTGAAAGAAATTAAACAGGCTATTGTTAATTTTGGCTTGCAAAATGCATATGTAAAGGAAATGATAAGGACTTGGGCTTCTAATGCTAGAGCTACCCCCTATGATTTCCATCAGTTAGTGTCTGCAGTTTTAGATAAGGGACCTTCCTTGATGTTTGGAATTTATTTCAGAGAAGAATCCAAACATATGGAACAGCAAGGAAGAGCAAAAGGTGTCGAGGTTTCCCAAGATCAAATTCTTGGTGCAGGAGAATATGCTGATCCACAGGTCCAAGCTCTTTTATGACGATGAAGTACTGCGTCTATGTCACCAAGCAGCTTTAAATGCTTGGAATAGGATACAAGATCCAGCAAAAAGGGTTGAATCATATACCAGAATTAGGCAGGGACAGAGAGACCCCTTTATTGACTTTTTGCAAAGATTAATTAAGGCTCTGGACAGTAGGGGTAACAGACCCGGAATCTTAGACGAATACTTCTTGAATCTCTAGCGTTTGAGAATGCAAACATAGAATGCAAAAAGATAATTGGGCCTTTAAAGTCTAGATCAGCACCTATGGATGAATGGATTCAGCATACGATGAAGTGGAGACATTTAGCTATAATGATGAATCTTGGGTAGGAGAAGCGATTTCCACAGCAATGAGGAGACATCAAACTGCCAGGTGTTTTAATTGTGGTAAATTAGGACATCTGAAAAGGGATTGCAGGCACAGAATTTCTAGGAATAATACCTCTCCTCTGGGAATGACAAAAATAGGGGACCTAGGCCTTCAGGTATATGTAGGAGATGCGGTAAAGGCCGTCATTGGTCCAACGAATGCAGGTCAACAACAGACAAACAAGGCAACCCGATCCCGTCGGGAAACTCCTTGAGGGGCCTCTCGCAGGCCCCCAAGCCAACAGTGGCTCAGTCATTCCCAGTCACAGTGGAGAACGTGCTCACCAAGAAAATTAAAAGCTCCAATCTCTGCTGTAAAAAGTAATACTGGTCTAAATGATGAATTACGTGTGGAGGATGAATCAAAAAACCCAGTAGGACAGAGTAAACGTATATTTTGGCAGACTTATCATACCTTCAAGAATATACTATCATGCCTTTCATTGAATATAGTATATAGATATGCCATATATGTCAATGATAATGTTTAAGTTTACAATAAACAATAGTTTTTCGAAGGGAAATTTGAAGTTTCCAGGAAGAAGATGGGGCCCCACAACAACAACTCTACCTGGTTGATATGACGTCATGATACTGATAGCGCTACTACAAGACCTGTTTTGGGTACCAGCTGCACAAGAAGATCCCAACTTGGTTAGCTGAAATGGTGCACATCTTATACAACATTCTGGCCAGACCTCCACAAAATACTCAGAGACTATTTGCAATTTTAAAAGACATTGATCTTGAAATTTAACCATCATTTTACTTTCACAGGATCCCCCAGAAAGAACATCACCCCCATGACAGCTGGAAGTAATTCTAGAGGATGACGTCCCCTCTCCAAGTAAAGTTTGCCCCCAGATTTAGGGACATCATTTAGGGGTTGGGAGGCTGGGGGAGGAATTTTATAAGCTAAGGGATCAATTTGAAAAAAAAAAAGAGGGATGATGGGATAATAGATTTGTAATTGTGACTTACAATTTTTAGACAAATATATTGGTATTGATACTTGTATAATGATACAAAGTTAAATTATATTGACTATTGTATGCATGCATGTTTCTACCTCTGTTTAAAATATTTTTTATGTATTGACATATATTATATTGATATTTACCATATTGCAATGTATATTTGTACATTGTTTATATTTGGAGGTCATTATCCTCATTTGTTACACAGATGTTTATTGTCTTAGTCTTTAAGTTAGATAAATATTGAGAATTATATAGATTAATAGTCATCTAAGTTTGCCATTTATAATTAGACTAATTAGGTTATTTAGATATATAGAGATTATACTCAGTATAGATAGATGATCTTCAACCTCTTCAAAGAGCTGTAGAAAATGGCCTTTAATCTAACTCAGAGTTTTGTGGTAGTGAGACACAATTGCTCCTGACAACACCGCTCTATTCCCGAGAGAATGTTGAGCACCAAAGACACTCCACCTGGAGCCTTTCTTTTTGACAGAACTGGCCTTGGGGCAAAGAAATGCCCATACCTCAACCACTGACAGAGATACAGAGCGTGCATCAATGGATAAAACAGGACTGTCATATCCTGCCAAGACAGGGTAAGATAGTTTTGAAAAGTTGCTTGCCTTTGAAAATGGTATGTCAGTTATGTTAGGCCTTAGCCAAAAGTTGGTTGCTTCAACGCTGCAAACGTGACTTTGGGTGATTGCCCAGGTAGCTAGTTGTCCTCTGTGATTTGTTGCAGTTTTGGAAGTTGTTTTACTGAACTTCCTAATTACCCAGGTAACATTATTTCCCTTCTCAGATCTTTTTGATGGGGTTGAAGACTATATAACTATAGTTACTTTTCTCTCATGACTTGGCCAAGTTATTTTTTATACAAGTCCCTAAGCTAGTTAGAATAGGATATTTGTACTTATTGTATATAATTTCGTAGTAGGTTTAGAACTCTTTACTTAAACAAAAGGGGGAGGTGTTGCGGGAGGTCTTTCCGCCCCTCCAACCAATAGCTGCTGAGATACCAGCCCATTGGGGCGTGGTTTCTCTCCATTCAAAAAGCCTCTACTTCCTCCGCTCGGTCTCTTGAGTTCCTGCTCGCTGGCGACCAGACTCCTTTCTGGTTGTGCAGAGAGCTGTTGTCTGGGATCGTGATCTGTAAGTTTTCCCTCTTTAAATAAATACTACCCTAGTAATAATAATCCCAAACTGGTGTGGCATTGTTCGTGGTTTATGCTTTAGATTTCACCGATCGTGTTGAGCTTGA
>CAWTZC010001517.1:0-64360 GCA_963919715.1 Microtus obscurus
AGAAATAAATTAATAAATATATACTGATTCCACTGATTCTTTAGCATTTATAAGAAGTTGAATTAAAATATAAGTTTAGTGAATTTTGTGTTGATGGAACACATGGATGCTAAACCAAATTGGATTAAATTCCCCCTTGTACCTATATGTATTTCTTTTTTTTTATTTATTAAAGATTTCTGTCTCTTCCCTACCGCCGCCTCTCCTTCCCTCCCCTCCCCCCAGTTAAATCCCCCTTCCTCGTCCACCAAAAGATCAATCATGGTTCCCTGCCCTGTGGGAAGTCCAAGGACCACCCACCTCTATCCAGGTCTAGTAAGGTGAGCATCCAAACTGCCTAGGCTCCCACAAAGCCAATAGGTGCAGTACGATCAAAAACCCATTGCCATTGTTCTTGAGGTGTCAGTAGTCCTCATTGTCCGCTATATTCAGCGAGGACGGTTTTAACCCAGGCTTTTTCAGACCCAGGCCAACTGGCCTTGGTGAGTTCACGACAGAACATCCCCAATGTCTGAGTGTGTGGGTGCACCCCTTGCAGTCCTTAGCTCCCTGCTTGTGCTCTCTCTCCTTCCGCTCCTGACATGGACCTTGAGATTTCAGTCCGGTGCTCCAGTGTGGGTCTTTGTCTCTGTCTCCTTTCATCGCCTGATGAAGGTTGATATTCAGGAGGATGCCTATATGATTTTCTTTGGGTTCTCCTTCTTATTTGGCTTCTCTAAGAACCCAAATTATAGGCTCAATGACCTTTATTTATGGCTAGAAACCAAATATGAGTGAGTACATCCCATGTTTCTCTTTTTGGGTCTGGCTTACCTCACTCAGGATAGTGTTTTCAATTTCCATCCATTTGCCTGCAAAATTCAAGAAGTCCTGGTATTTTACTGCTGAGTAGTACTCTAATATGTACATATTCCATACTTTCTTCATCCATTCTTCAATTGAAGGGCATCTAGGTTGTTTCCAGGTTCTGGCTATTACAAACAATGCTGCTATGAACATAGTAGAGCATATACTTTTGTTGTATGATACGGCCTCTTTTGGGTATATTCCCAAGAGTGGTATTGCTGGGTCCATGGGTAGGTTGATTCCGAACTTTCTGAGAAACCTCCACACTGCTTTCCAGAGTGGTTGCACAAGTTTGCATTCCCACCAGCAATGGATGAGTGTACCCCTTTCTCCACAACCTCTCCAGCAAAGGCTATCATTGGTGTTTTTGATTTTAGCCATTCTGACAGGTGTAAGATGGTATCTTAAAGTTGTCTTGATTTGCATTTCCCTGATCGCTAAGGAAGTTGAGCATGACTTTAAGTGTCTTTTGGCCATTTGAACTTCTTCTGTTGAGAGATCTCTGTTCAGCTCAGAGCCTCATTTTACAATTGGGTTGATTAGCCTTTTACGGTCTAGTTTCTTGAGTTCTTTATATATTTTGGAGATCAGACCTTTGTCAGTTGCGGGGTTGGTGAAGATTTTCTCCCAGTCAGTGGGTTGCCTTTCTGTCTTAGCGACAGTGTCCTTTGCTTTACAGAAGCTTCTCAGTCTCAGGAGGTCCCATTTATTCAATGTTGCCCTTAATGACTGTGCTGCTGGGGTTATACGTAAGAAGTGGTCTCCTGTGCCCACGTGTTGTAGAGTACTTCCCACTTTCTCTTCTATCAGGTTCAGTGTGTTCGGACTGATATTGAGGTCTTTAATCCACTTGGACTTGAGTTTTGTGCATGGTGATAGATATGGATATATTTTCATTTTTCTACAGATTGACATCCAGTTTTGCCAGCACAATTTGTTGAAGATGCTCTCTTTTTTCCATTGTATACTTTTAGCTCCTTTATCGAAAATCAGGTGCTCAAAGGTTTGTGGGTTAAAGTCAGGGTCTTCTATTCGATTCCATTGGTCAACTTCTCTGTTTTTATGCCAATAACAAGCTGTTTTCAATACTGTAGCTCTGTAATAGAGTTTGAAATCAGGGATGGTAATGCCTCCAGACGTTCCTTTATTGTATAAGATTGTTTTGGCTATCCTTGGTTTTTTGTTTTTCCATATAAAGTTGATTATTGTCTTCTCCAGCTCTGTGAAGAATTTTGATGGGATTTTGATGGGGACTGCATTGAATCTATAGATTGCTTTTGGTAGAATTGCCATTTTTACTATGTTGATCCTCCCAATCCAAGAGCAAGGGAGATCCTTCCATTTTCTGGTGTCCTCTTCTATTTCTTTCTTCAAAGACTTAAATTTCTTGTCAAATAGATCTTTCACTTCCTTGGTCAGGGTTACCCCAAGATACTTTATGCTCTTTGTGGCTATCATGAATGATGATGCTTCTCTGATTTCCCTCTCTGTTTCTTTATCCTTAGTGTATAGGAAGGCAACTGATTTTTTGCAGTTGATCTTGTATCCTGCCACATTACTAAAGGTGTTTATCAGCTGTAGGAGTTCTTTGGTAGAGTTTTGGGGGTCGCTTATGTATACTATCATATCATCTGCAAATAACGAAAGCTTAACTTCTTCCTTTCCACCTATATGTATTTCTAAAGGCTTCAAAATATAATATTTTATAATACATTATAATTTTCAAATGGATAGATAGAGTTGAAGTATTTTGATACTTTTATTCACTAGTTTAGGAAACACTGTTTTTCACAATCAGAGAGAATATAAAAAGAGAAAGAAAATGTACACTCATCAGTTTAGTGACTCAGTAATGGTAAGACACCATCACTTCCAGTTTGATCCACTGTCTCAATGGAATTGAAGAAAACTGAATATATTAGGCTGTAAATGACACAGACACAGCTGGAAGGAAGGTCTTAGCCCCTACCCAGTATTATCTTTCAGAATTTTGTCCTTGAGATATGGAAAATTATCTTGAGCATAATGCTTCTCGATGACGTCTACACGGCTGGGAATATTGTGTAGTTGAATCTCAGAAATTAGCAAAACTGGCAAATAATATGCCCGACCAAAATTCATATATTGAAACATAAACCAAGGTGATTTTTTTAGCTGTGTAGAGAACTTAGGTGGTAACTTGTTCATGCTATCTCTGTCTTGCTTGAGATTATCAGTCCTTTTTTTTGCTTGCTTTCATGGCTGAACTTTTTGTTATCCAAATATCATCTGTTGGTGTGCTCTTCTCTGTGGAAGAAAATCTCTCCCATTTTCAGTATTCCTTAGTTGCCTGTAGTTCTCTGCATAGGGTTTTTGTCTGATGGTCTTTTTCCCACCCACTTTGTCATGTCTCTTGTTCTTGTCCTTGGTCAGTACCAAACTTGAGGTTCAGAGATCTACCATAACTTGCATAGAAACTGCTTATTCTAAGTTCTTGTTCTGCATAATATACAAAATTATAAATAGCAAAATATGATTCCATGATTAATCTTATTAAAAATATGCTATTGCAGAAACATGAATATGATATAACAGCACTTCAATATTTGGGAAAAATATCAAAAACTCTTGAGTCTGTAAGATAAATATGAACATAGCATTTCATAAAAATAATAATCATTTTAAAATCAGATTAAATCCTATGAAAAAACCACATTGAAATTTTCTTATATAGAATGAGGTAATAATAGTTGAGTTATGATTTTCCAATGCGTTGGTTTAGCATAACTAGTCCATCATAGATAAAAATGAAAATTGATAATAATGCCCTTCCTCTACTAGATATGGATGAATGTGTGAAGTGTCCACATGATCAGTATGCCAACCAAGATCAAACTCACTGCCTCCAAAAAGTTGTGAGCTTTCTGGCTTATGAAGATCCCTTGGGAATGTCTCTGACCTGCGTGGCTCTATGCTTCTCAGTTCTTACAGCTTTTGTTCTGTATGTCTTCTTGAAGCACCAGGACACGCCCATTGTCAAGGCAAATAACAGAACTCTCAGCTATGTCCTACTCATCGCCCTCATCTTTTGCTTTCTCTGTCCCTTGCTCTACATTGGCCATCCAGACACACCCACCTGTATAATGCAGCAGACCACATTTGCAGTTGTGTTCACTGTAGCCTCCTCTACTGTCTTGGCAAAGACGATTACTGTAGTATTGGCATTCAAGGTCACTGCTCCAGAAAGAAGGATGAGGTCACTGCTCATATCAGGGGCACCTAATTTCATCATCCCCATATGCACCGTGATTCAAATGGTTCTCTGTGGAATCTGGCTAGGAACCTCTCCTCCGTTTGTTAATACTGATGTGCATATGGAACACGGCCACATCATTATTGTTTGCAACAAAGGTTCAGTAATTTTCTTCTACTTTGTCCTGGGATACCTGGGGTCTCTCGCCCTAGCGAGTTTCATTGTAGCGTTCCTGGCTAGGAATCTACCGGACACATTCAATGAAGCAAAGTTCCTGACGTTCAGCATGCTGGTGTTCTGTAGTGTTTGGATCACCTTCCTCACTGTCTACCACAGCACCAAAGGCAAGGCTCTGGTGGCTGTGGAGGTCTTCTGTATCTTGGCCTCAAGTGCAGGACTATTTCTTTGCATTTTTGCCCCAAAATGCTACATTATTTTGTTAAGACCACAGATAAATTCTTTTCACAAGTTCAGAGTCCAAAATGATAAAGCTAGCCGGGCAGTGGTGGCGCACGCCTTTAATTCCAGCACTATGGAGGCAGAGGCAGGGGGATCTCTGTGAGTTTGAGGCCAGCCTGGTCTACAAGACCTAGTCCCAGGACAGGAACCAAAAAGCTACGGAGAAACCCTGTCTCAAAAATCCAAAAAAAAATGATAAAGCTAAATATGTTCATTAAATTTATCTAACATATTTAAAACTGCAGCAATATCTACAAGATGACAAAGTTGCTATCTATTCCTTAAATCTTACCAACAATTTTGCATGTAGAATGTAGAAATAAGCTGTGTAATAAAGTTTTTATCACATGACATTAGTTCTATGGACTAAACGTTATGACCTGCCTTTTCTTATTGTCATATTTGAGGGAATGTGTGCTTCTCATGAAGTTTGTGCTAATATATTGGGAAAATATTGGAATCCTTAAGTTCAGATAACCTAGATGGTCTTTTAAGTGATCTAAATAGGAAGATCTTCCAGTATCTTAGATTAGAGATAGAGGAGAGGCAAAAGTAATACTGATCCATCATGTCTCATCTCATCTCAGAGTTGTTCCCATGCAGTGAGATCAGCGTACATGCCAACAGTCCTGGAATATTCCTTGGGTTCCACCCTCATGTCTGCAGCCAAGATCCTCATTATATCTCCCCTGATCAAATCTGATCTTTATCAATTGTACAAGAATCTATATCTTTTGGTTTCCTGTGGAAACCTAAGTACAATTTCTCCCCAAATGTAACACATTTCCTGATTTCCATTTTGAAGACAAGACATCCCTAAGGTATGTAAGGTGGTTTAATTCAGGAGTTCTTTTTACAATCCAAAGTCTCCCAACAGCTGCCTTTCTCTAATCATTAGCATTCAATATCAACAAAGGAATATATGAGGTCTAAACTCCCCATGTTATAGTGTTTCCCATTCTATGTTTCTTAATTTTTACATTACTTCCTCTTGCTTTGAAAACTTTATTGTTTTTAAAGTATTTATTTGTCTCTCTGTCATCTATACCCATTTTCTTTCCTTTGTTCAGCACCTAAGCACCTGTTTAGACATAGTGTACCTTTTTAAAGGTTGACTTGTCTGATCCTGACTCTCTGCAGTGATTTCTGATCCCATGAGCCAAGACATAAAGAGTCAATCCTTCCACCATGTGGTTTTGTTGCTGGAAGCTGGCCTCCAGCCCACAGGCAGTGACCAGGAGCTGTACCTCTATAGAGCAAGAATTGGCTAACCCAAGAGATTGAAGTATTAGGAAATCATACCCAAAACTTTCTTCGCATTTTAGGCTATATTTTCCTATTGAAGTACCATGCTCACATCAAATGTAGCAAGCTTACTTTTCAGACTATCTTTGGATCACCAGCCTCTGAATAATTACATGAAGACTTATCATTAATTGTGGATGTTTGGCTTTTAACTTATACTTGTCCCCAACAAGCTCTTATAACTCAAATTAGCCTGATTCTCTTAGTCAGTTTTTTCATGTCCAACTATTTCCATGTCTGCTGTTAAATTTTACAACTCTCTTCATCCAAGAGTTTTCTCTGTCTACTCAAGAAATCATGCCTACTCTCACCTGTCTAGCTGTAAGACATTCGGCTCTTCATTAAACCAATCATCATGACACATGTTTACACAGTATAAGCAAATATTCCACAATAATGAACAACCCTAGAAACTCCAATAGGAAACTTTTTTTGGCTAATAAACAGGTTTGGAAAAACAGGCATATATAAGATTAAATTTAAAAGTTCAGGATTCTTTTTATATGCAAATACAAATAAACTGAAAACATAATCAGGAAAACACATTTTATATTAACTTCAAATAACATAAAATATCTTGGGGTAGCTCCAGGTAATTTAGCAAAAGATTTTTAAGATAAAAACTTCAAGTCATTGAAAAACTGAAATGAAAGGAAACCAGAAGATTCAGAGATCTCCCGTGTTCATAGACTGATAGGATTAACATAGTACACAAGAAAGAGCAGAATTATGCACTGACAACCTGACTGTCGTTCAGGGTGGAGTGGATCTGCCTGTATGGGCCACCTTAATGTCAAAAAAATCAAGTAACCAAACCCCTAGATCACGATGTGTAACCCTTGTTGTTGTCAACAATTTTGAGCAACCTCAAACTCTCTTACTTTCAGACAAGACAGAAATAGCATCACATATTTGGCTTCCACAAGAAATCAATGTCATAGATGAAGATCCATGTTGATGACAAAATACACATTATTGAGAACTGAGGTCTTAGTCATGTTTTATGCAGTAAGTTTCTAGCCTTGATATTCAGGTAGTATTGATCGGTTCTGGATTTGTAATCTTGACTGAATTTCTAACACATGTGACTATGTGCCTTAGCAGGCACTCAGATGTGTGTGATCATACAGTGCATGCTCCATTGACATAAGACAACACATATGCAATACTCTTTCCAACCATGAACATCATTGTTCATATTGCCTGTATGTCTATAATAAGACCTCTCTAGGAATAGCTATTCCTTACACTTCTATCTCAAAAACTGCTTTGAATATGTTATGGAATTCAAACATTCAAATGGGAATTAGAGAACTGTGTTGACGAACAAGGCTTTTTAGCAAATTTTCCTAAGAGAAATCATGTCTGGAGCCTTCATGTGCACTGAAACAGATGGACCCATGAGGGATATAGAGGGAAAGATAATTCTTGTAAACAAAATTATTATGCCTTTTTTGTCACCTGAACATAGGGACTCAGATGCAGGGCCTCAGGCCAGGAATGCTGAAGAATCCCCAGAGATGAACAATGGGCTGAAAAACATTACTGAGAGAAATACAGACACTCTTTAGTAGAAACTGCTGTGATAAAGAGACACCTGGATACGGGCAGGCATAACTGATACATGGGTTTCTGTCTGACTCTGCATGCTGCACTTTGCCCACCTCCCAACTGGAGACTTGACAAAGATGCTCTCTTTGATCTTTGTCCTTTTGGTCCTGAATCTTTCCCTCGTTTTCTGCAGTTTAACTGACCCCAAGTGCTTCATGAGAATAAAAAAGAACAACAACGAGCAAGATATAGAGGAGCATTGTTTCTTTTCTATTTATACAGAGGATGGGTATGTGAAGAATGATGATTTCACTGAGAATCTGAACGAGAAGTAAGTACATCTTTGATTCATTAATTGTAGTTAAGTATGGGAGATATTGTATTCTATGGGTACTGAGAGGCATAGTATTTGGTTGTAGAGATCCAATCACCTGCTCCTATCTGGTGATTGAAGAAACCTCTCTGAAGTCTACTGGACAAGACACCCATCTATAAATACAGCATAATATCATGAGGAAATACTTTTCCAGTAATGTTTGGGTCCACCTTGATCTCTGGGTTATCCAGTCTTCAAGTCCTGGAAATCCAGGCAGTGGAGGACATGGACTCCCTCTCGTGGCCTGGAAGTCCTTTTAAACTATACATTGGTTGTCTACTCCTACAAATCCTGTACTGCCGTTGTCTGACTGCATATTCCAGGTGTGAATGATGAGATGTGGAATGGTTTATCATTGGGTTAGGGTCTGCTATTATCTTGCAGTAGCCTCCGTGGTACCATCGTTCATCAAAGAGACTAGAATATAGAAGAAAAGAGTCATTGAAGGGCCCAGTTACGCTCTCCATTGTCAGTGAGCTTTGGGTCTATCGCTTTGGGAAGTCTGTTTTCAGAGAGCAAACTTCTGTCTTAGCAACATCCTGGGTTGTTTGTTAATCTCCATAAGAACCCATCATGCAAAATTTCAAGCAAATACAGCACAATTCCATAACTGGTAACCTTTTCTGGATACAAACAGGGCCATTGCACAATCCATACTTTACCTTATAGGGATTCCACAATAGGGTTACCCTCAAAGATATCAAGAAGTTTCCACTCTACTATTCCCAAAGCATCCAAAAAGAGTTCCAGCTGTTAATCCCTGAACTCTCTTCTTCCATCCCTTTTCCCTGACCTTATCCTACCCACTCCCATCACCAACCTGACCCCATTAAAGTCATACTATTTTATTTCCCGTTCCCAAGGGAGAACCATGAGTTGTATAAATGGGTATTGAGGTAGATTCCCAACTTTCTGAAATACTGCCATAATTATTTTCACAGTATCTATACAAGTTTCACCTGCAACCACCAATGGAAGAGTGTTCGCCTTGCCACACACCATTGCTAGAGTGTTCTTTACTTAACCCTTCAGACACTTTGACACTTAAAATTGCAGGCTCTATTATTACATATTTACATAGCTTAAGATAAGAGAAGTCCAAGGAATTTAATTTTTCCTTATGTAAGAGTAATCAAGAAAATGGTAAGGCAAATATATTCAATATAGATTCCTGTTTTTCTCTTTTTACCAATAAAAAGTAATGTCCTAATATAGAAACTGACTCATGGATGCATACATTCCTCAGTTATATAAAATTGTTATATGGTTCTTGCCATTTCCTTGATTTTCTTAATATACATATATGTTCATTATAGAGGGAGATATTATCTCTGAGCTGCAAACCGTATTTCCAAACCAGGGTATTTTCTTCTTCTTATATTCTGCCTATACAGCAGAGCTTACTTCATGGCTAATCAACATTGTTTATTCAGCAGTATTTTATGCT
This sequence comes from Microtus obscurus, assembly GCA_963919715.1. Lineage (NCBI taxonomy): Eukaryota > Metazoa > Chordata > Mammalia > Rodentia > Cricetidae > Microtus > Microtus obscurus. The sequence goes on from CAWTZC010001517.1 coordinate 9,217, forward strand.
GAATAAATCTTTTATAATATTTTATGTTTCTATGTTTCTTATCAAGATTATTTACTTACTTTCACAGTTGATATGCGAACTCCACTGGATGTTTACTTGCTAAAAAATATATTTTTTATTCTGTTGCCTGCAACTCTGTCTGTAACATGGTTTTCTTTGCCATATAAAATCTTTTAAGTTTCATGAGATCCTACTAATTTATTGTTATTGTTTTGGGGCTGCAGGTCTTCTGTCAAAAAAAAAACTCTTTTGCCGTACAGAAGAATTCAATACTATTTCACAGCTTTCTATTTCATCCGGGTTAGTGTGTCTGCTCTTAATCTGAGGTCCTCTATCCGTTCAGAGTTTACTTTTGTGAGGGCTGAGAGTGATAGCTATTTTTGTGTTCTTACCCATGCAGTTATCCCTTTGGTCAACACCATTTATTGAAATGCATTTTATTTTTTCCAGTGTGTATTTCTAGTTTCTTTATCAAAAAGAATTTGTCCATAGGTATATGGACTTCTGTAGTGGTCCTAAATTCCATTCTATTAATCAACATTTTTTTTGTGAAAATATCTTGCTGGTTTTTTTAGAATAGCTATGTAGTACAATGTAAGATTAGGGATAGTGGTATCCCCAATAGTTATTTCAATGTCTAGGATTGTTTAAGCTGTCCTGTATTTTTTCCTGTTTCCATATGAAGCTAAAAATTCTTTGAAGATGTAAAAGAGCTAATTTATAAACAATGTCCTATATTATTTGAAATATGAATCTTTAACAGGACAGTAATAATAGTGGGTTAATAAAGAACTCAATTTTAAAAGCACAGTCTCCAATATGGAATGGCAAGGACCTAGAAAATGTGGAATAATTTCAGGTCTTTCTGAAAAAAGGAAAACTGTAAAACATACAAGAATAATACACAGCACAAAAACAAGTTCTTTAAGCATGAGAAACAGAAAAGTAGAGGGAGCATATATGATTTAGAATTAAGTACCAGCCACATGTGATATCTTGTTATTTGAACATTTACTATAGTCAGAAAGCAGTGTAGGTAATACAGTAAATTAGGCAAAAACAGTAATGTACCAAATGCTGCAATGGTACATTATTGTTAAATAAGATTATCAAACTATACAAAAATTATATCAATGCAGTTAGACCAGTTAAATATGTAAATGAAAGGCAAAATTTAAAGTGAATGTGTTAGACTTGTAACGTATCACAACAAATCTGAAAGTACTAGAATCGAACGACGAGTCTCTGATAACCATCTATGAACATAGGATGAAATACATCAGTATGATCTAAGGGTCCACGTGAGTATACAGTTCATTCCTCTCAGAAAAAGCTGTAGTTATAACCAATCTTATATCATTCAATACTGCAAAGTCTCAAATAGAGAGTAAAAGGAAAACTGTGTGGGAGCACCGAAGAAGAGTAATAATGAGCATGCTCTTTGTGTTACCTATGAATATGCGAGAAACTTCAGAGCTTTTGACACAGAACAATTTGTCCACATGTTCTCTATGCCCATAACAACATCATACCATTGGTCAGTACTGTCTCTGTGTAAAAAAGTAGAACTACCTTGATAGCAGATAATACCGATTTATTTTGCAAATATGTATTAGAATTACAGTACACATGTATGAGCAGATTCAATGTTGATCAATTCATCTATTTTGTTCCATGGACTGTATAAAGACTCTCTCATAGTGTTCAGCAAAAAAAAGGATGAGTCTAGTCTATAGAAAACTTCAAAATGACAGAATCCCATTGATAGAAAAAACAACCCAGCAACCCAAAGAAACAAACATAAAAAAATATGATCTTTATATTCCTCCCCATGTCTCACATCCTAATAGACCACAATACAAGGACTTGTGTATATCATGATAGCAATGGGTCAAGAAAAGATAATTCAGTGCTGACCTCACACTGAGAGTTATTAGGATTATCATGTTTGCAACCTAATCTCTCATGATTACTGTGCTCTGATTTCAGGTTGACACCTGAAAATATCAACTTGATTTTCTCTCTTTTTTTTGCCATGGAAGGAATCAATAGGAATCCTCATATTTTACCCAACATTTCTCTGCTAGCTACCATTAAATGTCATGTGTTTTCTGATCACATAAAATCCATTTCATCTTCAAAAAGAAGTAAATATTTTCCTAACTACTACTGCTCAGAAGAGAGGAAATTTTTAATTACACTTACAGGACCACGGTGGCGAGCATCTGCCGTTTTTGGGGTCCTCCTCTACCTTTCTAGAACTCCAGAGGTAAGCCTGGGTGGATTAATTTTAATGAAATATTTTCCCTTCAGGCTGCTATTCAGGTTACACATGATGACGGGAAAACAGAGATTGGGTTTATGCATTTTCTCTCTGCTTCATAAAGTATAAACAGTCAAACACTGTGGGAAACACAAGTTTATAAGGAACAGACATGGGAGAAAGCAAAAAAGTGAAACATTTTTCAAAACTATTAATCTATAATAGTTTAGACAATCACAAAAAATTTGATGTGATATTAATAATTAAATGAAAAATTCACAATTTCTAGCTCTCCCAGCATTAGCTTAGCACACATAGATGTTAGAGTAAGTCTCATGCTTCCATCTTCTTAACACTGTTGCTTATGGTCTATGTATTTCAGCTTTACTATGGGTATTTTCATCCTCACCTGAATGTCCATGAACAATTTCCTCATCTCTACCAGATATCGCCCAAGGACACATCTCTAGCACTGGCCATGGTGTCCCTAGTGGTTCACTTCAGATGGAACTGGGTGGGAATGGTCATTACAGATGAAGATCTTGGAACTCAGTTTCTTTCTGAATGGAGAGGAGTGATGAAAACAAACATTGTCTGTTTAGCATTTGTGGCTATTATCCCACTGAATGAAGAGTTATTCATTAAAATGTTTATGACGAATTATATCAAGGTCATGACATCGTCAGCAAAAGTAGTGATTGTCTATGGAGACAGAGATAATTATATATCATTAAACTTTTGGATGTGGAGACCTCAAAAGATTCAGAGAATCTGGGTCAGTGTGTCACAATTTGATATGTTCATAGAAGGAGATTTCATGCTTACCTCCCCCGATGGGGTTCTCATTTTCTCTCATCAGCATTCTGAGATGTCTGGTTTTAAACAATTCCTGCAGACAGTGCGTCCTTTAAACTATAGTGATGAAACTTCTCTTGTAAAACTATGGTGGACTTATTTTAAATGTTCTTTACCATCGTCTAATTGTAACAAACTGAACAATTGTCCAACAAGAACCCTATTGAAATGGTTATTTAGGACACCGTTTGGAATGTGCATGAGTGATTCAGCTTATAACTTATACAATGCAGTGTATGCTGTGGCCCACACACTCCATGAGATGCTTCTGCAAGTAGACACATGGCCAAAGAATGCTGGTAAGAAGCTGGAACTTGACTCCTGGAAGGTAATGTGTCTTATACAGAAAGGCATGAATGTCACAGACATGGTGTTCTTCAAAGGAACCACAAGGTCCAAATCTATGCAAATAAGGAATATTTTTCCTGAGTTCATATTTCTATTTACCATAGCACTGCATATAAGGCAGATCATGTTAGTGTCACAAAATATCATACAGTTAACAGTGGCATCCAAGTCAGCATTTTCCATTCTTAGTCAAGAAATTTTTTCAGTTTTTTTAACCATACAGTTTTTTACATTTGAAAAGAAATGTTTTCTCATGAAATGATTAAATGGTAATGATAAAATGACGTGATCAAAAAGTTTCTTATCAATGTAGTGAAATAATATAATATAAATATAAAATGGCTTTGCCATTTTTTACCAACTAAGGATTTCAATTCCCTAGGTCATGATTAAATAACACTGTTAGTAGAAAGAAGTTGAGAACACGCAACTACATTTCAGGCATACAATTCAGATATGCATGTTTTAAGGCATCAATTCCAGGAAGAAATTTGTATTTTAAAAGAATAGGGAATCTTTCCATGTGCATGGAATTTCTCCTTTTTTATTACTAAGTACTTTTAATAAGTTATATTTTAGGAGAGGCTAATGAAAATTAGAGTCACTAAAATATTTTATTTTCCTGCCTAATATGTTAGCATAGTTGAGACTAAAATGACAAATGTGTTTTAGATGTTCTCTCTTCTGAAGAACATACAATTTGAAAATCCTGCTGGAGACCTTGTGACCATGAACCAGAAAGTAAAACTGGATACAGAATATGACATTTTCTACATCAGGGATTTTCTACCGTATTTTGGACTTAAGATGAAATTAGGAAAGTTTTCCAGTCATTTTTCAAGTTATCAACAGTTGTATATGTCTGATGAAATGATAGAGTGGGCTACAGGTTTTAGACAGGTGAGTTGTTCCTAAATCTAAGGCTTTACGTTTGTCAAAAATACCTAAAATCACATGGTCTGCTCATGTTTCCTCATGGAATAAAGCATTTTGTCATTTATTCATTTTCTGACTCCTTTCCAACCTCTCTCTCCCCCCCCCCTCTCTCTCTCTTCCTCTTTTTCTTCTCTTTTTCTCTTATTTGACAAAATATAAATGACCAAACCTTCATATTTATTTTACAAATTAATAAAATTTTGTTCCTATTTCTTATTGAAGATAGATTCTTTTCTCATACAATATATACTGATTATAGTTTGCCCTCCCAATTTCTCCATCTCCTTCCTCCTCTCAAGTTCTACTCCCTTGGTGTCTCTCAGCAGGAAATACAGGATTCTTAGAAATAAAAAACAAACACAGAGAAACAAAATACAATAAAATCAAGGAGAAACTATTATATTGAAGTTGGTCATTTCATTCCAACAGGAAAAAAGAGTCCCATGAGTTAGAACAAGTTTAGAGACCACCTATTCTCTCAGTCGGGAGTCTCACCAAAACTCTAACATAATATTTTGATATATATGCGGAGCACCTGTTACAGACCCAGGCAGGCCCTGTATTTCTTGCTTCAGTCCTTGTGAGCTCATATGTGCCTTCCTTTGTGATTCAGAAAGTCTGCTCCTGTTATCCTCTATCTCCTGTGGCTCCGAGAAGTTTTCTATTTCCACTTCTACAGGATTCCTTGAACTCAAAGGGGAGAAATCTGGGGAAGACTTCCAACTTAGACCCTCCACATAATATCTGGCTGTGGTTTCTGCATCAGCCCTGCATCCGCCCTGAACTCCTGTTGGATTGGTTGAGGGACTGATCTGGGAATATAACAGATCATCATTAAGAATCATGTTACTGATTTTTGTTTTTAGACCAATGAGTATTTGTTCTCTGTTCTTTCCAGTCTCTGGCTCAGAGTTCCCCAAGCTGTGTGAGGTATGAATTCCTTCCCATGGAGTGGATAAAGGTCAAACCAAACGTTGGTTGTCTACTCTTATGAATTCTGTGCCATTATGACCCTACCATATTTGTTGTCAGGACAGATTTTAGGTCAAATATTTTGTAGGCTGCTTTATTCTTTGTGTATATACCCCAAAATTGTTAGCTGGGTCTAGAGATGGTCTTAGTCTCATCTTTCTTAGAAACTGACATTTTTATTTCCATGCTGTATGTACAATTAGCAGTCTCACCAGCAGTGGAGGGGTGTTCCACTTATTCCACGTTCTTACCAGCATTAGTTATTACTTGTGTTATTAAACTTACCCAATCTGAAAGGTTTAGAATGAATCTCAAGGTAGTTCTGATTGGCTTTTCCCTGATAGATAAAGATATTGAACATTTATTTAAGTATTTCACAGCCATTTGAGATTCTGTATTGAGAATTCTTTGTTTTAATCTATTTCACAATTTTAAATTCGATTTTTGTTCTTTTATTGATTGAGTTTCTTTTATAATTTCAATATTAGTCCTCTTTCACATCACAGGTTGATTAAAAAACCCTTTTTAAGTTCTATAGACTTTCTTCTGTCTTATTTAAGATGTATTTTTCCTTATATAAATGCTTTGGTTTAAAAAGTCCCACATATTAATTATTAATCTAAGTATTGCATTTTCAGTGATCTATTTCGAAGTCATCTCATTTGCCAATGCATCCAAGGATGCTCCTCATTTTTTCTTCTTTCAGGCTCATTGTATCCGGCTTCATGTTGAGGTCTTTGATCCATCTAGACTTGAAATTTGTTCTGGGATAAGCATGGTTCTTTTTGCATTTAGCTGCATGAAGACACCGAGGTGGACCAACACCATTTGTTTATGATTTTGTCTCATTTCCTGTGTTTTTATGGCTTCTCCATCAAAACATAGGTCTGAACTTATGTCTGATCCTCAGTTAAATTTCACCAATCAGCATTCTGTTTTTATGCCAATAACATATGGTTTTAATTATTACAACTCTGTAGCACAACTTGAAATCATGGATGGTGATACTTTCTCGGCTTTTTTGTAATTCAAGATTGGGTTAGGTCTTTTTATTATTTATTCACATGAGGTTGAGACATGTCCTTTCAAGGTTTGTAAAGAGTTGTGTTGGAATTTCTTTTGGGAATGCATTGAAAATTTAGGTAAAAAATTCCTTACTACATATAATAAATATGGAGAGGGAGGACAACCTTGTCTTGCTACTGACTTTAGTGGGAGGACTTCAGTTCATTTCCATTTATTTTAATAACAACGATAAGCTTGCTATAAATAACATTTCTGTTTTTAATTATGTCTCTTGTATCCTTAATATCTTTAGACATTTGATTACAAAGGAATGTTGGATGTATGAGGTTCTTTTATAATCTAATGAAATGAACCTCTGGTATTTCTGTGTCGTTTATTCATATAGTGGATTACATTTACACATTTCCTCTATTGAACCATCCAACTATATCCTGGATAAAACCTTCTTGGTGAAGGTGGATAATCTTATTAATGGTTTCTTGGATTTTGTTTGAATGTATTTACTGAGTATTTTTTAATATATGCTCCTAAGGAAAATTTATCTGTTTTTCTCTTTCTTTCTGAATCTTTAGCTGTTATTCATATCAGGATAAATGTGGCCTCATAAAATGAATGGACAATGTTCCTTCTGTTCTAAATTTGTGAAATAATTCAAAGAGTATTAGAAAAACTCTTCTTGGACAGTATAGAAGAATTCTGTGCCTTCAGTCATGAGGTTTTGTTTGTTTATTTTGTTGGACAGTCAGTTTGGGTTTTTTTTTGTTTTTTTTTTGTTTTTTTTTTTTTTGCTATTTCTTTGGCAACTTGATTGTATGATCCTTTTTTTTTTATTGGAAAAAAAAATTTCTGCCTCCTCCCCGCCTCCCATTTCCCTCCCACTCCTCCCTCTCCTCCTTCCCTCCCCCCACTCCTCCCCCTCCCTCTCCAGCCTGAAGAGCAGTCAGGGTTCTGTGCCCTGTGGAAAGTCCAAAGTCCTCCCCCCTCAATCCTGGTCTAGGAAGGTGAACATCCAAACTGGGTATGCTCCCACAAAGCCAGAACATGAAGCAGGATCAAAACCCGGTGCCATGGTCCTTGGCTTCTCAGCAGCCCTCATTGTCCGCCAAATTTAGAGATTCCGGTTTTATCCCATACTTTTTCTGTCACAGTCCAGCTGGCCTTGGTGAGCTCCCCAAGAATCAGCCCCACTGTCTCCACGGGTGGGCGCACCCCTTGTGGTCCTAACTTCATTGCTCATATTCTCTCTCCTTCTGCTCCTCATTGGGACATTGGGAGCTCAGTCCAGTGCTCCAGTGTGGGTCTCTGTCTCTATCTCCATCCATCGCCAGATGAAGTTTCTCACTCAGGATAGTGTTTTCTATTTCCATCCATTTGCATGCAAAATTCGCGAAGTCATTGTTTTTTACCGCTGAGTAGTATTCTAATGTGTATATATTCCACACTTTCTTCATCCATTCTTCCATTAAAGGGCATCTAGGTTGTTTCCAGGTTCTGGCTATTACAAATAATGCTGCTATGAACATAGTTGAACAAATGTCCTTGTCATATGATCGGGCATCTCGTGGGTATATTCCCAAGAGTGGCATTGCTGGGTCCATGGGTAGGTTGATCCCAAATTTCCTGAGAAACCACCACACTGCTTTCCAAAGTGGTTGCACAAGTTTGCATTCCCACCAGCAATGGATAAGGGTACCCCTTTTTCCACAGCCTCTCCAGCAAAGGCTATCATTGGTGTTATTGATTTTAGCCATTCTGACAGGTGTAAGATGCTATCTCAATGTTGTTTTGATTTGCATTTCCCTGATCGCTAAGGAGGCTGAGCATGACCTTAAGTGCCTTTTGGCCATTTGAACTTCTTCTGTTGAGAATTCTCTCTTCAGACCACTGCCCCATTTTTTAATTGGGTTAATTAGCATTTTAAAGTCTAGTTTCTTGAGTTCTTTATATATTTTGGAGATCAGACCTTTGTCTGTTGCGGAGTTGGTGAAGATCTTCTCCCATTCAGTGGGTTGCCTTTTTGTCTTAGTGACAGTGTCTTTTGCTTTACAGAAGCTTCTCAGTTTCAGTAAGTCCCATTTATTCAATGTTGCCCTTAATGACTGTGCTGCTGGGGTTATACCTAGGAAGCGATCGCCTGTGCCAATCTGTTGTAGGGTACTTCCCACTTTCTCTTCTATCAGGTTCAGTGTGTTCAGATTGATATTGAGGTCTTTGATCCATTTGGACTTGAGTTTTGTGCATGGTGATAGGTATGGGTCAATTTTCATTCATCTACAGGTTGACATCCAGTTGTGCCAGCACCATTTGTTGAAGATGCTTTCTTTCTTCCATTGTATACTTTTAGCACCTTTATCGAAAATGAGGTGTTCATAGGTTTGTGGGTTAAGATCCGGGTCTTCTACACGATTCCATTGGTCAACTTCTCTATTTTTATGCCAATACCACACTGTTTTCATTACTGTAGCTCTATAGTAGAGTTTAAAGTCAGGGATGGTAATGCCTCCAGAAGTACCTTTATTGTACAAGATTGTTTTGGTTATCCTGGGTTTTTTGTTATTCCATATAAAGTTGATTATTGTCCTTTCAAGATCCGTGAAGAATTTTAATGGGATCTTGATGGGGATTGTATTGAATCTATAAATTGCCTTTGGTAGGATTGCCATTTTTACTATGTTGATCCTCCCAATCCACGAGCAAGGGAGATCCTTCCATTTTCTGGTATCCTCTTCAATTTCTTTCTTCAATGCCTTAAAGTTCTTGTCAAATAGATCCTTCACTTCTTTGGTTAGAGTTACCCCGAGATATTTTATGCTGTTTGTGGCTATCGTGAAAGGTGATGCTTCTCTGATTTCCCTCTCTGCTTCTATATCCTTTGTGTATAGGAGGGCGACTGATTTTTTGGAGTTGATCTTGTATCCTGCCACATTACTAAAGGTGTTTATCAGCTGTAGGAGTTCTTTGGTGGAGTTTTTGGGGTCGCTTATGTACACTATCATATCATCTGCAAATAACGAAAGTTTAACTTCTTCCTTTCCAATTCGAATCCCCTTGATCCCCTTATGTTGTCTTATTGCTATTGCTAAAACTTCAAGCACTATATTGAAGAGGTATGGAGAGAGTGGACAGCCTTGTCGTGTTCCTGATTGAAGTGGGATGGCTTTGAGTTTCTCTCCATTTAGTTTGATGTTAGCTGTCGGTTTGCTGTAAATAGCTTTTATTATATTTAGGTATGACCCTTGTATCCCTAATCTCTCCAAGACTTTTATCATGAAGGGATGTTGAATTTTGTCAAAAGCTTTTTCAGCATCTAATGAAATGATCGTTTGGTTTTTTTCTTTCAGTTTATTTATATGATGGATTACATTGATAGATTTTCGTATGTTGAACCAGCCTTGCATCTCTGGGATGAAGCCTACTTGATCATAATGGATAATTTTTCTAATGTGTTCTTGGATACGGTTAGCCAGTATTTTGTTGAGAATTTTTGTGTCGATGTTCATGAGTGAGATTGGCCTGTAATTCTCTTTCTTGGTTGAGTCTTTGTGTGGTTTTGGTATCAGAGTGACGGTAGCTTCATAAAAGGAATTTGGCAATGACTCTTCTGTTTCTATATTGTGAAATACCTTAAGGAGTATAGGTATTAGGTGTTCTTGGAAATTCTGGTAGAATTCCGCATTGAAACCGTCTGGTCCTGGGCTTTTTTTGGTAGGGAGGTTTTTGATAACAGCTTCTAATTCTTCGCGACTGACAGGTCTATTTAGATTGTTCACCTGGTCCTGATTTAACTTTGGTATATGGTATTTATCTAAAAAAGTGTCCATTTCTTTTACATTTTCCAGTTTTGTGGCATACAGGCTTTTGTAGTAAGATCTAATGATTCTCTGAATTTCCTCTATGTCTGTGGTTATATCCCCCATTTCATTTCTGATCTTATTAATTTGCAAATTCTCTCTCTGCCGTTTGATTAGTTTGGTTAGGGGTTTATCAATTTTGTTGATTTTCTCCAGGAACCAGCTTTTTGTTTCATTGATTCTTTGGATTGTTTTCTGTGTTTCTATTTTGTTGATTTCAGCCCTCAGTTTGATTATTTCCATTCTTCTACTCCTCCTAGGTGAGTCTGCTTTTTTTTTTCTAGAGCTTTCAGGTGGGCTGTTAAGTCTCCAATGTATGCTTTCTCTGTTTTCTTTAAGTGGGTACTAAGGGCTATGAACTTTCCCCTTAGGACTGCTTTCAAAGTGTCCCATAAGTTTGAGTATGTTGATTCTTTATTTTCATTGAATTCAAGGAAGACTTTAATTTCTTTCTTTATTTCTTCTTTAATCCAGGTGTGGGTCAATAGTTGACTATTCAGTTTCCATGAGTTTGCAGGCTTTCTGGGGGTAGCTTTGTTGTTGAATTCTAACTTTAGTCCGTGGTGATCTGATAAGACACAGTTGGTTATGGATATTTTTTTGTAACTGTGGAAGTTTGCTTTGTTACCGAGGATGTGGTCAATTTTTTGAGAAGGTTCCATGAGCTGCAGAGAAGAAGGTATATTCTTTCCTATTTGGGTGGAATGTTCTATAGATGTCTGTTAAGTCCATTTGATTCAATACCTCCATTAATTCTCTTATTTCTCTGTTAGGTTTTTTTTCTGATTGACCTGTCCATTGGTGAAAGAGGCGTGTTGAGATCTTCCACTATTAGTGTGTGCTGTTTGATGGCGGCTTTGAGTTTTAGTAAGGTTTCTTTTACATATGTGGGTGCTTTTATGTTAGGGGCATAGATATTCAGGATTGATACCTCATCCTGATCAATTGTTCCTGTTATGAGTATAAAATATCCCTCTCCATCTCTTCTGATTGATTTAAGTTTGAAGTCAACTTTGTTAGAAATTAGTATGGCCACTCCTGCTTGTTTCTTAGGTCCATTTGCTTGATAAACCTTTTCCCATCCCTTTACTCTGAGTAGGTGCCTGTCTTTGTGGTTGAGGTGTGTTTCCTGTAAACAGCAGAATGTTGGATCCTGTTTGCGTATCCAATCTCTTAGCCTGTGCCTTTTTATAGGTGAGTTGAGTCCATTGACATTAAGGGATATTAATGACCAGTGCTTGCTAACTCCGGTCACTTTTTTAGCCATAGAGTTTGTGTGTTTGCTTTCTTTTAGTTGCGCTGGTAAAGGGTGTCTAGAAGTTTGAGTTATTGTGGACATTGTTGGTCTCCTTGGTTTGTGATTTTCCTTCTATTACTTTCTGTAAGGCTGGATTTGTGGCTACGTATTGTTTAAATTTGTTTTTATCCTGGAAAATTTTGTTTTCTCCATTTATAGTGAACGAAAGCTTGGCTGGGTATATTAGTCTCGGCTTGCATCCATGTTCTCTTAGCTTCTGCAGTACATCTATCCAGGACCTTCTGGCTTTCATGGTTTCCATAGAGTAGTCAGGTGTAAGTCTGATAGGTTTACCTTTATAAGTAACTTGACCTTTTTCCTTTGCAGCTCTTAATATTCTTTCTTTATTCTGTATGTTTTGTGTTCTGATTATTATATGGCGAGGAGATTTTTTTTTTTGGTCCAGTCTATTCGGTGTTCTGTAGGCTTCTTGAACCTTCAAAGGAATATCTTTCTTTAGGCTGGGAAAGTTTTCTTCTATAATTTTATTAAATATATTTTCTGAACCATTGAGCTGTACTTCTTCTCCTTCTTGTATCCCAATTATTCTTAGGTTTGGTCTTTTTATTGTGTCCCATATTTCCTGAATGTTTTGTGATGAGAATTTGTTGGTTTTATTGTTTTCTTTGATCAGTGTGTTAATTTTCTCTATGGTATCTTCAGTGTCTGACATTCTTTCTTCTAACTCTTGTAGTCTGTTGGTAGTACTTGTCTCTGTAGTTCCTGTTCGTTTACCCAGATTTTCCATCTCCAACCTTCCCTCGGTTTGTGTTTTCTTCATTACTTCCATTTCATTCTTCAGGTCTTGAACCATTTCCCTTACCTGTTTGATTGCATTTTCTTGTTTCTCTTGGTTTTCTTGGGTATCTTTGAGCGATTTATTCATTTCCTCTACCTTTTTGTTTGTAATCTCTAATTGTTTATGGCAGATTTTCACCTCCTGTTTAAGGTCTTCTATTATTTTCAAAAAATTCACTTTTGAGTCGATTTCTTCTACTTCTTCTGGAGTAGGGTGTACAATTCTTCTTATTTCGGGATCCCTGGGTTCTGGTGATGTCATGTTGCCTTTCAGGTTGTTGGAGGAATTCTTACATTGGCGCCTTCCCATCTCCTCTTTCAAATGAAGCCAAGAGAGGCCTGGTTTCTTGGTCCAGTCTTTGATGTGACTGAGTCTCTGGGTGTATCTCTTCAGTGTGGAAGCAGGGACCGTCCTGCTGAGCTTGAACTCTTCAGTGATGTCTTTCTTGGCAGCCGGTTCTGATCTCCCTGCTGCTTGGGTGTCTCACGAACAAAGGGCCGACCTTGCTGCCGCAGGGCAGGCAGGCCACCTAGACAAAGGAGCTACTACTCTCCCGGTTGCCCTCCCAATTCGGACCCTGTCCCAGCGCCCAAACAGGCTGAGCTGGGAGCTGTTGTGTGGTTCAAAGAGGGGAGGGGGGTCAGAGGGGGTGGGGGAGGGCCGTGGATGCTAGCTGGGTGGGATAGGAATAGAGAGGAAGTATCGGGCAGTATAGCCCCTGCAGACTGCCCAGGAGGTGCAGGAGGGGTGAGGAATGTCTGAGTTCCCTGTCCCGGGCTGCCGCCGCTGTCAGAAACTCACTCACCGGAGTGATGTCTCTCCTGGTACCCGGATCTGGTCTCCCTGCTGCTTAGGTGTCTCACGAACAAAGGGCCTAGCTTGCTGCCGCAGGGCAGGCAGGCCACCTAGACAAAGGAGCTACTACCCTCCCAGTTGCCCTCCCAATTCGGACCCTGTCCCAGCGCCCAAACAGGCTGAGCTGGGAGCTGTTGTGTGGTTCAAAGAGGGGAGGGGGGGTCAGATGGGGTGGGGGAGGGCCGTGGATGCTAGCTGGGTGGGATAGGAATAGAGAGGAAGTATCGGGCAGTATAGCCCCTGCAGACTGCCCAGGAGGTGCAGGAGGGGTGAGGAATGTCTGAGTTCCCTGTCCCGGGCTGCCAGTTTGGGTTTTTTTGTTGGTGGTGGCAGTTGCTTGCTTTTTGCGTTTTGTATTTTTGGTTTTGTTCTGTGTGGTTTTGATTGATTTGAGTTTTTTTTTGTTTATTGTTGCAATAATGTTAATGAGTCCTTCTGTTTCATTAGGAATGAGAGTTCTGTTTAAATTGTAAAATTAAACTTGAATTAACTTTTGTAAGTTGTACCTTTTAAGAGAACTGCCGATTTAGTTTATATTTTTGAATTTGAATTTGGTATAGTACACATTTTTAAAGTATGTCCTATGGATTGGTGCTCAAGTTATGTACATACGATTTTCTGAATTTCCTTGGTGTCTGTTTATATGTCCTCCTTTTTGGCTATTTCATTAATTTGATTATTTTCTCTCTGCTGTTTATTAGAGTGGATAAGGGATTTATTTTATGATGCTGATTTTCTCACAGAACCATCTCTTTGTTCCATTGGTTCTCTGCATTATTCTCTTTTATACATTTAAGCATTCATTTTTATTATATCTTGCCATCTAATATTATTTCATGTGATTATGTCTCTTTGTTATAGAGCTTTCAGGTATGCTAGTAAGTTGATAGTTTGTAAACTCGCCAGTTTCTTTATGAAGATTGCTAGGAATTTCTTCTTGACTCCACTCTCACTGCTTCCCATAAATCTGGCTTTGTTAAATTTATTCTCATTTTATTTAATAAAACCTATAATTTCTCTCCTGAATTCTGCCTTGACTCATTTTTATTAAGTAGAGAGTTTTTTTATAAGTTTGTAGACATTCTATTTTTTCTGTTGTTGTTGTTAATATTAAGCTTAATACCTAGTAGTCTGATAGGATACTTGGAGTTATTTCAATTTTGTTCTATCAGTTGAGGCTTGCTTTGTATCTAGTATTCTGGCAATCTTGGAAACAGTGCCACGAAGTATAGAGTATAGAAGGATTCTTTTGGATTTTGGTCAAATGTTCTGTAAATAATGATTAGATCCATTTGGATTAAAATGTCTGTTAACTCAAGTATTTCATTGTTTAGTATATTTCTCGATGAACAATCCACTTTTCAGAGTGGAATGTTCACATCACCCGTTTTCTGTATAAGAGGACCAATGTGTATTTTAAGATTGGGTAGAGTGTCTTTAACACACCTAATATCTCTTTGTTTGTGGCATAGATGTTAAGAATTAAAATATCTCTCTCTATAACTCTTCAATATAGGGCTTGAAGTTCTAGCAATAGCAATAAGACAACATAAGGGGATCAAGGGGATTCGTATTGGAAAGGAAGAAGTTAAGCTTTCATTATTTGCAGATGATATGATAATATATATAAACGACCCCAAAAACTCTACCAAAGAACTCATACAGCTGGTAAACACCTTGAGTAATGTGGCAGGATACAAGATCAACTACAAAAAATCAGTTGCCTTCCTATACACTAAGGATAAGGAAACAGAGAGGGAAATCAGAGAAGCATCACCTTTCATGATAGCCACAAATAGCATAAAATATCTTGGAGTAACTCTGACCAAGGAAGTAAAAGATCTATATGACAAGAACTTTAAGTCTTTGAAGAAAGAAATTGAAGAGGACACCAGAAAATGGAAGAATCTCCCTTGCTCGTGGATTGGGAGGATCAACATAGTAAAAATGGCAAAATAGAGAGGTCGACCAATGGAATCGAATAGAAGACCCTGACTTTAATCCACAAACCTATGAACACCTGATTTTCGATAAAGGAGCTAAAAATATAAGATGGAAAAAAGAGAGCATCTTCAACAAATTGTGCTGGCAAAACTGGATGTCAACCTGTAGAAGAATGAAAATAGATCCATATCTATCACCATGCACAAAACTCAAGTCCAAATGGATTAAAGACCTCAATATCAGTCCGAACGTACTGATCCTGATAGAAGAGAAAGTGGGAAGTACTCTACAACACATGGGCACAGGAGACCACTTCCTAAGTATAACCGCAGCAGCACAGACAGTAAGGGCCTCATTGAATAAATGGGACCACCTGAGTCTGAGAAGTTTGTAAAGCAAAGGACACTTTTGCTAAGACAGAAAGGCAACCCACTGACTGGGAGAAGATCTTCACCAACCCCGCAACTGACAAAGGTCTGATCTCCAAAATATATAAAGAACTCAAGAAACTAGACCGTGAAAGGCTAATCAACCCAATTATAAAATGGGGCACTGAGCTGAACAGAGATCTCTCAACAGAAGAAGTTCAAATGGCCAAAAGACACTTAGGGTCATGCTCAACTTCCTTAGCGATCAAGGAAATGCAAATCAAGACAACTTTAAGATACCATCTTACACCTCTCAGAATGGTGAAAATAAAAAACACCAATGATAGCCTTTGCTGGAGAGGTTGTGGAGAAAGGGGTACACTCATCCATTGCTGGTGGGAATGCAAACTTGTGCAACCACTTTGGAAAGCAGTGTGGAGGTTTCTCAGGAAATTCGGGATCAACCTACCCCTGGACCCAGCAACACCACTCTTGGGAATATATCCAAGAGAGGCCTTATCATACAACAAAAGTATATGCTCTACTATGTTCATAGCAGCATTGTTTGTAATAGCCAGAACCTAGAAACAACCTAGATGCCCTTCAAAAGAAGAATGGATGAAGAAAGTACTGAATATATACATATTAGAGTACTACTCAGCAGTAAAAAACAAGGACTTTGTGAATTTTGCATGCAAATGGATGGAAATAGAAAACACTATCCTGAGTTTTCTCAGACCCAAAAAGAGGAACATGGGATGTACTCACTCATATTTGGTTTCTAGCCAAAAACAAAGGACATTGAGCCTATAATTAGTGATCGTAGAGAAGCTAAATAAGGAGAACCCAAAGAAAAACATATCGGCATCCTCCTGAATATTAACCTTCATCAGGCGATGAAAGGAGACAGAGACAGAGACCCACATTGGAGCACCAGACAGAAATCTCAAGGTCCAAATCAGGAGCAGAAGGAGAGAGAGCACGAGCAAGGAACTCAGGACCGCAAGGGGTACACCCACACACTGAGACAATGGGGATGTTCTATCGGGAACTCACCAAGGCCAGCTGGCCTGGATCTGAAAAGGCCTGGGATAAAACCGGACTCGCTGAACATAGCGGACAATGAGGACTACTGAGAACTCAAGATCTCATTGGGTTTTTGATCCTACTGCACGTACTGGCTTTGTGGGAGCCTAGGCAGTTTGGATGCTCACCTTACTATACCTGGATGGAGGTGGGTGGTCCTTGGACTTCCCACAGGGCAGGGAACCCTGATTGCTCTTAGGGCTGACGAGGGAGGAGGACTTTATTGGCGGAGGGGGAAGGAAATGAGAGGCGGTGGCGGGGAAGAGACAGAAATCTTTAAAAAATAAATAAATTTTTAAAAAAAGAATTATAATATCAACTTAGCTGGTTTTCCCCCTTTTGAGTATGTAGAGTCTCCTCCAATCTCTTTTGCATAGTTTTTCTTTGAAGCCTGTTTCATTAGGCATTAAAATATCTACACCAACTCTAGAGTTAGGTACATTTTCTTGGATTAATTTTTTCCAACTCTTTTCTTTGAAGTTATATTGAAGGGTGTTTCTTTGATGCATCAGAATTATGAATCATGTTTACACAATAAATCTATTAGTCCATGTCTTTTCATTGGGAAACTGAGACGACTGATATTGAGATATTAATTTCCAATATTTGTTTATTCATACTAATTTTCTGGGTGGGAGGGCCAGAGTGTTTATGTGTGTGTGTATGTATTTCCAATCTTTTGATTTTTCTGGTGTCAAATTATTTTCAATGATTTTATATGTGTTGTTAATTTCCTTGGATTTGATTTTTCCTTCTAGCACTTTCTATACAATTGGATTTGTAGATTTATTTGTTAAATTTGACTCTATGATGGAATATATTATTTTCTATATTTATGATCACTGAAAATTTTCTGGTTTGCCTGGTAGCCTGGACAGTTATATATGGTCTCTTAGATTTTTCAGGGCATTTGTCTGGGCCCTTCAGGCTGTTAGAATCTCCAGTGAGAAGTTGGGTATAATTGTAGTAAAAGGAGTGGCAGGCCGCTTTCCACCACCTGACTCCCGGCTAGCTTTGTGTTGAAGACAAGAAGAAAGAAGAGAAAGAAGATGAGATTTCATTAGAAGATCTAATTGAAAGAGAGCGTTCTGCCTTAGGTCCAAATGTTACCAAAATCACTCTAGAATCTTTCCTTGCGTGGAAGAAAAGGAAAAGACAAGAAAAGGTTGATAAATTTGAACGAGATATGGAGAGACGGAAAGCTGACTTCAAAGCAGGGAAAGCACTTGTGATCAGTGGTCGTAAGGTGTTTGAATTTCATCCTGAGCTGGTTAATGATGATGACGAGGAGGCAGATGATACCCGCTACATTCAGGGAGCAGGTGGTGATGAGGTTGATGACTCTGTGGGTGTGAATGACATAGACGTGAGCCTGTACATCCTGAGGGATGTGAAAGAGACGGGTATCACTGTAGCCAGTCTCGAAAGATTCAGCACATACGCTTCAGACAGAGATGAGAACAAATTAAGTGAAGCTTCTGGAGGCCAGGCTGAAAATGGCGAAAGAAGTGACCTGGACGAGGACAGTGGCGTGGGGGACAAGGGAATGGATCCATCGATGCTGTTCCCGTGGATGAGAATCTGTTCACTGGGGAAGATCTGGACGAACTAGAAGAAGAATTAAACACATTTGATCTGGAAGAATGATACCAAACAAGGCAAGGAAGAAAATTAGGTCAGCTCAACATGATCAGCCGTAATCAAAATTGACTATGTTAATTGTTTTGCCACCTAGAATCAACAGGATGTTTATTTCCCGTGATGATTCTGGAGTGATACTGTACTCCACAAAGGACTACTCTCCCTGCGTCTTCTCTTCTGACTTTGACTACATCTCCTAGTAAGTTCAGAGTAGTTGATGATAAATTGAAAATAGTCATTACAGAAGATGGTTGTTGTTGTCACTGTCCTCTCCCGTAGGAAGTGTAACTGCTTCTCCTGCTTTTGGTTTCACTGGGCATGTGTTATTTCCAGGAACAACAAAGTCATACTTAAAATACTTTCCGTTTGATGCAGTTTTTAATGAGTGGTTTCCTTTCCTATGTATTTATATGTTTTAAAGACTGCCTGAAAGGTGAGTGCTATACTTGATAAAGGAAACTGCATGTGCAGGTTCAGTATTGCACATCTGGACAGATAGATGGATGCTGAGATGGGACTTGTTCAACCTGACAGGGTCAGCCAGAATGCCCTGTACTAAAGCTGTTTAAAGTTCTCCCCGTTTTGCCAATAAAGTTGTAAATAAAAACCATCGTACATCAAATCCAAAAAAAAAAAAAAAAAAAGATTGTGTCTTATGAGTAATAAGAGAACTGTATGATTGTCCTCAACCTACTTATTGACCTGGAAGGGTGACCATTGGCTTAGCAGGGGATGCCTACTGGAGTTATGGGCTGGGAATCAGATATGAGTTGAGGAGGAAGAATAGGACAGGATAGTTTTTGCCACCCAAGGAGATGTGGGCAGAAATGAGGGAAGCCTGCAGAGAAGGTTCTATTGCAGCCCTAGAGCCAAGAAATCAGGATTGTGGTTAGAGGAAGAGGAGACAGATAAAGATGAGAAGCCTACCTGGTCATCTGCAAGAGATGAAATCTGTTTTAGCAAGGCATACCTGTATAGTTCAGGACTAGGATATAGGAATGAATTAGAAAACGGAGGTTAGAAAGCAATGGTCTCTAGATCCAGGGCAGGTGTGGGAAGGGGGAGTAGGGTTGCAACTGGTGTTCTAGTGCAGCGCTAGGAGAATCCTGTGGAACTGCTTCTGGGAAAAAAAAGAGACACAGGAAAAGACATGAAAATTATGTTTCATAATAGTATACACGTCCGTAAAAGGGTTTTTTTTTTCAGTTACTACACACCGTCAATCACTGCTGCTTTTCTCATATGCGTTAAACTCAGTTTGTAAAATGTATATGATTTACCATAGACTCCGCCCTCGATATGCAGTATGCCTTGCCGTCCAGGACTAAGAAAATTCCCTCAAGAGGGGAGAGCTATCTGCTGTTTTGATTGCAACCCGTGTCCTGAAAATGAAATTTCAAACATGACAAGTAAGAATACACTTTACCAAAATAATCAACAGATTGTTTACTTTCTGCCTCAATTATATAGTTTTTAAAGAACCTTTCAGGGGAAGAGAAGAGTAAAAACACTCATTACAAACTTAGAAAAATAACACTGCAATTTGGAAAACTATACTACCTATATTAAACTATACTGCTCATGAACTTTATTTTCTCTCATCATTCCAGAAACAGTGAAGTATTTTTTCTTAATTGTTTCTTTATAGTAATAAACATAGCTATAGCATCTCATCTTCATCTTAGGATTCAGCATATTGCATTAAATTTTATCTACTTTTCACTTTTATTAAGGATACAGTTGCTATGCATCTGCCTTACTTAGGGTTTCTATTGCTGTAAAAGGCCACAACCATGGAATATCTGATAAAGGAAAAAGCATAATTGGGATGTCTTACAGTTCAGAAGTTTACTCCATTAGCATCATGTTAGGACATGAGAGCATGCAGGCTGACATGGTGCTGGGTAGGACATAATATTCAAGAAGAAGCTGAGACTTCTTCATTTTGATCTGAAGGTAACAGGAAGTGAATTGGGTATCACACTGAGCTAGGTCAAAGGAGAGCTCAAACCACTCCTCAGTGACACAGCTCCACCAACAAGTCCACAACTACTCCAAAAACCCATACTTCTCACAAGTGCCACTTTCTATGAGATTATGGGGCCAGTTGTATTCAAATTACCACAGCATCCATATTTTCCAATGCTATTCAATGTTTCTAACAAGAAATGAATGCTTGGTACTGTTGTATCGTGTTTTAGAAACATGTGTTTTTATCATGTGCTCTGGTAGATCAATACAGTTATTGGTAAGGTTCTTTTTTATTATATCCTAGTACACACATGCGTTTGGATGCCAAAATTTTTATCTCTGAATTAATTTTTTTTATTGGAATGACTATAACTTGTATTCATGGACAATATTCATTTAAGAGTTATACCAGAATGCAAATGATTTCATATAAATTGGACACAAGGATTGTGAAGATGAAGTACATAATTTAAATTACACAAAATGTTAAACATACTTGGATACAAAAACAAGTGAAGGGGCTGGAGAGATGGCTCAGAGGTTAAGAGCATTGCCTGTTCTTCCAAAGGTCCTGAGTTCAATTCCCAGCAACCACATGGTGGCTCACAACCATCTGTAATGAGGTCTGGTGCCCTCTTCTGGCCAGCAGGCATACACACAGACACAACATTGTATACATAATAAATAAATAAATATTTAAAAAAAAAAAAAACAAGTGAAATATTCAAGACTATAAACTATGCATATAATAAAGCATAACAAATAAATTAATAAAATATATTGATTCCAATGATTCTGTAGCATATATATGAAGTTGAACTAAAATATAAGGTTAGTGAATTTTGTGTTGATGGAACACATGGATGCAAAACCAAATTGTATTAAATTCCCCCTTGTACCTATATGTATTTCTAAAGGCTTCAAAATATAATATTTTATAATACATTATAATTTTCAAGTGGAAAGAGTTGAAGGATTTTGATACTTTTATTCACTAGTTTAGAAAACACTGTATTTCACAATCAGAGAGAATATAGAAACAGGAAGAGAATGTACACCCATCAATTTAGTGACTCAGTAATGTTAAGACACCATCACTTCCAGTTTGATCGACTGTCTCATTGGAATTGAAGAAAACTGAATATATTAGGCTGTAAATGACACAGACACAGCTGGAAGAAAGGTCTCAGCCCTTACCCAGTATTATCTGTCAGAATTTTGTCCGTGAGATATTGAAAAATATCTTTAGCATAATGCTTCTCGATGACGTCTACACGGCTGGGAATATTGTGTAGTTGAATCTCAGAAATTAGCAAAACTGGCAAATAATATGCCCTACCAAAATTCATATATTGAAACATAAACCAAAGGTGATTTTTTTTGGCATGTAGAGAACTTAAGTGGTAACTTGTTCATGCTATCTCTGCCTTGCTTGACATTATCAGTGCTTTTTTTTTGCTTGCTTCCATAGCTGAACTTTTTGTTATCCAATTATCATCTGTTGCTGTGATCTTCTCTGTGGAAGACAATCTCTCCCATATTCAGTATTCCTTAGTTGCCTGTAGTTCTCTGCATAGGGTTTTTGTCTGATGGTCTTTTTCCCACCCACTTTGTCATGTCTCTTGTTCTTGTCCTTGGTCAGGACCAAACTTGAGGTTCAGAGATCTACCATAACTTGCATAGAAACTGCTTATTCTAAGTTCTTGTTCTGCATAATATAAAAAATTATAAATAGCAAATATGATTCTATGATTAATCTTATTAAAATATGCTGTTGCAGAAACATGAATATGATATAATAGCACTTCATTATTTGGGATAAATATCAAAGACTCTTGAGTCTGTAAGATAAATATGAACATAGCCTTTCATAAAAATAATAATCATTCTAAAATCAGATTAAATCCCATGAAGAAACCACATTGAAATTTTCTTATACAGAAAGAGGTAATAATAGTTGAGTTATGATTTTCCAATGCGTTAGTTTAGCATAACTAGTCCATCATAGATAAAAATGAAAATTGATAATAATGCCCTTCCTCTACTAGATATGGATGAATGTGTGAAGTGTCCACATGATCAGTATGCCAACAAAGATCAAACTCACTGCCTCCAAAAAGTTGTGAGCTTTCTGGCTTATGAAGATCCCTTGGGAATGTCTCTGACCTGCGTGGCTCTATGCTTCTCAGTTCTTACAGCTTTTGTTCTGTATGTCTTCTTGAAGCACCAGGACACGCCCATTGTCAAGGCAAATAACAGAGCTCTCAGCTATGTCCTACTCATCGCCCTCATCTTTTGCTTTCTCTGTCCCTTGCTCTACATTGGCCATCCAGACACACCCACCTGTATAATGCAGTAGACCACATTTGCAGTTGTGTTCACTGTGGCCACTTCTACTGTCTTGGCAAAGACGATTACTGTAGTATTGGCATTCAAGGTCACTGCTCCACAACGAAGGATGAGGTCACTGCTCATATCAGGGGCACCTAATTTCATCATCCCCATATGCACCGTGATTCAAATGATTCTCTGTGGAATCTGGCTAGGAACCTCTCCTCCGTTTGTTAATACTGATGTACATATGGAACATGGCCACATCATTATTGTTTGCAACAAAGGATCAGTAATTTTCTTCTACTTTGTCCTGGGATACCTGGGGTCTCTTGCCCTAGCGAGTTTCATTGTTGCATTCCTGGCTAGGAATCTACCGGACACATTCAATGAAGCAAAGTTCCTGACGTTCAGCATGCTGGTGTTTTGTAGTGTTTGGATCACCTTCCTCACTGTCTACCACAGCACCAAAGGCAAGGCTCTGGTGGCTGTGGAGGTCTTTTGTATCTTGGCTTCAAGCGCAGGACTGTTTCTTTGCATTTTTGCTCCAAAATGCTACATTATTTTGTTAAGACCACAGATAAATTCTTTTCACAAGTTCAGAGTCAAAAATGATAAAGTTAAATATGTTCATTAAATTCATCTAGCTTATTTAAAATTGCAGCAGCATCCACAAGATGACAAAGTTGCTATCTATTCCTTACATCTTGCCAACAATTCTGCATGTAGAATGTAGAAAAGAGCTGTTTAATAAAGTTTTAACACATGACATCAGTTCTATGGACCAAACCTTATGACCAGCCTTTTCTTATTGTCATATTTGAGGGAGTGTGGGCTTCTCATTAAGTTTGTGCTAAAATGTTGGGACAAGATTGGAATTCTTAAGTTCAGATAACCTAGATGATCTTTTAAGTGAAATAAATAGGAAGATTTTCTAGTAGCTTAGAATACAGATAGAGGAGAGGCAAAATAATACTGATTAATTTATAAAACTGGGCGGTTTTATTCACTTTCTTTTTGTTTATTTTTGTTTTGCTTTTGTTTGTCAAGACAGGGTTTTTCTGTAGCTTTGGAGCCTGTCATGGAACTAGCTCTTGTAAACCAGGCTAGGTTTAAACTCACAGAGATCCGCCTGCCTCTCTGGGACTAAAGATGTGAGGCACAACCATCCAGTTTGTATCCATTTTTGTAAACATGGTTATGGCTAACAACTATACTGTAGACTGGGACCACATTGTCATTTACGGCCATCTCGCTGTCAACCAGTATGTAAGCTTACAGTAACATTTTTGTGGACAATAGAAAGGTTTGACTTGAAGTATACCATAGGTATTGCATCTAATACTCAAAAAAATTTTTCAAGAGGTTATAAATATTTCCAAAATTATAATATAAATGACTCGGGGCCTTTAAAGAAAGTCAGTGGTTTCCTTAAAGAACCTTTTAACAGGAATAAACTATTAGTAAAATTACAGATATGGTGATCCCTTTGGAAATACCACTTTTGGGAGGACTTGTTGGAGGATGTATTTCTGTACTAGACATACTAAGGAAGACCTGTACCTAGTGCAGAACTTTACAAAACAAAAGGAATAATGTGGGTCCACGATAGAGTTGCTGAGACTGTATGCGCCATCCTGGCTCAGCATAATGGAACTTATAGTTCCAATATAGGAACCCAGGCTGGCAGGCATCATCAGTGCAGACCATACTTTTTTTGTCTTAAGAGAGTTGTCACAAGATTGAAGCTAGATAGTTCCTTTCTATATTTATAGAAACAGAATGCTTGGGAAGCATACATTACAGAGATCTCATAACAGTAGCCAGAGTGAGACAGAAGGCAGAACCAAGGAATCTGTTTTTTTGTGTGGTATATATGAGGAACTCCCAGGTTTGTCAGTGTCCTGTGGTCTGGGAAGTCAGGGTTCTTGAGAGACACAGTAGGAAGATGAAAATGGAGACAATTCCTAAGAATGGTTGGAAGATGGGAAATTTTACTTGCAGAGTTTCCATACTAGGAGCTGTACTTATCAGATAAGAGGGCAGGAGCCTGTTGGAGTTGTGATAGGTGGATAGACCTTTTAATTACTTGAAGTTTAGCCAACGCTGGTGTGCTAAGGATGACCAAATGTGCGCCTACCCACTGATGAAGGACAATAGGCAAAAAATATCAATCACCTGACAATGTGGCTTGGATAAATACTCACAGAATGGCAAAGATACCAGAGGCGGTGAACTTTCTAGAAGAAAGAGACTGCTACCCATTAACTCAAAACTGCTGAGGAATCAGGGGCTCCTGGTGTTATCTGAATGTCAGCAAAGGTAAGGGGCAGAAGTTGAGTCTAAGAAGATAAAGTTCAGAAGATAGGTTTGGTAAAAGACTCTTAATAGGTCCATTATCCCTTTCTATCTTTCCCAAGGACTGCGGTTGATATGTAACATACCCTTAAGGTTCTGAGTAACTACAAAAATTAATGCAGGGCCATTCATCTGGTGGCATAAATCATAATGTCCAAATCTGGACAAAATATCCTTGGGAGGTGAGAGCAGACGACATCTGCAGTCTCAGCTCTTGTTTAATAAAACATTTACCGAATCTGAGAAAGTGTCTACTATAGTAAGACTTTCATGTAGTTATTAGGAGGAATGTGTGTGAATTCTGTCTTTCAGTTTTCCCAGGAAAGACTACCAGGAATTTGGTGTGGGTAAAGAGAAGTGGGGTTGCAAGACCCATGTACAGAGAATTAAATACAGGTGAAGGATTTCAAGGTGATAGCCTTAAGGAAGGCTGAAAAGTCGGATGGAAGAAGTGGAGATATAGAAATCAGGACAAAAGTTCAACTCTGACAGAGACCCACATTGGAACACCGGACTGAAATCTCAAGGTCCAAATCAGGAGGAGAAGGAGAGAGAGCATGAGCAAGGAACTCAGGACCGCAAGGGTACACCCACACACTGAGACAATAGGGATGTTCTATCGGGAACTCACCAAGGCCAGCTGACCTGGGTCTGAAAAAGCCTGGGATAAAACCGTCTTGGGAAAAAACATAGAGACAATGAGGACTACTGAGATCTCAAGAACAATGGCAATGGGTTTTTGATCCTACTGCACGTATTGGCTTTGTGGGAGCCTAGGCAGTTTGGATGCTCACCTTACTAGACCTGGATGGAGGTGGATGGTCCTTGGACTTCCCACAGGGCAGGGAACCCTGATGGCTCTTTGGGCTGAATAGGGAGGGGGGCTTGATTGCTTGATTGGGGGAGGGGGAGGGAAATGGGTGGCGGATGGTGGGGAAGAGACAGAAATCTTTAATAAATAAAAAAATATAAAGTATTGATAAAAGCACAAATAAAAAAAACAAGTTCAACTCTGATGTGAAAAGACTTGTGAATAGCCATCAGGAAGGACTTTGATTGAGGGTTGGGTCTCATTGAGTCAATCAGTCCAATTGAGGCAGTATCAGTCCATAGAAGAAAACAGCACTGAGGACACATGATAGCTCCCATACTATGCGCAGGTTAGAAGGAGACAGAGTGGACAGAGTCTTCTGTGAGAGGAAATTTTTTAGCTGCTGAGAGACAGGACCAAAAGTGAGGTTAGAAGCCTTCTGTGACCGTCAGGACACTACTACTTGTAGACTTAATTAAGGCTTATGTACCTTAATTACTTAACTAAGTACCTTAATTAAGGTGGCCATCCATAAATTGTTATATCAGATTCTGGAAAGGTTGGCAACAAAGACAAATGGGGTCCTCTCATTTGTTCCCAAAACCCTAGAGCCATTCCCCACTTTCCAGTAGTATACAGAATATAGGGTTAGTCAAAGTCAGGGGAAGTCAGAGCAAGGGCCTGTAAAAGTGCATTGGGAGGAGAGAGAAAGCCGTCATCCTTATCAGCTTAGACCATGAAACCCAATATGGACAAGTTCAACAGAACTGCCATGTACAGGCTGACTATAAATGCTTCAGCATTTCCAGGTCAGAAATTTAATTTTTATGTTCAATCATTTAATCCATAAATTATAGTATTAATCCCCAGCAAGCATTCTTTTCAAATATAAACATTAAAATGTAAGATATTGTCAGGGACCAGCTTCAACAAAAATACCATTTACCAGGGCAGGAGCCTGGGAAATAGAAGAGTTAGTGAAGAATATGAAAATGCAAGAAAAAACAATAAAACAGAAAACATAGAAGAGTATTGGGAGGGAGTTCCAGTAAATACTGAAATTCACCTGCATTTAATTTTTCATAAAGTTTTATACTCAAATGCAACAAGGGGTAGAAGTCAAAAGACTTCTTAAACATGATATAAAGGACAACTTGAACAGTTGCTGGTTTCAATACTTCAAGCCATCAGGCAATTAATCCATGAGAAAAACATTCTGTGGTTTAGACAGCAAACCCACCATAGACCAAGTATCATGAAGGCAGCCACTCCAAAGCTTAAACCTCCTATTACACAAGAAAGAGCAGAAATATGCACTGACAATATGACTGTTGTTCAGGGTGGAGTGGATCAGCCTGTATGGGCCACCTTAATGTCAAAAAGACCAAGTAACCACACCCCTAGATCACGATGTGTAATCCTTGTTGTTGTCAACAATTTTGAGCAACCTCAAACTCTCTGACTTTCAGACAAGACAGAAATAGCATCACATATTTGGGCCTCCACAAGAAATCAATGTCATAGATGAAGATCCATGTTGATGACAAAATACACATTATTGAGAACTGAGGTCTTAGTCATGTTTTAGGACTCTATTATGCAATAAGTTTCTAGCCTTGATGTTCAGGCAGTATTGATCGGTTCTGGATTTGTAATCTTGACTGAATTTCTAACACGTGTTACTGTGTGCCTTAGCAGGCACTCAGATGTGTGTGATCATACAGTGCATGCTCCATTGACATAGGACAACACATATGCAATACTATTTCCAACCATGAACATCATTGTTCATATTGCCTGTATGTCTATAATAAGACCTCTCTAGGAATAGGAGCTATTCCTTACACTTCTATCTCAAAAACTGCTTTGAATATGTTATGGAATCCAAACATTCAAATGGGAATTAGAGAATTGTGTTGACGAACAAGGATTTTAGCAAATTTTCCCAAGAGAAATCATGTCTGGAGCCTGCATGTGCACTGAAACAGATGGACCCATGAGGAATATGGAGGGAAAGATAATTCTTGTAAACAAAATTATTATGCCTTTTTTGTCACCTGAACATAGGGACTCAGATGCAGGGCCTCAGGCCAGGAATGCTGAAGAATCCCCCAGTGATGAACAATGGGCTGAAAAACACTACTGAGAGAAGTGCAGGCACTCTTTAGTAGAAACTGCAGTGATAAAAAGAGACACCTGGATACGGGCAGGCATAACTGATACATGGGTTTCTGTCTGACTCTGCATGCTGCACTTTGCCCAGGCTCCCAACTGGAGACTTGACAAAGATGCTTTCTTTGATCTTTGTCTTTTTGGGCCTGAAGCTTTCCCTCATTTTCTGCAGGTTGACTGACCCCAAGTGCTTTATGAGAATAAAAGACAAGAACAACCCAGAACAAACTATAGAGGAACATTGTTTCTTTTTTATTTATACAGAGCATAGGTATGTGAATAATGATGATTTCAGTGAGAATCTAGAAAAGAAGTAAGTACATCTTTCATTCATTAATTTTGGTTAAGTATTGTTGATGTTGTATTCTATGGGCACTGAGAAATAAACCATAATTCTGTGTCTTCAATCTGCATTGCCTTCCTTTTTTTATGAGATTACCCAAATTTATTTTATGGTTTACTGCTGGTTATCTCGCTAACTCTAATTTATTGGAGAGTTTGTTGTTTGTCATTTCTGAGCCAACATTTCCAGGGAGAGGCTGAATGAATCTTTCAGGCAGGTTACTATTATAGATCTAACGGTTTGTAGAAAAGTTTGTTTTTTACCTTACTCTTTTGAGAAAAGGTAGAGTCCCTTCAAGAGATGTCTTTATGAACATTTGTCTTCCTTGTTATTTGACAGCTTTATTTAGATTGTCTTCGTACACATAGGTATTTTAAGAAGCTTATACTGTTCTAGGTTTCCACTCAATGAACATGGTTCAGAAAAGGTCTCCAGAGTAGCATGGAATGTCCTCAGGCTATATATCCAAGAGTGGTATATTGGGTAGCATTGAGTCAACTTGACATGATCTAAAGCCATCTGAGAGCAAGGAGCCTCAATTAAGATAATGTTTCTATAGGACTGAGCTCTGGGCAGGCCTGTGGGTCATTTACTTAATTAGTAATTGATGAAGTAAAGTACAGCACATGAGGGTGGAAGCTTCCCTGAGCATGTAGTCCTTATTAAGACCATAAAAAAGAGAATGAACATGGCATGGAGAGCAGGCCAATATGCAACCCCCTGCATAGCCTGTATATCAGATTTGGCCTCTTGTTCAAGTCTAAAATAGGGAGGCAGAATCTGACATAATCAACTTTCTTCTACCAATAACAATTGATATATCTGATATGCTTGACAGTCTTCTATCTATAACACGGATATGGAAGTGTGACAGAAAGAAGCACTTCCTTTATCGTCCTGCTTTTTCCTCATGGTGCTTTATCACAACAATAGAAACCAAAATCAAGACAGGTAGTATAGCTGGATCTATACATAGATCTATACCAGGGTTCCCAAGAAACTGCCACACTGCTTTGCATAACCCTGTAAAAGTTTGAATTCCCATCATTAATGGATGAATGTTCCCATTACTCTGCATTCTTGCAGCATGGGTTGTAAACAGAGAGTGCTCGTTTCTTTCCTGGCTGCCCAGCCCCAAAATAATCACACAGAAACTATATTAATTGCAATACTGTTTGGCCAATAGCTTAACTGTATTTATAGCTATCTCCTACATCTAAAATTAATTGGCTGAAAGCAGTTTCTTTATTAACCAAGAGCAACAAAACATATTCAAAGTATACAGAAAGGAATCCCGCATCAATGGGTTGACATTTGTTTGATTCCTGTTGGCCATTCTGACTGACATATCAAATTTCAAAGCACTCTTGATTTGAACTTCCCTGATGACAAATGGCTTGACTGTTTTCTTTATGTTTTCTCAGATATTTGAGTTGCCATTTTTAAGAGTTATGTTTGGACCTCCACCACCTATTTGGCATTATTTATTTTTTTCTTTTTGACATATATATACTGTTTCCTCATCTACTGCATCCTGATGACAGTTTTCATTCCCTCCATTCTTCTCATTTCTTTGAGCCGGAGAAGGGTGGGGATGACTCAGCGTGGCCTTCTAATAACATCTCACGTGGTTACTATGTGCCCCTGAGATGACTCAGGCCGTAGATATTAGCACACTCAGCTGCACATAGACAACTGAACAAGGCACGACTCTTGGCAGCAGCTTGGGCCTGGATGAAACCATGGTCCCAAATCACAGCACATGCCACACAGATCTATATGTCTCCTGCTGCAGAGTGGATTCCAAACTCCAACAACTCCACAGATAGTGGTCCAAATCCAGGGCGTCAGCATGGGCTCTAGTGGCAACCTGAGCCACAGCGTTTTAAACAGACAGCAGTCACAGGTGGACCACAGACCCGGACATGACTCCAGACGGCTGCTCAGACTAGTCAATATTCTGGCTCTAGATAGTAGCACTGGCCAATCAGATCAGGGTGACTCTGGAAGTGGCATGGCCTCTGGTTACCAACAAGGCCACAGGTTGCATTCCAGATGCCAAGTTTATGTGGTCTTCGGTGGTGACGGGGTCACAAATTTTTATACATATTTTGTCTGCTGTAATACCATGACCCAGACCTGGTTCTTAGCAGTAGCCAAAGACTGATTATCACCATGGTACCTTTGGGTACTGAAAATCACCAAGATCACCACAAACAGTGACAGTGGTGCCCTTGGACATCAACACAGCACCAGGTGGCCACCCAGTCCCCTGGAATCAGCATGACCCTCAATGGAACCACGAGCCACAGACAACCCAGATCCTGTCTGCAGTACGGTCACAGACACAGTCATGGCCCTCAGCTGCACAGGTTTGAATGTCACCATGGTACCAGGCAGTAATAAGTACCCCTCAAATCTGTATGGCAATAACTGCTGTATAACTTCTGGGATCCAATATCATCCCAGGTGGGTCATCAGACCCTGGGAAACCACATGGCCTTTGGCAGAAGCAGGAGTCATGGAAGTCAACTCTGGCTTTTCTAGGACCATGGACCCAGACGTAGCCCTTGACAGTAGCCTGACATGAACATCACCATGGACCCTGGTATCAAGCAGACATCCCGTACAGCCTATCCTCGCTGCCTTCATTTCTTCCTTCCTGCCTCTTTTCACAGTGCATAAGCCGCTCCTCTTTCTCTTCCATCCCTCTACTACATTTTCCCATCACAATGGGGCACACCTGTCTGACACCAAAGGCTCCTGGCCCTTGAGGACCCTGTCTGCCTAGGCCCCACTTAAGTAGAACTCAGGTTTGGTCTTCTCAGTTTCCCACCAGGATTTCCTGAATGGCATGTGTCATGAACTTTTTAGATTTAACGTTTCGATAGATTTATATATTTCTTCTATCATATATGATATATATATGATAGAAGAAAATATATATATATATATATATATATATATATATATATATATGACAGGGTTTCTCTGTGTAACAGCCTTAATTGTCCTTGTGGAACTAGCTCTTGTAGCAAAGAGATGTGCCTACCACTGCCCCCTAAATACTGGGATTATACGTACATGACATCACTGTCCACCTTCTTCTTTCATATCTTTACCTACTGAGATTCTCTTTTTCAGCTCTTGTATTCTGCTCATTATGCTTACTTCTGAAGCTCCTGTATTCTCACCCAGGTTTTCATATCCAGGAAACCATCACTTAGTATTTACTTCTGAAGCTCCTGTATTCTCACCCAGGTTTTCATACCCAGGAAACCATCACTTAGTGTTTACTTCTGAAGCTCCTGTATCCTCACCCAGGTTTTCATCACTTAGTGTTCTCTTTATTGCTTCCATTCCCATTTTCAGGTCTGGAACAGTGTTGCTTGTTCCCGTCAATTGTTTGTTTCTCTTGACTTTCTTTAATGGATTTATTCATTTTCTCTTTAAGGACCTCTGTCAACTTCTTAATGTTGGTTTTAAGATCCTTTCCTCTTGCGTCAGCTGTGTTGGAATATTCGGGGGCTTGTTCTAGTATTATAACTGGGCTCTGGAAGTGACATACTGCCTTTGATGTTATTGATTTTATTCCTAAACTATTGTCTAGGTATCTGGGTTTGGGGTAATTATATGGCTAGGTGATGATTTCTAAGTTTGTCTTTGTTGGATGAGTGTTCTGTTTCTTTTATGGGCTTCTAACCAGTGTACTTTGTAGATTATCAGGGTCTCAGCCTGATTTGGGGTTGAAGACACAACAATGAGAAGGGGTAGTGGTTTGGTGATATGTTGGGGGAAAACCAAGAGAATGAGGAGTATCCCCAGGCAAGCACTCTTCCTGCAGTTTAGGTGGCTTGCATGGCCTCTGGTCAAACAGGGCATCTCTGCCTTAATTAGGGCCTGGAACATGGTGAGGAGGAGGAGAAGGAAATGGGTGGAAGAGGGATATGAGTTAGGGTATCTGGGCACTGAGAGAGTGGGAGTGGTCCGTGGATGGATAGCCTACATGGAGCTCTAGAGGTCAACATGGCTGCTGCTCTAGCAGGTTACTCTGCTGGAGGTGCTGGCAAGAGCTGATAAAATGGAGGGGTAACTGGGAGTAGTGTGGGCAGGCACTGAGAGATTGGGGCAGTCGTGCAGGGGTGGCCTCCCTGAAATTCTGACAGATAGCAGATAGCATGACCTTTTCCAACATGGTCTCTCAACTCAATACCACGTTTTCAATTAAATTGTTTCTCTTCTTGATGTCCACCTTTTTGTTGCTTATTTCAGATATTAGCACTCCGTTGGATGCTTACTTGGCAAAAACATCTTTTCCATTCTGTTGCCTGCAACTCTTGTCTGAATGATGGTATTCTTTGCCATATAAAAACTTTCACAGTTTTATGAAATCCTACTAATTTATTGGGCTGCAGGTCATCTGTCAAAATCTCTTTTGTCGTACAAATGAAGGATATTTTACTACTTTCTATTCCAGCAGAGTTAGTGTATCTGGTCTTAAGCTGAGGTCTTCTATCCATTTAGAGTTGAGTTTTTTGAGGGTGAGAGTTATAGATATTTTTCTTTTCTAATCCATGTAGCTATGCCTTTGGTCAGCACCATTTGGTCAGCACCATTTATTGAAGATGCTTTTTATATTTTCCAGTGTGTATTTCTAGTTTCTTTATCAAAAAAGTAGTTGTCCATAGGTATATGGCTTTCTGTAGTGGTTTTCAATTCCATTCTATTAATCAACATGTTTTTTTGTGATAATAACTTGCTCCTTTTAATACAATGTAAGCTCAGGGATTGTGATGTTGCCATAGTTATCTCAATGTCTAGGACTGGTTTAAGCTCTCCTGTGTTATTCTTTGTTTCCATAGAAGCTGAAAATTCTGTAAAAGAGCTAATTTATAAACAATGCTCTATGTCATTTGAAATATGAATTCTTCACAGAACAGTAATAGCAGGGAGTTAAAGAACTCAATTTTAAAGCACATGTCACTCTCCAGTATAGAATGGCAAGGACCTATAAAATGTGGAATAATTTCAGGTCTTTCTGAAAAAAAGAGAAAATTATAAGAGATACAGGAATAATACACAGCACAAAAAAGTTCTTTAAGCATGAGAAACAGAAACGTGGAGAGAAGACTGATAATTCAGAATTCAATACCAGCCACACATGATATCTTGTTATTTGAATATTTACAATAATAAGAAAGCAGTGCAGAAATACAGTAGATGATACAAAAAGAAATATAGTAATACAAAAAATACTGAAATGACACATTATTTTTAAATAAGATTATCAAACTCTATAAAAAATTATACCAATGCAGTTATAACCAGTTAAATATGTAAATGAAAGACAAAAGCTAAAGCGAATGTATTAGAGAATTGTAACATAACAATGCAAATCTAGAAGTACTAGACCCCAGGGACAATTCTCTGATAACCAACTATGATTGTAGAATGAAATGCATCACTACACTCTAAGGGTCCGGGTAAATAGAAAGGAGTCAGCCCTTTCAGGAAAAAGCTGTAGTTATAACCAATTTTATATCATTCAAAACTGCAGAGTCTCAAATAGAGAAAAAAGGAAAACTGTGTAGAAGTAAGGAGGAAAAGTAATAATGATTGTGCTACTTACATTAGCTATGATTATGCTAGAAATTTCAGAGCTTTTGACACAGAACAATTTGTCCACATGTTCTCTATGCCCATAACAGCATCATGCCATGGGTCAGTACTGTCGCTGTGTAAAAGAGTAGAACTACCTTGATAGCAGGCGATACCGATTTATTTTGCAAATATGTATTAGAATTACAGCACACATGCATGAGCAGATTTAATATTGATCAGGACATCTTTTCTGTTCCATAGACTGCATAAAGACTTTCATAGTGTTCAGAAAATAACAGGATGAATCTGTAGGAAACCTCAAAGTACCAGAATCCAATTGAAAGAAAAAAAGAACCAACCACCCTAAAGAAACAAAAAATAAAAAAATTAGGATCTTTATATTCCTCCCCATGTCTCACATCCTAATAGACCACAATACAAGGACTTGTGTATATCATGATAGCAATGGCTCAAGAAAAGATTATTCAGTACTGAACCCACACTGAGAGTTATTAAGATTATCATGTTTGAAACCTAATCTCTCATGATTACTGTGCTCTGATTTCAGGTTGACACCTGACAACATCAACTTGATTTTCTCTCTTTATTTTGCCATGGAAGAAATCAATAGGAATCCTCATATTTTACCCAACATTTCTCTGCTAGCTACCATTAAATGTCGTGTGCTTGCTGATCACATAAAATTTGTTTCATCTTCAAAAAGAAGTAAATATTTTCCTAACTACTACTGCTCAGAAGAGAGACCATATTTAATTACACTTACAGGACCACGGTGGAGAACATCTGCCATTTTTGGGTTCCACCTCTACCTTTCTAGAACTCCAGAGGTAAGCCTGGGTGGATTAATTTTAATGAAGTATTTTTCTCTTCAAGCTGATATTCTGGGTACAAATGGTGATGGGAAGACAGAGATTGGGTTTATGTCTTTTCTGCTTCATAAAGCATAAATACTCAAACAATGTGGGAAACATTTTATAAGAAATGGACTTGGGAGGGAACATAAATGTGAAACATTTATCAAAACTTTTAATCTATAATAGTTTAGATAATCACCAAAAATTGATATGATTTTAATAATTAAATGAAAAATTCACAATTTCTAGCTCTCCCAGCATTTGCTTAGCACACATAGATCTTAGAGTAAGTCTCATGCTTCCATCTTCTTCACACTGTTGCTTATGGTCTACGTTTTTCAGCTTTACTATGGGTATTTTCATCCTCACCTGAGTGTCCATGAAGAATTTCCTCATCTCTACCAGATATCGCCCAAGGATACATCTCTAGCACTGGCCATGGTGTCCCTAGTGGTTCACTTCAGATGGAACTGGGTGGGAATGGTCATTTCAGATGAAGATCTTGGAACTCAGTTTCTTTCTGAATGGAGAGGAGAGATGAAAAGAAAAAGTGTCTGTTTGGCATTTGTGGTTATTATCCCAATGATTACAAAATTATACTTAGAAATGTTTAATACAAATTATAACAAGGTCATGACATCGTCAGCAAAAGTAGTGATTGTCTATGGAGACAGAGAATCTCACATACAATTTAACTTTAGGTTATGGCAAACTCTAAAGATTCAGAGAATCTGGGTCAGTGTGTCACAATTTGATATGATCACCAGAGGAGATTTCATGCTTAACTCCCCTGATGGGGTTCTCATTTTCTCTCATCAGCATTCTGAGATGTCTGGTTTTAAACAATTCCTGCAGACAGTGCGTCCTTTAAACTATAGTGACCAAATTTCTCTTGTAAAACTATGGTGGACTTATTTTAAATGTTCTTTACCATCGTCTAATTGTAACAAACTGAACAATTGTCCAACAAGAACCCTATTGAAATGGTTATTTAGGACACCGTTTGGAATGTGCATGAGTGATTCAGTTTATAACTTATACAATGCAGTGTATGCTGTGGCCCACACACTCCATGAGATGCTTCTGCAAGTAGACACATGGCCAAAGAATGCTGGTAAGAAGCTGGAACTTGACTCCTGGAAGGTAATGTGTCTTAAACAGAAAGGAATGAATGTCACAGAGATGGTATTCTTAAAAGGAACCACAGGTCTAAATCTATGCAAATAAGGAAACTTTTTCCTGAGTGCATATGTGTCTTTACCCTGGCGCAGCATATGAGGCAGATTATGTTAGTGACCAAAAATAAAATACAGTTAACACTGGCACCCAAGTCAGCATTTTACAATCTTAGTTAAGAAATTTTGTTTAGCTTTTTTAGCCACACAATTTTTTGCATATGAAAGGAAATATTTTCTCATGAAATTATTGAATGGCAATAACAAAATGACTCTAATTTGATGTGGTCAAAAGGGTTTTTATCAATGTAGTGAAATAATATAAAGTAGATTTGCCATTTTTTACCAACGAAAGATTTCAATTCCCTAGGCCATGATTAAATAACACTGTTAGTAGAAAGATGTTGAGAATGTGCAACTATATTTCAGGCATACAATTCAGATGTGCATGTTTTAAGGCATCGATTCCAGCAAGAAATTTGTATTTTTAAAGCATAGGGAATCTTTCCATGTACATGGAATTTCTTCTTTTTTACTACTAAGTACTTTTAATAAAGTTATATTTTAGGAGAGGCTAATGATAATTAGGGTCATTAAAGTATTTTATATTCTTGCTATGCTACAATTTTAGCATAGTTGAAACTAAAATGACAAATGTATTTTAGATGTTCTCTTTTCTGAAGAACATACAATTTGAAAATCCTGTTGGAGACCTTGTGACCATGAACCAGAAAATAAAACTGGATACAGAATATGACATTTTCTACATCATGGATTTTCCACCGAATTTTGGACTTAAGATGAAAATAGGAAAGTTTTCCGGTCATTTTCCAAATTATCAACAGTTGTATATGTCTGATGAAATGATAGAATGGGCTACAGATTTTAGACAGGTAAGTTGCTCCTAATTCTGAGGATTTACATGTGCCAAAAATACCTAAAATCACAAGGTCTGCTTATGCCTCCTCATGGAATAAAGCATTTTGTCATTTATTCATTTCCTGACTCACTTTCCATCCCCTATATTCTTATCTCTTTTTTTGTTTGTTTTGTTTTGTTTTTGTTTTGTTTTGTTTTTCGAGACAGGGTTTCTCTGTGGCTTTGGAGCCTGTCCTGGCACTAGCTCTTGTAGACCAGGCTGGCCTTGAACTCACAGAGATCCGCCTGCCTCTGCCTCCCGAGTGCTTGGATTAAAGGCGTGCGCCACCACCGCCTGGCTTCTTATCTCTTTTCTATTTCTCTCTGTCTCTCTGTCTCTGTCTCCATCTCTCTTTCATATTTGACAAGATATAAATCACCAAACCTTCATATTTATTTTACAAAATAATAAAATTTTATTCTAATTTTTATTGAAGATAGATTCTTCTCTCATACAATATATACTGATTATAGTTTACCCTCCTGCTACTACTTCCAATCTACTGCCTTTCTGTCTCTCAGTAGAATATACAAGATTCTTAGAAATAATAACCCAACATAGTAAAATTAATTACAATACAACCAAGGAAAAACTATCGTATTGAAGTTGGTCGTGTCAACACAACAGGAGGAAAAGAGCTCCATGACTTAGAACAAGAATAGTGACCCACCTATTCTCACACTCAGGAGTCTCCCAAAAACTCTAACACGACACGACCAACTTCAATATAATAGTTTTCCTTGATTTTATTGTATTTAATTTTACTATGTTTAGTTTTTATTCCTAAGAATCCTGTATTTTCTACCGAGAGACACAAATGGAATAGAACTGGAGGGGGGAAGGAGATGGAGAAATTGGATGGAATAGAGGGAGGATATTAAACATGTATTTAAGTGTT
Source organism: Microtus obscurus (assembly GCA_963919715.1). Lineage (NCBI taxonomy): Eukaryota > Metazoa > Chordata > Mammalia > Rodentia > Cricetidae > Microtus > Microtus obscurus. The sequence goes on from CAWTZC010001517.1 coordinate 46,912, forward strand.
TCACAGTCATTTGAAATTCTGTATTGATAATTCATTGTTTAAATCTATTTCACATTTTAAATTGGACTTTGGTGGGTGGTCCATGGACTTCCCACAGGGCAGGGAACCCTGATAGCTCTTTGGGCTGAAGAGGGAGGGGGACTTGACTGGGGGAGGGGGAGGGAAATGGGAGGCTGCGGTGGGGAAAAGACAGAAATCTTAAATAAATAAATAAATTTAAAAAAAGAAGAAAAAAAATAAATTGGACTTTGGGTCTTTTATTGATTATCTGAGTTTCTTAAGTTTCTTTTATAATTTCAATATTAGTCCTCTATCACATGTCAAGTTGGTAAAAAAAAAATTCATTCTGTAGACTTTCTTCTGTCTTGTTGAAGATGTACTTTGCCTTATATAAACTTTTTATTTTAATGAGGTACCATTTATTAATTGTTAACCTTAGTGCCTACCTTTTCAGTGTTCTATTTAGAAGTCATCTCATGTGCCAATGCATCTAAGGCTACTCCCCATTTTCCCTTCTATCAGTTTCATTGTAGCTGGCTTGATGTTGAGGTCTTTGATCCTCATGGACTTAAAATTTGTTCTGGGTGATAAGCATGGTTCTAGTTGCATTTAGCTGCATGAAGACATCAAGATGGACACCATTTGTCTAAGATTTTATCTCATTTCTTGTGTTTTTATGGCTTCTCTATCAAAACTCAGGTCTGAACTTATATCTGGTTCTCAGTTAAATTTCACCAATCAGCATGTCTGCTTTTATGCCAATAACATATGGTTTTAATTATTACAACTCTGTAGCACAGCTTGAAATCATGGATGGTGATATCTCCTCGACACTTTTGCAATTCAGGATTGGTTTAGGTCTTTTGAGGTTATTATTCATTCACGTGAGGTTGAGGCTTGTCTTTCAAGGTTTGTAAAGAATTGTGTTGGAATTTTTATTGGGATTGCATTGAATCTTTAGATTGCTCTTGTAGGATGTGCACTTTTACTATGTTAACCTTACCAATCCATGAGCATGGGAGCACTTTCCATCTTCTCATTTTGTCTTCAGTTGCTTTCTCCAAAGATTGAAGTTTTTATCACAGAAGAATTTCCTTTATTTGCTTAGAGTTTGCTCAAGATATATTATACTATTTGAAGATACTGTTAAAGGTGTTGTTCCCCTGAGTTCTTTCTGCTCAACATTTGTACATATGAAGGATCCTTTTTAAAGTTAATGTTGTATCTAGCCACTTAGCTGAAAATGTTTATTATCTGTACGGGCTCCCTGGTGGACTTTATAATGTTATTTGGTATACTATTTTATCCTCTGAAAATAATGATTCTTTCTTTCCCCATCATCTATTTCAATTGTCTGACTGTCCAAGCTAAAATTTCAAGTACTATACATAATAAATATGGAGGCTAGCGAGCAATGGTCTGTTAGATCCATGGCAGGTGTGGGAAGGGGGAGTAAGTTTGCAACTGGTGTTCTGGTGCAGCGTTAGGAGTATCCTGTGGAATTGCATCTGGGAAAAAAGGAAGACAGGGAAATACATTGAAATTATGTTTTATAATAGTATACATGTCTGTAAAAGGAGATTTTTTTCAATTACTCAAAACTGAGAATCCGTAATGCTACTCTCATATGAGTTTAAGTAAATTTGTAAAATGTATGTGATTTACCATAGACTCCGCCCTCGATATGCAGCATGCCTTGTCATCCAGGACTAAGAAAATCCCCTCAAGAGGGAAGGGCTATCTGCTGTTTTGATTGCAACCCGTGTCCTGAAAATGAAATTTCAAACATGACAAGTAAGAATACACTTTACCAAAATAATCAACAGATTGTTTACATTCTGCATTATTTATACAATTCTCAAAAAGACCTTCAGGGGTAAAGAAGAAGAAACCCTCATTACAAAGTTAGAAGAAATAATAACACTGCAATTTGAAAACCTATATTGCCTAATGTGTGTGTATATATATATATTTTTTTTCTTGGACATTTCTTTAGAGTAATAAACATTACTATTGCATCTTATCTTCATCTTAGAATTTAGCATATTGCATTAAATTATATCTACCTTTCCCTTTTTTTGTTTTTCAAGACAGGGTTTCTCTGTGGTTTTGGATCCTGTCCTGGAACTAGTTCTTGTAGACCACGCTGGTCTCGAACTCACAGAGATCCGCCTGCCTCTGCCTCCCCAGTGCTGGGATTAAAGGCGTGCGCCACCACCGCCCGGCTCTACTTTTCACTTTTACTAAAGCTATTGGTGCTATGCATCTGTCTTACTTAGGGTTTCTATTGCTGTGAAAAGACACTACAACCATGGAAAATCATATAAAGGAAAACCCATAATTGGATGGCTTACAGTTCAGAAGTTTAGTTCATTTTCATCATGCTAGGACATAATAGCATGCAGGCAGACATGGTGCTGCATAGGACATACTATTCAAGTAGAAGCTGAGAATTCTCCATTTTGATCTGAAGGAAACAGGAAGTGAATTGGGTGTCACACTGAGCTAGGTCAGAGGAGAGCTCAAAGCCCACTCCTCAGTGGCACACTTCCACCAACAAGTCCATAACTACTCCAAAAAGCCACACTTTCCATAGTGCCACTTTCTAAGAGATTGTGGGGCCAGTTGTATTCAAACTGTGACAGCATCCATATTTTGCAATTGCCCCCAATGTCTCTAACAAGAAATGCCTGCTTGGTAATGTTGCATGTGCTTTAGAAATATGTGTTTTATTTTGTGCCATGGTAGATTATTGTAGTTATTTTCATTATATCCTAGCTTACAGGTGAGTTTTGATGCCAAAATATTGAGTTTTGAATTTAACGTTTTATTGTAATGAACATAACATGTATTCACGGACCATTTTTAATTGAATATTGTCAGTGGCCATGGACATACACAGCATATGGCAACAGAAAATTTGAGTGTCAACTCACAAGATGAATAATTTTCCAATGGAGATAATCTTGTCTAAAAAAGCTTACAGAATCGCTGACTCTGAAATCTGGTTTTCCACATCTGTATTTTCTCTCATGAGTCCCTTCATTACTTCCCTAATAGTAATTTTGGATGTTTTCTGCTTGTGTGGTTATCCTGTGAAATTATTCCATTTACTGGGCATACATATATCTGTGTGTGGTCAGGAAGATGACTTACGATGAGCCAGAAGGTCGTGGTCACGTGTTATGCAGACATTAAGAGACCACGGATGCCAGCCCAGACTACTATACCCTGCAAAACTTTCAATCACCATAGAAGCACAAAACAAGATATTCCATGACAAAACTAGATTTAACAAATACCTAGCCCCAAACCCAGGCCTACACAAAATACTAGAAGAAAAATTTCAACCCAAAATTTTGGCTACACCAACAAAAACACAGACAATCGATGGTCTCATATCAGCAAATCCCAAAGAAAGAATAATGCACAAATTAACATCATCAACATCAACAACCACTAAATTAACAGGAGATAGCAGTCACTGGTCATTAATATTCCTTAATATAAATGGACTCAACTCTCCTATAAAGAGGCACAGGCTAACAGATTAGATACAAAAACAGAATCCATACTTCTGCCAAGAAATGCAACTTAACCTTAAAGACAGGCATCATCTCAGAGTAAATGGTTGGGGAAAATATTCCAATCAAATTGACCTAAGAAGCAAACTTGTGTAGCTATCCTAATATCAAAAAAGTAGACTTCAAGCTAAAAATCAATAAAAAGAGACAAAGAGGGTCATTGCATAATAGTCACAGGAAAAATTTATCAAGATGAAATCTCAATGCTGAACATTTATGCCCCAAATACAAGGGCACCTTCATATGTAAAAAAAAAACACTTCTAAAGCTTAAATCATACATTAAACCCCACACACTAATGGTGGGAGATTTCAACACTCCCTTCTCACCACTGGACAGGTCAGTCAGACAAAAATTGAACAGAGAAACAAAGGAACTAACAGAGGTTATGACTCAAATGGACTTAATAGACATCCATAGAATATTCCATCCAAACAGAAAAGCATATACATTTCTCTCAGCACCTCATGGAACCTTCGCAAAAATTGAACACATACTTGGTGACAAAACAAACCTCAACAAATACTAAGAATAGGAATAATTCAATGTACCTTATCAGAACACCATGGTATAAAATTAGAAGTCAACAGAAATACTAATTCCAGAAAACCCACAAACACATGAAAATTAAGCAATGCTCACCTGAATCATCAATGGGTCAAGATAGAAATAAAGTGAGAAATTAAAAACTTCCCAAAATTCAATAAAAATGACCACACAACATACCCAAATGTATGGGACATAATGAAAGCAGTGTTAAGAGGAAAGTTCATAGCACTAAATGCCTACATAAAGAAGCTGGAAAAACCTCACACTAGTGAATTAACAGAACATTTGAAAACTTTAGAAAAAAAAGAAAACTCACATAAGAGAACTAGACATTAGGAAATAATCAAATTGAGAGCTGAAACCAACAAAATAGAAACAAAGAAAACAATACAAAGAGTCAATGAGACGAAGAGATTTTTCTTCGAGAAAATCAACAAAATAGGCAAACCTGTATTCAAACTAAACAAAAGGCAGAGAGAGAATATCCAAATTAACAAAATCAGAAATGAAAAGGGGGACATAACAACAGACACTGATGAAATATAGAGAATCATCAGGTCATATTTCAAAAACTGTTACTCCACAAAATTGAAAAACTTAAAGGAAATGGACAACTTTCTGGATAAATATCACTTACCAAAATTAAATTAAGACCAGATAAACAAATTAAACAGACCTATAACTGCTGAAGAAATACAAACAGTCATCAAAAGTCTCCCAAACCAAAAAACCCAGGACCACATGGTTTCAGCTCAAAATTCTACAAGACTTTCAAAGAAGAACTAATACCAATACTCTGTGGCGAACTCCCTGGCCAGCAGGAAAGAACAGCCACACGACGAGGATTCTTCTCAAATCACGCTTTATTGGAGCCTCTTGGTTGAAGGGAGAGCAGAAAGCGAGGGGCCCGGAGCTCTGAGCTATAGCTGTTTATATAGGGATTCTGCCTAGCAACCTTTGATACTTTGATACCTTAACTGCCTTTCCGGAGACCCACCGGCAGGAAAGAAAGCAGGGGAACATCCTGTCAATTACAGACCACAAGGAAGTTCCCCTGCCGGTCAGGGGAAGTGTGGGCAGCTAGATCACAACAACTCATCCTGTTTTCTGGTGGAAGAACTGCAACCTTAATATGGAGTTATCAAGTGAGGCTGGGGCCAAATGCCATTTTATAATGGCAGCCACTCAAATCGGCTCCCTGCAGTTCCCCCTTTTTGTTTTTCTCTGTAGGCCAGTGAGAAGGTCTTACTCCCGTTCAGGTCCTCACCTCATGATGCGAGGACCGATCAAAGGAGGCCCAAAACTCCTGGTACTCCTTCTCCCGTGCAATGGAATAAACTCCTGGGAGGTGCAAAGGCAGTACTTCAGAGTAAAAATGCATACCTTCCTCAGTGCAATGGAGAATTTCTCCCTGAGAGTGCAAAGGCTATGCAAGGAACAAACCTACTGGCCTTTTAGGACAGATAACCATACTTGGGGTGAAATGCCTTTCTCCAAAGTGGCTAACGTTCGTAGAACCACAACCTTATCTCGAGATGTCTGAGCTCTGGGGCAGCATTTTAGCCATAGGCAGATTATACATCCCTAAACAAACAAAAAAAAAGAAAAAGAGGGGGGGCTTCTCACTGTCGTGGAACCACCCCCTCAAGTCAAGCCCACCACCAAAATGTCATCTCCCTGGAAAGTCAAGACGAAGGAGAAGCTGAGCACACGGCTCTGAGGGGGAAGGAACAGCCCCCTCCCAAGGTAGTGACCCAGGAAGCCTGCAGCCAAACCGAGCTTGCTGCTCCAAAGGAATCCACCAGCGCGTCATCTTCTAAGCAAAGTTCAAAAGCACCAGATGGTGAAACACCACATGCCAAGTGTCAAACAGGTTCAGCTGGGGCCTGTGAAATTGAAGTGGGCACCAGACAGAACACAGCAGCAACATCCCCGTGAAGGACTCAGCAGTCGAGCCAGGGTCACAAGAAGCTGCTTCAAAAAACGGGGAAAAACCGCGGCATTGTGGCGAACAGGTCCCAGTATGTCTATCAGTGCCTGCAGCCAAAGCAGCAGTGCTAACAGTCTTCCAGATGCCTTGGATGTCAAGAGTGAGCATGACATGATGGAGGAAGACCATACAGTGATGTCTAATAGTTCTGTCATCCTGGAACAAGAGCATCGGATCAACAGTCTCCACCTCAAGTGTCCTGTCACGCAACCATACGAACGGCATCACTGGTCCAATTATTTTCACAACTTTGTAGATTCTTGCCTCCAGAAAATCCCTCAAGATCGAGAGATGAAGAAACTTCTTTTCCAGGAGGCACACAATCGGACCAGCGGTAGAAGCACAGGAAGAAGAGGAGGAGCAAGATTGGCCGAACAGGAGCAGGGCACCGAGGCCAGCGTGCGGATAGCAGAGGTTGTGGGGGAACGAGAGGCGCGGCATGGAGCTCCGGGCAACCGGCTTCTGCCTTGCGCTGCTGTGGGGTTGCGCGCTGGCAGCCATGGTACCTATTGGGCAGTGTCTGTCCCAGGCGGGCTACGAGAGGGTTGCCGATGCCCGCCAAGCCTGCTTGCCAGGATTCTTCAAGTCTGAGGCGTCTGAAAGCCCTTGCCTGGAGTGTCCAGGGCATACCTTGCCGTCAGACAAGGGTGCCACCCCCTGCCAGTGTTAAGAAGGCAGACAGTATTCCCCATCTTTGCTCCGCTCGAATCCGGATTGTCAGCGCCATCATCATCAGGAACAGCAGTGGCATCATCTTCGACCGGATCAGCAGTATCAGTATCCTGAAGAGCGGTGGGATCATTGTCATGATGGACTTCAACAGTTCTGGTCAGGCGGCTCGGGACCCAATGAGGCACTTCTCGATCCTGGGGAAAAACACAAATAGCTCCCCTGGACCTTCGGATAACGGGGTCCGGGCCATACCATTTATTATCTAACACATCCTTCCACATCACTTTCCCTGCCCCTTCCGGGAAGGTGTGGGCGTGTCGGTCGGCTGCCGTACGACCTTTGTCATCCGTTATCAAAAAATTAAGAGTAAAAAGGGCCATAGCAATCCTATTCCTGGGGGAGGCAGTCTCGGCCATTCCCCCTTTTTGTTTTTCTCTGCCTGCTCCTGTCATTAGGAGTGGCTTTCTCATTTATTCCTGTCAGCTGAGTGCATGGAAGACACCTTCTCCCTCGTGCACCTCTTTAGCTTCCCTAGCAACCCAGCTGATCCTGCTTCTGCTCTGAAAGGGCCCGCTTAAACCATGTTTTAGGGAATTTGGGCGTTGTCAATCTCTCTGGCTACTTCCTGCTGAGCGGGGACGTTGCGTTCTTACTGCCATTTTCCAGTCGTCTGGACCTGGGCCTAAGTGTGGAGGTGTGGCAACGAGGAGCAGCCCACCGGTTGCCCTGGGCTGGGACAAAGGTTCAGGCCAACAGATCTTATCGTGTGCTGCGCTTCTATGCCCTGAAACAAGTCCCAGTGTTTGCAGCTTCACAGACCCTCAGTGCTGCTTGGCCTTGGAGCCACCTAGAGCTCCTTGGCCTTGGAGCTGCAGCTGCTCACACTCCATTGCAAACTCCGGAGGCCTCGGTAACTCAAACCAAATGAATATCACTCCCTTCCTTAGCGTACCTTGTTCAGTGGCAGAATTCAGCTCTCTACCAAGCTTATCCCAGGATGACACATTAAGATTGCCAGAGATGGCAAACCAAGAACAATTGTGTCATTCTCAGCTAAAAACCTTTCCAAAGCACTCCATAACAGCTCATTGAGAGCCAAAAAAATTGGGTGCGAAGATGAAGCGCCCATTTGACAACCCGTTTGACAACCCGTTTGACTTTTAAGACCCCTTTGACGTTTACAACCCGTCCGGTTTTGACATTTCGCCCTGCCCGCTGTGGTAGCGGCTCTACTACCCCACTCTCCCTTCTTCTACCAGTGAGAGCGGAAAACCCACTTTTGTCGTGGATCCCTAGCCTTACCTGGGGGCTGTCTTGAGTTTCTTTTTTTAGGTATACCTTTTATCTTCTTATCCTTTTCCTTTTTATTATCCGTCATGCTTATTCTTTTCAGTCTAGACCTGCCTAAGTCCCCCCCTTTTAAATCAGACTCTGATAGGCTGTCCTGGTGTGCTTGCAGTTCCCTTCTCTTTTTCCAGTGCAAACAAAAGCAGCACAGAAAAACATCAATGACGAAGGCCACAAAGATCAAGCAAAATACCTCAGGAGCAACCCCAGCAATCATCATACTTGGGAGACTCACCGACGTCGCCGCTCCGCGTGTCGAGTTCTGAATCCTATTCGGCCCCTCACTCGGTACCAAAGCTTGTTCCAGCGTCCCGGGATTTCGGCACCAGTTGCGGCGAACTCCCTGGCCAGCAGGAAAGAACAGCCACACGACGAGGATTCTTCTCAAATCACGCTTTATTGGAGCCTCTTGGTTGAAGGGAGAGCAGAAAGCGAGGGGCCCGGAGCTCTGAGCTATAGCTGTTTATATAGGGATTCTGCCTAGCAACCTTTGATACTTTGATACCTTAACTGCCTTTCCGGAGACCCACCGGCAGGAAAGAAAGCAGGGGAACATCCTGTCAATTACAGACCACAAGGAAGTTCCCCTGCCGGTCAGGGGAAGTGTGGGCAGCTAGATCACAACAACTCATCCTGTTTTCTGGTGGAAGAACTGCAACCTTAATATGGAGTTATCAAGTGAGGCTGGGGCCAAATGCCATTTTATAATGGCAGCCACTCAAATCGGCTCCCTGCAATACTCCTCAAATTACTCCACACAATAGAAACAAAAGGAACATTGCCAATCTCTTTGTATGAGGCTACAATTACTCTGACACCCAAACCACAGAAAGACATTACTAAGAAAGAAAATTACAGACCAATCTCATTCATAAACATTGATGCAAAAATACTAAAAAAAATACTGGCAAATCATATCCAAGAACACATCAGAAGAATCATCCACCATGATCAAGTCAGTTTCATCCCAGAGATGCAGGGATGGTTCAACATACGAAAATATGTCAATGTAATCCACATATAAACAAACTGAAAAATAAAAACCACATGATCATCTCATTAAATGCCAAAAAAACTTTTAACAAAATACAACAGCCCTTTATGATAAAGATCTTGGAGAGAGCAGGGATACAAAGAATATACCTAAACATAATAAAGGCAATATACAGCAAGCCAACATCAAGCTAAATGGAGAGAAAAAGAGACAAGGTTGTCCTCACTCCATGACTATTCAATATAGTTTTTGAGGTCCTAGCTAGAACAACAAGACACCAAAAGGAAATCAAGGGCTAAAAATCGGGGAAAAAAAGTTAAACTCTCACTGTTTGCTTATGATAAAGTTTACATAAGTGATCCCAAATTTTCTACCAAGGAACTTCTACAACTTAAAAACACTGTCAGTAATGTAGCAGGATACAAGATTAACTCAAAAAAATCAGTAGCCCTCCTGTACACAGATGATAACAGGGCTGTGGAAGAAATCAGAGAAACAACACCCTTTACAAATAGCCACAAATAGCATAAAATATCTCGGAGAAATACCAACCAAACAAGTGGAGGACTTGCATGACAAGAACTTTAAATCCTTGAAGAAAGAAATTAAAGAAGACACCAGAAAGTAGAAAGATCTCCTATGCTCTTAGGTAGGCAGAATTAGCATAGTAAAAATGACAATCTTACCAAAAACAATCTGCAGATTCAATGTAATGTCCAGCAAAATTCTTCACAAACCTTGAAAGAATGGTACTCAACTTCATATGGAAAAGCAAAGAAAGCCAGGATAGCCAAAACAATCCTGTACAATAAAAGACTTCTGGAGGCATCACAATCCCTAACTTCAAACACTACTACAGAGCTACAGTACTGAAAATAGCCTGGTATTGGCATAAGAACAGACAGAAGGACCACTGGAACCAAATCAAAGACCTGAATATCAATCCACACATCTTCAAACACCTGATTTTTTAACTAAGAAGCAAAAAATATCAAATGGAAAAAGAAAGCATATTTAACAAATAGTCTTTGTATAACTGGATATTAACATGCAGAAGAATGAAAATAGACCCATATCTATCACCATGCACAAAATTCAAGTCCAAATGGATCAAAGACCTCAACGTAAAGCCAGCCACACCAAAACTTATAGAAGAGAAAGTGGGAAGTACACTTGAATGCATTGACACAGAGACCACTTCATAAATATAACCCCAGCAGCACAGACACTGAGAAGAACAATTAATAAATGGGACCTCCTGAAACTGAAAAGCTTCTGTAAAGCCAAGGACATGGTCAACAAGACAAAACAACAGCCTACAGAATGAAAAAAGATCTTCACTAACCCCACATCAGACAGAGGTCTGATCTCCAAAATATACAAAAAAACTCAAGAAATTAGTCATCAAAAGAACAAATAATCCAATAAGAAAATGGAGTACAGACCTAAACAGAGAACTCTCAATGGAGGAATCTAAAATGGCTGAAAGACACTTAAGAAAATGTTCAACATCCTTAGTTATCAGAGAAATGCAAATCAAAACAACTCTGAGATTCCATTTTACATCTGTAAGAATGGCCAGGATTAAAAACACTGATGACTAATTACAATGGAGAGGTTGTGGGGGAAAGAGAACACTTCTCTATTGCTGGTGGGAATGCAAGCTGTTATAGCCCCTTTGGATGTTAGTGTGGTGAATTCTCAGAAAATTAGGAAACAAACTTCCTCAAGACCCAGTAATACCACTTTTGGGTATATATTCAAAGGATGCTCAATTGTGCCACAAGGACATGTGCTCAACAATGTTCATAGCAACATTTTTGTCATAAACAGAACCTGAAAACAACCTAAATGCTCCTCGACTGTAGAACGGATAAGGAAAATGTGATACATTTACACAATGGAGTACTACACAGCAGAAAAAAATAATGACATATTGAATTTTTGCAGGAAAATGGATGGAGCTAGAAAACATTATTTTGAGTGAGACAACCCAGACCCAGAAAGACAATTATCACATGTACTCACTCATATGTGCTTTTTAAACATAAAGCAATGGAAACCAGCCAAAAAAATCACAACCCCAAAGAACTTAGACAGCAATGAGGACACTAAGAGAGACTTACATAGATCTAATCTACATGGGTAGTAGAAAAAGACAAGATATCCTGAGTAAATTGGCAGCATGGAGACCTTGGGGAGGGCAGAAGAGGGGAGGGGAGAGGCAGGCAGGGGAACAGAAAGAAAAATGTAGAGTTCAATAAAAATCAATGAAAAAAAGATTTAAAAGAAGAAGTATAATTTTGACATAGAGAAAAACACTGGAACATGCTTCATAACTAACATCTGTTGTTCCACAAAGATATAAGACACTCAAAGACTGTTTTGTTCTGTTTACTCAGACTAAACAAGAAAACAAACATTTCTCCCAAGTCTAAGGCAAACTACACACAATCACTTCATTTTTAACTCAGATAAGTTCAAGCTAGACTAAAGGAGATCATAAGTTTAAAACTTTACAGTTTACACAAGGACAGAGTCACGGGTTTCTAACCATTCCTATTAACATACAGCAGCCAAAAAAATCATGCCAATTCTTCACCTGCTGAGTAGAGTTGATCAAAGAACTATGTCTCATAGTTTATTTATCTGGGAATTCTACCTCCACCCTCTGGTCACAATCTTAGTCCAGGAAACTTAAAAGATTGTGTTGCCGTGGGAAAAGGTTCTGCCCTTATTGATCATCAAAAAAATGTGTTTTTGACCAGTGAGATGTAACTCTTGTAATTTTCTTTCCAGATTTCTCAGGTCTCCTAAAAAAAGTACTTTTAAGATAGGTGAAAAGAGATGCAGGGAGATTGGAACTGAGAACTGAAACAGATTTAGAAAAGATTTAGAACTACAGAACTGGAACAAAACATTGAAACAAAGGAAAACTAGAAGCTACAGACATAAAAAAGAACCAGCAGAGGAATAAACAGCAGGAATGCAATAGCATGAGTGTGAGTTATTCTGTTACCTTTCAGACTAGACATTTTCTAAGTTCCCTTCTCTAAGCTGGAGCGTCTGACCTGAACTCTGGGAGGTCGTTTTGTGAACTGACTCAAAATCTACTGAAAAAATATGTGATAGTATCTATACTAAATTTAATAGAAAATTTGGAAAAGATATTATTGGTAGTTTATCTTCTAAAAAAAGTATGGAATTAGGGTGGTTAGAATAATTAGAAATAGACCAATGATTAACTTCTAAATTTATTTAAGAGCTATAGCATGATGCAAATGGTTTCTTATGATTTGAACACTAGGATTGTTAAGACAAAGTACTTATTTTCAAATTACACAAAAATGTTAAACATACTTGGTTACAGAAACCAGTGAAATACTCAAGAATATAAACCACTTGCACAAAATAAAGCATAAAAAATAAATTAACAAAATATATTGATTCAAATGATTCTAGAGCATATATATGAAGTTAAATTAGAAGTTTAAGTCTAGTGAATTTTGTGTACATGGAAAACATGGATGCTAAACCAAATTGTATTAAATTCCTCCTTGTTCCTATATGGATTTCTAAAGGCTTCAAAATATAATATTTTATAATACATTATAATTTTCAAATGGATAGATAGAGTTGAAGTATTTTGATACTTTTATTCACTAGTTTAGGAAACACTGTATTTCACAATCAGAGAGAATATAGAAACAGGAAGAGAATGAACACCCATCAATTTAGTGACTCAGTAATGTTAAGACACCATCACTTCCAGTTTGATCCACTGTCTCAATGTAATTGAAGAAAACTGAATATATTAGGCTGTAAATGACACAGACACAGCTGGAAGAAAGGTCTCAGCCCCTACCCAGTATTATCTTTCAGAATTTTGTCCTTGAGATATGGAAAATTATCTTGAGCATAATGCTTCTTGATGACGTCTACACAGCTGGGAATATTGTGTAGTTGAATCTCAGAAATCAGCAAAGCTGGCAAAAAATATGCCCGACCAAAATTCATATATTGAAACATAAACCAAAGGTGATTTTTTGCTATGTAGAGAACTTAAGTGGTTACTTGTTCATGTTATCTCTGCCTTGCTTGACATTATCAGTGCTTTTTTTTGCTTGCTTTCATGGCTGAACTTTTTGTTATCCAAATATCATCTGTGGTGTGCTCTTCTCTGTGGAAGACAATCTCTCCCATATTCAGTATTCCTTAGTTGCCGGTAGTTCTGTGCATAGGGTTTTTGTCTGATGGTCTTTTTCCCACCCACTTTGTCATGTCTCTTGTTCTTATCCTTGGTTAGGACCAAACTTGAGGTTCAGAGATCTACCATAACATGCATAGAAACTGCTTATTCTAAGTTCTTGTTCTGCATAATATACAAAATTATAAATAGCAACAGTATGATTCCATGATTAATCTTATTAAAATATGCTGTTGCAGAAACATGAATATGATATAACAGCACTTCATTATTTGGGAAAAATATCAAAGACTCTTGAGTCTGTAAGATAAATATGAACAAAGCCTATCACAAAAATGATAATCATTTTAAACTCAGATTAAATCCTATGAATAAACCACATTGAAATTTTCTTATACAGAAAGAGGTAATAATAGTTGAGTTATGATTTTCCAATGCGTTAGTTTAGCATAACTAATACATCATAGAGAAAAATGAAAATTGACAATAATGCCCTTCCTCTACTAGATATGGATGAATGTGTGAAGTGTCCACATGATCAGTATGCCAACAAAGATCAAACTCACTGCCTCCAAAGAGTTGTGAGCTTTCTGGCTTATGAAGATCCCTTGGGAATGTCTCTGACCTGCGTGGCTCTATGCTTCTCAGCTCTTACAGCTTTTGTTCTGTATGTCTTCTTGAAGCACCAGGACACGCCCATTGTCAAGGCAAATAACAGAACTCTCAGCTATGTCCTACTCATCGCCCTCATCTTTTGCTTTCTCTGTCCCTTGCTCTACATTGGCCATCCAGACACACCCACCTGTATAATGCAGCAGACCACATTTGCAATTGTGTTCACTGTGGCCACCTCTACTGTCTTGGCAAAGACGATTACTGTAGTATTGGCATTCAAGGTCACTGCTCCAGAAAGAAGGATGAGGTCACTGCTCATATCAGGGGCACCTAATTTCATCATCCCCATATGCACCGTGATTCAAATGATTCTCTGTGGAATCTGGCTAGGAACCTCTCCTCCGTTTGTTACTACAGATGTACATATGGAACAAGGCCACATCATTATTGTTTGCAACAAAGGATCAGTAATTTTCTTCTACTTTGTCCTGGGATACCTGGGGTCTCTTGCCCTAGTGAGTTTCATTGTAGCTTTCCTGGCTAGGAATCTACCGGACACATTCAATGAAGCAAAGTTCCTGACGTTCAGCATGCTGGTGTTCTGTAGTGTTTGGATCACCTTCCTCACTGTCTACCACAGCACCAAAGGCAAGGCTCTGGTGGCTGTGGAGGTCTTCTGTATCTTGGCCTCAAGTGCAGGACTATTTCTTTGCATTTTTGCCCCAAAATGCTACATTATTTTGTTAAGACCACAGATAAATTCTTTTCACAAGTTCAGAGTCCAAAATGATAAAGCTAGCCGGGCAGTGGTGGCGCACACCTTTAATTCCAGCACTATGGAGGCAGAGGCAGGGGGATCTCTGTGAGTGTGAGGCCAGCCTGGTCTACAAGACCTAGTCCCAGGACAGGAACCAAAAAGCTACGGAGAAACCCTGTCTCAAAAATCCAAAAAAAAAATGATAAAGCTAAATATGTTCATTAAATTTATCTAACATATTTAAAACTGCAGCAATATCTACAAGATGACAAAGTTGCTATCTATTCCTTAAATCTTACCAACAATTTTGCATGTAGAATGTAGAAATAAGCTGTGTAATAAAGTTTTTATGACATGACATTAGTTCTATGGACCAAACGTTATGACCAGCCTTTTCTTATTGTCATATTTGAGGGAATGTGTGCTTCTCATGAAGTTTGTGCTAATATGTTGGGACAATATTGGAATTCTTAAGTTAAGATAACCTAGATGGTCTATTAAGTGATCTAAATAGGAAGATCTTCTAGTATGTTAAATTAGAGATAGAGGAGAGGCAAAAGTAATACTGATCCATCATGTCTCATTTCATCTCAGAGTTGTTCCCATGCAGTAAGATCAGCATACATGACAGCAGTCCTGGAATATTCCCTGGGTTCCACCCTCATGTCTGTAGCCAAGATCCTCATTATATATCCCCTGATCAAATCTGATCTTTATCAATTATACAAGAATCTATATCTTTTGGTTTCCTGTGGAAACCTAAGTACAATTTCTCCCCAAATGTAACACATTTCGTGATTTCCATTCTGAAGACAAGACATCCCTAAGGTATGTAAGGTGGTTTAATTCAGGAGTTCTGTTTACAATCCAAAGTCTCCCAACAGCTGCCTTTCTCTGATCATTAGCATTAAATATCAACAAAGGAATATATGAGGTCTAAACTCCCCGTGTTATAATGTTTCCCATTCTTATGTTTCTTAATTTTTACATTACTTCCTCTTGCTTTGAAAACTTTATTGTTTTTAAAGTATTTATTTGTCTCTCTGTCATCTATACCCATTTTCTTTCCTTTGTTCAGCACCTAAGCACCTGTTTAGACATAGTGTACCTTTTTAAAGGTTGACTTGTCTGATCCTGACTTTCTGTAGTGATTTCTGATCCCATGAGATAAAACTTAAAGAGTCAATCCTTCCACTATGTGGTTCCTTGCTGGAAGCTGGCCTCCAGCCCACAGGCAGTGACCAGGAGCTGTACCCCTATAGAGCAAGAATTGGCTAACTGAGAGATTGCAGCACTAGGAAATCATACCCAAAACTTTCTTCGCATTTTAGGCTATATTTTCCTATTGAAGTACCATGCTCACATCAAATGTAGCAAGCTTACTTTTCAGACTATCTTTGGATCACCAGCCTCTGAATAATTACATGAAGATATATCATTAATTGTGGATGTTTGGCTTTTAACTTATACTTGTCCCCAACTTGCTCTTATAACTCAAATTAGCCTGATTCTCTTAGTCTGTTTTTTCATGTCCAACTATTTCCATGTCTGCTGTTACATTTTCCAACTCTCTTCATCCAAGAGTTTTCTCTGTCTACTCAAGAAATCATGCCTACTCTCACCTGTCTAGCTGTAAGACATTCGGCTCTTCATTAAACCAATCATCATGACACATGTTTACACAGTATAAGCAAATATTCCACAATAATGAACAACCCTAGAAACTCCAATAGGAAACTTTTTTGTCTAATAAACAGGTTTGGAAAAACAGGCATATATAAGATTAAATTTAAAAGTTCAGGATTCTTTTTATATGCAAATACAATTAACTGAAAACTTAATCAGGAAAACACATTTTATATTAACTTCAAATAACATAAAATATCTTGGGGTAGCTCCAGGTAATTTAGCAAAAGATTTTTAAGATAAAAACTTCAAGTCATTGAAAAACTGAAATGAAAGGAAACCAGAAGATTCAGAGATCTCCCATGTTCATAGACCGATAGGATTAACATAGTACACAAGAAAGAGCAGAATTATGCACTGAAAACCTGACTGTCGTTCAGGGTGGAGTGGATCTGCCTGTAAGGGCCACCTTAATGTCAAAAAGACCAAGTAACCACACCCCTAGATCATGATGTGTAACCCTTGTTGTTGTCAACAATTTTGAGCAACCTCAAACTCTCTGACTTTCAGACAAGATGGAAATAGCATCACATATTAGGCTTCCACAAGAAATCAATGTCATAGATGAAGATCCATGTTGATGACAAAATACACATTATTGAGAACTGAGGTCCTATTCATGCTTAGGACTCTAATATGCAGTAAGTTTCTAGCCTTGATGTTCAGGCAGTATTGATCGGTTCTGGATTTGTAATCTTGACTGAATTTCTAACACATGTGACTGTGTGCCTTAGCAGGCACTCAGATGTGTGTGATCATACAGTGCATGCTCCATTGACATAAGACAACACATATGCAATAATATTTCCAACCATGAACATCATTGTTCATATTGCCTGTATGTCTATAATAAGACCTCTCTTGGAATAGCTATTCCTTACACTTCTATCTCAAAAACTGCTTTGAATATGTTATGGAATTCAAACATTCAAATGGGAATTAGAGAATTGTGTTGACGAACAAGGCTTTTTAGCAAATTTTCCCAAGAGAAATCATGTCTGGAGCCTTCATGTGCACTGCAGATGGACCCATGAGAGATATGGAGGAA
>CAWTZC010001518.1:0-10933 GCA_963919715.1 Microtus obscurus
TTAGGTCATCCTATTCACTAAACAAGTTTCAGGACAGCCTGTTAGAGACTAACACTATCTCAAAAAAACTTTCCAGTTTTTTTTTTTGAAGAAATTGAAATAGGTGTGTGTGCGTGCATGTGTGTGTACATGTGCAAGTCCCTGAGAAGGCGCGGAAGGCAGCACTGGAGTCCCTGGAGCTGGAGTTGTACCTGTTGATAGAGCCATCTAGTGTGGATGCTGTGCTCATAATCACTGCGCAGGTTTCTACAGTACACTAGCGTCTCAGTTAACTCAGAACTCAAGTCTTGGCAGAAATAAATAAGCGTTTGGCAAGAATGGAATGACCTAAGAAACAACAGAAAGATAACCCAACTGTGCCCTAAACCCGAACCAAACTAGCACCCTTTTCAAGAACCTGTTCAAAGAAGACATCCTAAGAATAGACACTTGAGGTCTGCAGAGACATGCAGAGCAGTTAAGAGCAATTCTTTGCTGCTCTTGCAGTGGACCTGGGCTCAGTTCCCAGCACCCACATGGTGTGGTTCACTACCACTTGTAACTCCAGGTCCAGGGCTTCTGATGTCCCTCCTCTGGCCCCCTATGGACAGTGTGTGCAAGTGATGCACACATCACAGATATGCAGGCAAAAAACCTGTATACGCATAGCACAGGAAAAAATCTCTTAAAATAGAATGGGAACCACAGAAAGAACAGAAGGCTTGGAGGCACCTCGACAGAGTACCAGCTCAGCATGTATGAGGGAGGCCCCACCAAGGTTCAGTCACACCATCACCTGTCACCTCCCCAGTTCCAGATGGAAATCAAATAGAAAATCAAAGCAAAAACATTATTTTGAGAATGTCCATGAAATTAATGAACTATTCGTTTGTGCATAAGGAAAATGGAAAGAATACATGTTGCTGGTGTCTGGGATTATAACAGGTGCCTACAAGCTCCTTTGCTAAAAGGCAGTGACTCCATCTTAGTCCTAACGACCGCTATAAAAGGTGCCCAGAGGCCCCTGCTTATTACCCTAAACCTGCAGTCACTTTGCATTCTTAGGAGCAGCAATGCCCGTCAATGTTTGCGGGAGGAGGGCTCAGGAAATGGTCAGTCAGGAAACTGTCCATGCAAGCATGGGGACCTGAGTTCAGATTCCTAGCAACCACCCAAAAGTTTGGCCAGGTGTGCCAGCCTGTCACCACACAGCACCGCAAGAGCAGACAGATCCTGGTGATTCCTCAGCCTATCTAAACCGATGAGTCTCCGTGACAGACTTCCTCAAAACCTAAGGGGACCAAAGGCCGTCAAATGGCTGAGTCCATATCACCTCTGGCTGCACTAGCCTGTTGACCTGAATTCAAGCCCAGAACCTAGGAAAGGGGCAGAAGAGGAGTCTACTCCCCAGAGTTGTCCTCTAACCACCATGTCTGCAACACAGCAGAGTTTCCCTCACATCGCGTATACACACATACAGTCATCCTTTTTAAAAGTGGAGAGTAATTGAGGTCACTTGACATAAACTTCCAGACACATGCTGCACACATACGTCTCACATACATGCATGCATGCATGCGTCCCCACTTTTTCTGACAGAGGATGAAAACCCCGTATGATGGAAATTGTACCCTGACTAAGAATAATCATCTTAAGTGTTGCCAAAGCTCTAGCTCTGGCTTCCCTTCGCATCCTAGTCTATGTGATCTCTATAGGAAGAGTTCAGGCAAGACCCACACAGCCTTGGGTCGATAATAGGTCTATTAAAAAGGCCGGCATGGTGGCACACACCTTTAATCCCAGCACTGAGGCAAGTAAATTTCTGTGAGTTCGAGGCCAGCCTGGTCTACAAAGCTAGTTCCGGGACAGCCTGTACTGTCACACAGAGAAACCCTGTCTCGAAACAAGAAACAAAAAGAACAAAAAAAGGCAAAGTACACTACTCCCAAGTGGGGAGGGACCATTGTGGGTAAAAGTGGACAGTAGCCACAGAAAGCTAGGCAGCCTTGATATTTCTTTTGGCTCTTGAACAGAAAGCTTTTCTCATACCGTTTTTTCTGCGCGGGTGACTGACAAGCAGCCCTGTGGATTAACTCTGAAGGGAGGGAACAATGGTATATCTCTGGTCTTTCCCAAAAAGCCTTCTGAGCAGCTCAAAATGTCATGTCTTTACTGAAAACCAGAGACTTGACTCCAGTTGCACTGGTGTTTGTTGTTGGTGGTGGATTTTTGTCTGTCTGTTTGTTTGTTTTGTTTTTCTTTTTGTTTTTTTCAAGACCAGGTTTCTCTGTGTGACTTTGAAGCCTGTCCTGGAACTCACTCTGTAAACCAGGTTGACTTCAAACTCACAAAGATCTGCCTGCCTTTGCCTCTCTGAGTACTGGAATTAAAGGCGTGTGCCACCACCACCTGGCTAATTGCACTGTTTTGACTGACAATCGGGGTCCTGCATTTTTGTTTTCTGGTTTTACAAATTGCTGCTACTGAGGGATGAGTCAACACTCAGCAACTTTAAAGCCTGCCAATGCCTATCTAGCGACCTAATATGGGAACAGTAATGCTTTCCTATAATGATAACTTCCTGGAGCAACCCTACAGAGCCATGCTGAGGAGATACACACACACACACACACACACACACACACACACACACATACACACATCCCAGAAAGGGAACCCACTACAGACCAAAGTAGTGATTGCATCTAAGTCCAATTTGGTAAACCAATGAGGTTTTTTGGGGGTGTTTTTGTTTTGTTTTTTTAATCTGCATTTTATATGTATGTCTAGTGCCTAATAAAGCCAGAAGAGGGTGTCAGATCCCTCTGGAACTTGAGTTATAGTTAGTTTTTAATTACCACAAGGGTGTTGGGAATCTCTCCAGCCCCCAAATGAGGTTTTATTGGGGTTCTTAGCAGGAGTATGGATGAGGGGTTACTTATAAGAGAGGATTACAGACATGGATGCTACCATATCCTGACTTTAACATAGGTTCAGGGGATCCAACTGAGGTTGAGAGGATTTTTGTGGAAAATGTTCTACCAGCATTGTTTTGTTTTTATTTACAGGGTGTGTGTGTATTGTGCTTAGATGTTTTGCCCTGTGCACTATATGCATGCCTGTAGTACCTTGGGAAGAAGATGAACATCATAGCCTCTGGAACTGGAGTTGCAGCTTTTATGAGCCACTGTATGGGTACTAAGAACTCAAAACTGGGTCTTTTGGAAGAGCACCAAGTGCTCTTAATCACCGAATCATCTTTCCAGGCCCCTATTATTTTGTTTTGTTAATTACGAACTATCTATTTAGCAGTCCAGGCAAGTTTTGAACTTATAGATATCTCCCCACTTCTGCCTCCTGAGTTCTGGGATTAAAAGGCATACCATGCCTGGCCCTGCTTTATTTTTGAGAGCGTCTCTCAGTGAACCTGGAGCTCACCTTTTCCAACTATTCTGTCTGACCCAGCAAGCCCCCTTTGCCACACCAGCCGAGATCCACCTGTTTCCCACCCCTCCCCTCCACAACTGGGGTTAGCAGCTGGCAAAGCCTGACTTACATGGGTGCTGGAGATCTGAATGTAGGGCCTTATGTTTGTGTTTTGCATATGTAACATGCATGTAGCTTGAAGGTGAGGTTGCTAAACACTTTTTTTTTTTTTTTTTTTTTTTTGGAAAAGGTATATGGGTGGCTGCCAAACAGGGATCCTGGTTGCTAAGCCATCCCAAGCACGCTTACCTGCTCCAGATCTATCTCTTTTTCTTCTATTTAGCTCCTTAATGTCATTTAATTTGTACCTCTGTAGTGAATTTATGTCCAGTTAAGAGTGTGTGTTCTTAGAAATTGCCTTTATTACAGCTTTTCTTTTCTATGCTAAGAATTGAATCCACGGCCTTAGCAACAAACTAGGAATTACTCTATAACTTTTATCATTTATTCCTTGTTTTGGTTTCAGCTTTCAAGTGCTTATACCACCTATTACCTCTGCCACCCTCACCCTCCTCGCCACACATACATGCACACACACACACACACACACACACACACCTACACACGCACACCATTTTACATTTAATTTCTGCATTTAAAGGTGTCTTTTTGGCAGTTCAATCTTATATATCCTTTTTAAAATTACATTTTATTGTATGTGTGTATGAGGACAACTTGTCCTCATTGTTGCAAATTTGTTTTTCGCCTTTCTCCATGTGGGGGTCCCCAGGGATTTGAACTCTGGTGGCCGATCAGGCATGTAGTCTAGAGTCATTTGGGAGTCTCATTTGAGGAATTGCCCAGATCAGACTGTGAGCATGTCGGGTGGAGGACTGTCTTAATTAGGAAATTGATGTCTGTGGGTAGGCACCATCATTCCCTGGGCAAGACGACCTGAGGTATACAGGCAGGAGCTAACATGAGCCTGGGAACCAGGAAACAGCATTTCTCCAGTTGCTGCCGTCTGAGTTCCTACCCTGACTTCTCAGTGATGGACCCACCATGCCCTGCAAGTGTAGTCTAATAAACTCTTTTCTTTCTGAGTTGTTTGGTCAGTGTTTGTCACAGCAAAGTGGAGTACACGGACTCTGTTACCACTGAGCCACATCCCGGATGGGACACCGTTGACCCGGAGCCAACCATCCAGGTAGATTAGAAAGACAAAGATTTGGGCAGGGGTGAAGGTGTGGGTAGACAGGGAAAAAGTAGAAAGACAAATGTGCCTCTCCTTGACCTCTTCTGTGCAGTGGCCTTATTTTTGTTTACATAGATCTGAAAATTTAACATTTAAACAGCATGCCAAAGCTGGTTTTACCCTGCCTGCAAAGTTGAACTTCCATAAGTTTTGGTTGTTTTCTTACTTTGTATTGAGACTGGTTATTGTTGAGACAAAATACACTGAGCAAAACAGGGAAAGATTTATTTTGGTTTTATCCATCTCATAGTAGGGTGAGCAGCATAGTAGGACCAGAACTCTCATGTGGTAATTAGAAGAGAGAGGGGGAGAGGTAGAGAAGGCTCTTGTGAAAGCTCCCCAATGTGACTAGTCAGCTTCAGCCGTAGAACAAAAAACTCTTATAAGATAAATTTACAGTGACGGACGGGAAAGGAGGATGGGGATGGTGAGTGGCTCAGCAGTTTAGAGCAGAGGTTCCAATTCTCCAGCATCCATGGTGGAACTCACAACCCGAACCTCCAGCTTCAGGGAATCGGATGCCTTTACTCTGCCCTCCGAGAGCACCAGGCATGTGACATTGCAGGCAAAACATCCATACATATAAAATATTTTAAACTCTTCCTTCTCTCACAATGTCATTCCGATCAGTAGTTTCCCCTCCCTTCCCCTTCCACTCCTCCTAGTACCCCCACTCCTCTCCTCCAGATCCATGCACTCCATTTTCTCTTCAGAAAAAGAGCAGGCCTTCCAGGGATAGCAACCCAAACCAGCATAACAAGTTACAATAAGACTAGGCACAAAACCCTCATGTCAAGGTTGGATGAGGCAAACCCAGTAGAGGAAAAGGGTCCCAAGAGCAGACAAAAGGAGTCGAGACACCCCCACTCCCACTGTTAGGGGTCGCATAAAACCCCCAAGCTAAACGACCATAACACGTAGAGGATCGAACACAGACCTCAACCAGGTTCTGTGACTGCTGCTTCAGTCTCGAGCCCGTGGTCCCATCAGTTGATTTGACTTCAACCCCTCGGCTCCGGGGAGAGGAGCTTCGTGGTGGGCGCAGCAGAGCAGAGCCAAGACAGGCCCCTGGCAGCTCTGAAAAATAGAGAGACAGGTTTCAGTTTCGTTCACTAAAATGGAACAGGAGCTGGAACAGATTGTGCCATCAGTAAAACCCACAGCTTAGGAATGGACGATCAGCTTGACCCTTCTGCTGGCTCAGCTTGGCACCCCAGGGCCCCTTCTGCTGGCTCCAGGCACCCACCCCCTTCTGCTTGGTCAGGCACCCCACAGCCCCCCTTCTGTGGCTCAGGCACCCCACAGCCCCTTCTGCTGGCTCAAGAAATTGTTTTAAAAGACAGTGGGGCATGACTCTCAACCCCTCAAAGCACAGCCACACCCCCATGCTCTAGTTCCTCCAGTAACACCTCACCAAAACTTCCCAGAGTCACCTGCCAGCTGGAGATGACGAGCAAGGCCTATGGTGAACAGTTTCAGATTCAAACCCCAACACTTGTGGTCAAAATTAGACCCTCTTGGCTTCAAACACTTTATAACTTTTCTTAACAAGAAACAGGTGTTTCTCCGAAATAAGCTTTTTGCACAAGGAAAACTCATACAAAAGAGCCTGACTGTGACACAGTTGAATCCACACAGAAGAATTCGACTTTATTTGCTTATACAACGTATTAACAAGCTGGAAAGAGGGGCAGAAAAAAATACTGAACATGTTGATAGCTCATAGGGAAACAGCCAGGTACACTACCCCAGGATACTTCCATGCGTTTATCACCCTCGAGGTGCTACAACACACTATCACAGACTTGGTTGACTACAGAAAAACTGAGGGCTCTCACAGTTCCTCCAAAGGCTGGAAATCCAACATCAGGGTATCACACTTAAGTCAGTGGTAAGGGCCCTTTTCTTAGTTTGCAGATGGCCGTCTGTGTTCTCACATTGGTATAGAAAGAGATCAAAGCCCTCTGGTGTCTTGAGTCAATACACTTCATCAAAAGGTCATCCACATCATGACTTCATTAGTCTCATTTCCAAATATCACACTGAGGAGTTAGAGCTTCCAACATATGAGTTTTGAGGTAACACAAATGTTCAGGCCTAGAAAATAGTTACTTTTGTACAACAACTAGAATATATGAAAATGTACGTTTATTTATATAAATATAGACAATCTATGTTTCAGAATAAAAAGGTAAAAGACAACTCTCCCTGCTCTGAAGTTCCCCATTCTCCACAGTCTCTCCTGCCCACCCAACCCCGAGCCTGTCTTCAGCTCACACTAAACTTTCCCAGTGCATCTTGAGACCACGAGTCAGTGTGCACTGACTGCAGCCACACCACTGCCAACACTATTTTTAACACTTCTCTGTTAAAGAAGAAGAGGGAACCCTGTTTCACGTTTCGTTTTGGTTTTTCGAGACCCCAGGAGGTTTCTCTGTGCTGGCTTTGGAGCCTGTCCTGGAACTTCGCTCTGTAGACCAGGCTGGGCCTCAAACTCACAGAGATCCGCCTGCCTCTGCCTCCTGGAGTGCTGGGATTAAAGGTGTGTACTACCACAGCCTAGCTGTTTCCTGTTTTTGCCTGTTAGTCTTTAATACAGTTCTGAGAACAGACTCAACACTCCATTCTCCTGGGAACCTCAACTTGAGCTCAAAGCACCATCTAGAAAAGATGGACTCACAATTCATTTGATTGTATAAATCCAGTGAACTAATCCTCAAAACCACACTGGAAATAAAATAGCAACTGAAAAACCCTGGGCCAATATGCTGAGCGATTACCTCAAGCTGATTTCAGGATCTTTCAGTTCAAAATCTGCCAACCTAACTTTTGTGCTTTGGAGGGGAGGATATCATAAAATGGGCCCCTAAAGACACAAGAAACATTTTATAGGCAGATAGTTCCCTCCCTCCAATTAATGATTTCTGATGTAGGATTTTTCAGCATTGTGATGGTGCATGAAGCCAATATCCAGATTAGACTGTAGGAATTGTGTATTCTTTTGCTACTGAAGATGAGCAATAGAGCAGTATGATTGCTCTCGAGATGCTGGGCAGCTGAGAACAACTGGACTTCCACGTTATACTGCGCTGCTAAAACAATCACATTTGGTAGGGTAGCTATGCTAAATACAGTTCTGTTTTAAATGTTTCAACTATGGTGAGTTTAACCAGGACATACATCAAGTTAAGTCGAGAACACTACTCACATTCTCCATGCCTCCTGAACAGCTTCTTTGACATCTCTTTTCCAGCTTTTTGCAGTTAGCAGCAACGTCAGGACATTTTCCTCTGAATGGGTGCTCTGATGTCAGAATCAGAGATGACTCCCACTATACGCCTTACCACATTTGCTACATTCATACGATTGCTCCAGAGAATGACTTCTCTGGTGATGCCAGCAAGGTCCGAGCCGCTACTGAAGGCCTTCCCACACTCGTTACATTCATAGGGCTTTCCCCAGTGTGACTTCTTTCGTGCAGAATGAGGGATATGCTGCTGAGTCAAAGGAACTGCTTGCATGTCTTGCATGCATAGGGCTTCTCTCCAGTGTGAATTCTCTCATGCTGGGCAAGATATGGCTTCGGCTGAAGGCTTTCCACACTGGTCACCAACATTCGTAAGGTCTGTCTTCACTCGTGGATTCTCTTATGTCGGGTCAGAGATATCCGGTGGCTGGAACGCTTTCGATTCCTCACACTGATAGGGCTTTTCTCCAGTGTGGATTCTTTGATGTTCAGTAAGAAATGACTGGTGGCCAAAACTTTGTACATGCAGCTGCACTTGAAAGGCTTCCTCTTCTGAATGAATGTTCAGATGGACTTTGTGGTTTTTAATGCCACAAAACATCTTTCCACATTCCTTGCATTCGATCGCTTCTTTTCCTTTGAATCTTCTGAGTGTTGAATAAGGGATGAAGCGATGGCAGACCTTCTCACACTGAACTTAAACCGCTTCTCCCCGTTATGAGTTCCTTCAGGTGCAGAATATAGTCGAGCATGTCTGGAAGTCTTTCTGACACTTACCACATTTGTAGGTTTTCCCTGACGGTGTGAATTCTCTGGTGAAGCATTAAGGTGAGATCCCTACTGAAGGACTTCCGACATTTCCTAATGTAAAAGGATGCTCGAAATGCCAAGGTCTCTGCTGGGGACTCCGGTTAAGGCCTTCCCTTTTCCATGAGTTTTCTTTCCGGGTACAAATTCTTTTATTACAAGGACTGTCCTTCTTTTTGAAGCCTCTCCCATATTCACTACTTTGTATTTTCTTTCTACTGTGAATTTTCTATGAAGTATAAAGGATGACATTCGGCTGAAGGCTTTCCGATTTTCTCTGCACTGGTGAATCTCTCAACCATGTGATTATTATGGGCATAACTGAGAGATGGGCATGAACCTGGAGCCTTCTCATGGTTAAAATTTCCCTTTCGATTATGAATTTCTCCTGATTAGAGGAGAGTTAATTTTTATGGAAATTTTCCCCACATTTATCACACTCTAGCTTTTCTCTCCGACTGTAGAACTCTCTGATGAAGAATGAGGGATAAGATCTGTCTGAAAACTTGTTCATAAAGTTACTGCATCCGTAAGACCGGCTCTCCAGTGTGAAAGGCTTGATGAAGTTTAAAAGACAGACTTCGAAAAAGGTTTTTCCACAATTATTACACTTTAAAGATTTCTTGCCTGAATGTCCTTTCTTGGGCTTTCTTACAAATGGAATTTTGTTTTTGTTTTGTCTTCCCGGTGGTGACCTTTTGTTGTGAAGAAACTGGTTTCTGATGAATACCCAGCACAGATTTGTTACATTGACTTGGTGGTAACTTCTTGGTCTCATACTTAGACGCTGATTCTGAAATACACCAGGAAGTTAGAATTAGTTTCCTGTGCTGAAGAAACGAAGCTCATATAATAAAAAGGAGTCATTATAATTAGTGGTTTATAACAGCACAATGCTAACAGAGGAGAGAACAATGTGTCTTTCTCTAGACCCCACTACTGTACGTCTTGTGCTGGCTACTTTTGTCTGTTTTCTGAGAGACAGGGTTTCTCTATGTAACAGTCTTGGCTGTCCTGAAATCACTTTGTGACCAGGTTGCCCTCAAATTTTAGAGATTTCTTTATTAATGGCCTTCTTGCTTTGTGGTGATTACTTTGAATCATCAGTGTGACACAATCCAGAATCCCCGGAAGAAGAAAACCTGAGAATGTCATAATTACTTTGTCCGTGGGCAGCACAATCCCTGGGTTTGGGTTCCACACAGAATAAAAGGAGAAAGCCAGCTGTGCAATGTGTGCATTAACACATTTCTCAGCCTGGCGATGGTGGCACATGCCTTTAATCCCAGCACTTGGGAGGCAGAGGCAGGCGGATCTCTGTGAGTTCGAGACCAGCCTGGTCTACAGACCTAGTTCCAGGACAGGCTCCAAAGCCACAGAGAAACCCTGTCTCGAAAAACAAAAAAAACAAAAAACAAACAAACAAAAAAAAAAAACCCCACATTTCTCAGCTCTTAGCAGTGGACCTAAAGCAGCTAGTTGCTTGGACTGTAACCTAGAACTGCGAACCAATAAACCCTTTCTCTCTTAAGATGCTGTTTTCTGGGTACTAATCACAGCAACAGGAAACAGACATAGGACAAGGCTTTCCAGAAATATTTAGTAACTGGAATTCAGGAAACACTGAAGTTTGAAAGAGAATAAATCACTTTTATATATGTTATATATAAAATATATTTTATAACATATACATTTAAGTCCATAGACTGTTCATTAGTTAAATGTATTTCACTATGTGAAATTCATAAAAGGGAATTAAAAGGCGTGGTTACTTGGGATTAAAAGTGGAAATAGAAATTAACTGTAAATGGGTAAGAGATGTTACCCGTGTGATGAAAACATCTAAAACTGGATTATGGTAACATCAAACTTGGTAAATTTATGAAAAATTGGATTATACTCAGTGAATACCTCTATAAAGTTATAAATCCTAAAAGCACATTCTTGAATACTGAACTCTGAGAAGCACGAATGTACTAACAGAGTCACTTGGAAAGGACACGCTCCCCCTGCTGAGCGGCCTGCACACGAATGTACTAACAGTCACTTGGAAAGGACACGCTCCCCCTGCTGAGCGGCCTGCACACAAATGTACTAACAGTCACTTGGAAAGGACACGCTCCCCCTGCTGAGCGGCCTGCACACAAATGTACTAACAGTCACTTGGAAAGGACACGCTCCCCCTGCTGAGCGGCCTGCACACAAATGTACTAACAGTC